>OX388308.1:31956780-32384452 GCA_947579605.1 Athripsodes cinereus | reverse complement strand
GCCTGTTTTCGCCCGTAAACAGTCAATGTTAGAGAAATTTTTCAAATAATATTATAGAATAACTAATTATAGTGAAATTTAATCATTTGTTTACAAAAAAAAAATCGAAAAAACATGGAAAACAAGCAAAAGATGCCAAATCAATCATCAGACTGGTAACTAATACTTTTACACATCGGTTCAAATAAATGACAATTTGACCACTCAAAACATGTAATAATTGATTTTTTTGCTATGAAATTTCGTTTTTACTCTTAGTTTATCTATTTATGTTCAAATTCATGTACATTTAACTGCTTATTGATAATTTTATTCGCCAGTAAAAGTGTAAGTTGTATAAAAAAATACGTGTTCTGGAGGTGTCTCATTCGGAATGCAATAAAAGTTTTGTAATCGTATGTATGAGAAAATTTACTGAGATGGTATATTGTTAAAAATAATAAACTTTGTGATGGAAATATTACATGGACTCAAATATCCCTGGTTACCCCATTTCCCGAAATGTAATTAGCAGCCTTCATAATACGTGAAATTTAATAGACAGACGTAATACAAATACATTATCATTACCAAAAATAATAGAAATATTATGAAAATAGAGTCTCCAAAAAAGAATGGACCTTTATCAATCTTTTCCGTAAGATTTCTTGTGTCCTGTAAAAGAAAATTTTTCATAAAACATCACACACAAGGTAACTATCATCTAAATTTCGACGATTAGGTGCCACCTCTGAATGATTAAATTTTATGGCACAGAGACGACGATCTGTACATTAATTACAAGGAATTTGTCTGCTGGCTACCCCACTTGTAGGTGAATGCATTATGACATAAATAACTTAAGTGAAAATATTACGCAAAAATGCGTTATTTCTTCTATCATAGTGCGAAATAATATCCTATATTTACATTAAAAACTTTTTCGATAATTGACGATGACTACTTATTTTGAGAGTAGTGGGTATTAATGAACTGGATTTGAAGTTTTGTTTTGAAAATTTACAGTTTTCATGCAAGAATTTTGAATATCTGAGCAAATTCTTCTTGGAGAAACTGTAATAAGATAAAGGTGATATTATGGGATAGGTGGAGTAGGGTGGGTCGAAATTTATAGAGAATTTGTTTTTATTTTTATATTACAGGAACCTTCCTCATGTATGGATCATCTTGTAGAAACATAACTCAAGATTTATTCCATATTTCGCATACTTACCAGCCCGACTGAAATCGTTATTTGACAAAAAGATCACGCTGGTGCTCCATTCAAATTCAAATATCTCAACTATTTTTCATTATTTTTTCAAAAAAATTTTTTCATCATAATCCTTATATTCACAGCCAGAAAAAGTATAAGAATAGTTTTTTACGATTTATTAATACATAAAAAGTTATGGGGTAAAATATTAAAAAAAATTTTTTTTATTCCGAAAAAAATATTTCATACTCAAAAAAATATTATTTGTAATTTGTTTAGACTTTTTTAATATATTTTTACAAAAACAAACATGTTTCCAGATTATATATCTTTTTTCAGAATACAAAAAGGTTTTTTATTTACATAGATATAATGAAAAACATTTAGCAAGGTGCCATGCGCTTGGCAGCCATCTTTAATCCGCCATTTTGGATAGAAGCTCACATAAGATTTTTAGAGACTTTTCAGGATTTCTTCCAGAAGCATCAAGGAACCATCCCTGAAAGTTTCAGCTGGTTATAAATTATTTCCCTGAAACCCCGATTTTTGGTCTATATTTCCTGGGCTATTGTTGTTTGGCGATGATGTAAGATTGTTTTGAAATGGTTGGTAACATAATCAGTATGTTTTTTGTGCCATGGGAAAATTAGTTTAGTGTTATTATGTAGAACAAAGCCGTGGGGTTTACGGCGGATGAATATTGCCCCCACTTTTTTTCAGTATATTTTTGTGTGTCCCGTAAAAGGCGGGAAATCGAAAAATTACTACAGATGTGGTGTAAATAGACTAGGTTATTTTGTTTAAGTTGTAAATAATTAGGTATAGATTTTTTGTTTCAAATAGTTATAGGTTGTATAGAAATAAGGCGCCTTAAATAAATTCTAGGTATAACAGGAATTTTTTATTTATTTTTAGGTAGCCAAATTCAAATAAGCGTAGGTACATATATTGTAGATAAAATTATGATATTAAATGTTATGGGGTTGTGATAGAAACTGTTGTATACAGTATTGTGGTAGCTGGCAATGGTGGACAGTTGTCGGAGATCCGAACCAGGGAACCAAGTGTTGATCGGTAGTAATTATCGATCGGCGGATTAAATCAAGTGGAGATTAATCAGGTTCTCAGGATCGCGTACACTGTAGAAAAATTGAAAGATAGGTTATTCAGTATGGGACAAGTGATAATTGGTTAGAGAAACCATATCGGGCTAAATAAGGGTGTTTAGTCAGTCCCAGGAAAGGAATACCTACTTAGGATGGTATGAGATAGTAGAAGTCACCACCTTGATTATAATTATGTTTTAAATAGATTGTAAATATTATTGAGATGAGGGAAAGTAGAAATTGTTTTGGTAATCAATGAGTAGGTTAATTGATATATAATGATGACTTATGGAATTAGTTTAAAAAAGCTACGTATCTATAGTAGGTACAGGGGAAGTTATTGTATAATCAATTTGTATGTGGGTGTATATTGTTATGGATATTGTAGGTTTTATATTTTGATAAGTTTGGTTATTTCGCTTAAAAATAACCTGGCGCTCAGCTTGGGAGTGTATTTAATAATATTTTAATTTGGTAGGTATTGAGGTAGGTAGGTACTCAAAAGTAAATTTATACGTGTTGTATTTAAAACTGTTGAAAATGTGCGGAAAAAAAATTAGTTTAAATTGTTACTTTAACTATGTGGAAGAGTTGAATTTTTGTTATTTAATATGTAATGTTTAAGGAGAGGTGTGTTGTTAATAAAAATGTATATGTGGATAGTTACATATGTTTTGTTGTTTTGTAAATGTATGGGAAAAAAGGGCGCGATATTGAGTGCGCGGAAAAATGGAAGCGCGTGGGTTAAATAGGTACCCACACGAGGTATGCAAGGACCGCGTAGCACGTGGTAGTGAAGAAAAAGCGCGCGCTTTTTGGGGAAAACGCGGGAAGATTGTCGTGTGCGCGGGAGTGATAGGTATGCTATGGAAGGGGTACGCTTGCAATGCGAGAATGAGATAGATGGTGTAAGCGAGAGGTATGTTGGCGAGGCAGTATGCAGAAAGGGAGAAAGTTTCACTAGGGGATTTTGTAAAAAGGGCATGTGTATTCTTGCAGCCTTGTACGGGACGTGTAGTTCCCGGCTTAGCATAGGTGCAAGAGATACAGTGCGGGTTGTGTGGGAGATGCGTGTTTCAGAGGGACGAAAGGGTGTACCAGTTGAGAGCTGGTAGCCTGACCACCTTGAAATAAGGGGTCGGAGTTCCCGGTGATCTGGAATGTAGTGGATCTGCAAGGAGATGCAGAGTTAGGTTCGGATCATGCGAGTGGGCTGATCGGAGAGGTAAGATAGGGAGGTTATGAAGTGTGCCAAGACTGCCTGCAGAACGCCATGAAATATCTGTATTGCGAGTGTGTGGATCGTACAATTACGTACATACCTATCATTTAATGTTTTGTTGTTGATTGCGCAATTGCTTGTCTGTATTGAAATTGAGATAATGGGTGAATTTGAGAAATGAAATGAGTAATTATATAAATTTGTAAATGTATTTAAATTTGTAATTATGTGAGTACCTACCTTATCTGTGATGTACCCAGATGAGGGTACTTTTGAATCGGTGGTTAATTGTAAGTAATTGTTTTGTTTTGTTTTGTATGTGTGGATAGCGAGGGATAATAATAGTTTTCTTATGGATAATTTTTTTATCAAAAAGGAGGGACGATTGTTACGGGTAGGTATTTTGCTCCTGATAAAAAAATTATCCTAGATATTTTTAAATATAAATTGTAAATTTTTTAATACTTTTAAATAATCATAATAATAATAATAAATTCAAAAATCGCGCATCTTTGCGATGTCTACGGGGATAGCAGGTACCTGCCGATCCGCTTTCAGACCCAAACCGGACAACACATGTTAAGGATGGAATATTCCACGTAGTCCAAGTGTTTCACTTATCTCATGGACAGTCGCTATCCACACATAATAATAGATTGTATTTAGGGTGTGTGTCTGTTGGTATGTTCATTATAATTTCGATGTGAACGCTCTTGTGGGTAGGTATCATATCGAGTGAGATATGAAATACTGCCTACACGAGTGTATATGCCTACAGACATACACCATCTGAAATTGTAACTAGTACTTTAGTTAGGTATTTTTAGTCTAGAATTTTTGTCAAAATAGATTGGGGGGTTATGAATGGAGAGATATTAGAAATGAACGACGATGTGTAGTGAAATTGACACTTTTATTAATTGTAAACAATGATATGTGTATTGCACAAATTAGTTTGCCAGGCGTCACCGAGTAAAGTCCCCGGGCATACTAGCTAGTAAGCGGTATGGCCCGGGTGAAGGATATTGTTTTGGTGGAACAATAACGGCCTGGCAACACATGTGACACAACTGACACTAGGACACGAGGGGATGCTGCAAATCGAATGCAGGCCAGAACACTTCCCGTCAGGCATCCGTAGAAGCAGGTCGACCACTCCACCAGACGTCCGGGGAGGACGTCGTGCTGGCTCGCTGCTGCTAGCAGCGAGCGGAGACTGGACGCCGTGCTGTCCCGCCAACGGCCTTGGACGCATGGTGCAGACCTTCCTTGGGGTGGCAGCCGCTGGCCTTGGAACCGCTTCATCCTGAAGGCTACATGCCAGGATGTCCTCGAGGGATGGATTGCGTCTGCCTGAGTGCCCCAGGCAGAACGATCTTCGGGGAGCAGTCTACGTGAGTGAGTCTCGTGTGCTTGGTTATTTTTTTTTTTGGTGATATACACAATTGATTAATAATAAAATGAAGTAGTGAAAGGACTGTTATTTGTGTAAAGGGAAAGACAATTTATTGATAAAGGTGTGCATTTTTTTTTTTTATATAGGATTAGATTTTAGATTAGGCAAATGATTTTAATTTTAATCTTTAATTATTGAATTTTTTTTACATTTATGTGTTATATTTTTTAAATAATAAATGTATAAATAAATTTTGTGTTTTTCATCATCCGCCTCACA
Source organism: Athripsodes cinereus (assembly GCA_947579605.1). Classification (NCBI taxonomy): domain Eukaryota; kingdom Metazoa; phylum Arthropoda; class Insecta; order Trichoptera; family Leptoceridae; genus Athripsodes; species Athripsodes cinereus. The sequence continues at coordinate 32,379,254 of OX388308.1, read as the reverse complement.
TCCAAGTAATATGCCAAAGAAAGCTTCTCACCTTACTTTTTGCTTTAAATATTTGTATATTTTTCTTTGTTGCTGTTTGCTGGTTACTCTTTACCTCCTTTCCAGCAAAGAAGGCCTTGTCAAGTATTTAAAATACAAATACAAAATACGTATTTGTATTTTGTATTTCAAATACCTTTTTGTAAAAAGTATTTTGTATTTTATTTGAAATACTTTTTTTGAGTATTTTGTATTTTACACAAAATACTTTTACAAAATACCTTTTTATTGTTTGAAACAAAATTCTGCCATTAATTGGTATGGGCGTACGCAAGCTTTTTTGGCCAATTTGTTGAATTACAAATACAACGTTTCCATTAGAGTACTCCATGTTTGAGATATACACACATAATAATGATGATTGAACAAATTATACATGACGCCGTTTAATGTTTCATGGCCATTTCAAGGGTGCTGTGATTTTTCCTGAATGGTAGCATTTTCAATTTTGTCTGAAGGCAATCTATTCCAGGCAGATGACGCTGCGACTCTGTTTCTTCTTTCTGCAAATTTAGAGGTATTTGCCCTTTTGAGTTCAACGAGTTTAAGCAGCTGATCACAGCCTTCGCCACACATTTTCGTCAGCGGAACAGCTCATGCAGTGGGTGGTGTGCTGCCTTGTGGACAGTGAGACACAGTTTAAACACCACTATCTCTAGGACTCACAGTTAGTGTAGACTTCTTAGTAGTGAAGTTATGTGGCAGCTCTTATTCTCTCTGTAAATGATCCGGAGGCAACATTAAAAACCATCTGAAGACGATAAGGAAGAGTCTGGAGCAGTCCTGAGGCCTGAGTCAATAACACACTTTCGCGTCACGTTCCCGCTCCGTTAGCGTTCGGGTGCAGACGATGTTGCGCCAAAGTGTTAATTTTCGTAACTATTGTGTATCTTAGCAACGAAATTGACACTTGCTTGCAACATCGTCTGCACCCGAACGCTAACGGAGCGGGAACGTGACGCGAAAGTGTTATTGACTCAGGCCTCTGTTTATAATATGATGTTACAGTTGTCCATACGATTTCAGATTTGGATTATCCATTCTGATTTATTTTGCAGCCCAAGTCAGGAATTCTCTTACCTGCTTGATGATACTCAATCCATTTATGACAATTTTCGGCTTATCTCTTCTAACAACGGTACATTTAGTCATGACTTAATTAAATTTTTTTTCTATTTTGACAGTTCTTCCTAAAGTAGCATTCACATTGCTTCACTTTGGATGATCATCCAGAGTGTCAGGGTCAAACCTGTTCATCGAAAGTGAACACGTCTGTTCACATTTGTTCATCCTATGCTTTCACTGCCATGTCTACTTTCTCACTCATGTTGTATGTAGTTTGACTATTTTCGTATAAAAATAATTAAACAAATTCAAAAATGAAAAATAACACTTAAAATAAATTAATATAGCTCTCGACTGCATAATAATTTTGTACATGATTCTGACATTCGATACAAATGCATAGAGAATAAAACAAATTATAAGATTAAACTTGTTTATGGTCGTTTCAGTGAAAGGACCTTTCATCAAAATTATGACGAGTGGTAATCTCCTTCCTCCGTCATCGCTAGTGATCACTATTGATGAAACGCCTGTTCACACCTGTTCATCTTGGAGGATCATCCGGAGTGATCACTGAAAGTGAACGTATGTGAACGACCCTTAAGGCTCATCCTCATTGTCTGCAAGCAATGATATATTGAATCATGTCAACCCTTTCTCCATTTATATATACTCTTGTCCAGTTTTTAATTTCTTTTTCATTCATCAATGGTTTAAATATTAAATACTGTTTTCTTACACCTTGTTCGACTATTTGTAAAAGGTATTTTAAAAAAGTATTTTGAAAATACGTATTTTGTATTTTGTATTTAAATACCATTTTGAAAAAGTATTTAGTATTTGAAATACAAAAATTCAAAAGTATTTGTATTTTGTATTTAAATACTTTTTTGGAAGTATTTTGCACATCTCTGGTAGTTATATGTGTATATGTGTTAAATGTAGAGATGCAACGAATGGTATATTTAACCGAATCCCGAATATTTTTTATTTATTAATTTATTCTTCACTGTACATTGGTTACAATATTAAATAATAAAATTGTGTCATAAAAATAACAGTTATACAATTCAATATACAGAGGGCGAGCTTTTCGCTAAAATGCTATGTCTTCCAACTAACCCGAATATTATATAAATCATGTGCCGAATAACCATAATAATATATATTCGGTGAATATAAGGTCAAACAATGGTGAAAGCGCACAGAGGCCTGAGTCAACAACACACTATCGCGTCACGTTCCCGCTCCGCTAGCGTTCGGGTGCAGACGATGGTGCGCCAAAGTGTTAATTTTCGTAACTATTGTGTATCTTAGCCACGAAATTGACACTTGCTTGCAACATCGTCTGCACCCGAACGCTAACGGAGCGGGAACGTGAGACGAAAGTGTGTTGTTGACTCAGGCCTCTGTACTCCCGACCGCTCATCTCCGTGTAGGTACATACGAGTGTTGTCACAAGTACATTCGCTTATAGCGCGAGACGTAAAAGGTAATATTAGTTGTAAGAAAAAGGAACAGACTACTTCCTTAACGCAGAAAAACTTATATTTTTGCATCACAACTTACCGCTACTTAATTTTAAATGTCGGATTAATTTTTAAACTATGTATAAATCTAAATAAAATAAATACATTTTAGGTAACAATAGATGTGTTTGATTTTATTTATTTTATTCTTCTTGGATATCATCATTCATATAACAAATTAAATAAAGCAGTATACACATGAAAAAATGTGATGATGTGCAGTGGCGAGATTATCACTATATAGTGATTTCTTCCATCTAACCACGTCACATTAACACTAAACAGAAATAAAAATAATTTTTATTTTATAATAATTTAGATTTTGTTTAAGTAGATTAAAAAATTTAATTAATTAGTTAGATATTTGAGGAATTGTTATGCATTTTGTGATGACCCTACCTAATTCAAACCATTCTAAGCTCCGAATTTGCAACATCCTAGCTTCTAAACTATACCTACTGTAATAAATGATTCCCAAACTAGAATTTACATCCCTATCCGACTAGCTAAGAATTGTATGAATTTTCGCATTGTTGCAAATATACGTACGAAATATCGCATTCCTAATTAAATTAATTAACGAATTTTGGGCTTTCGTGATCGTCTAGATTTATCTATTAACTATTTTCGTAGAATCGGACCCAATACGTTGTGTTTTGACGATAATTTTACCTACGTTGTGTATTTTTTTAAAAACGCAAAATAAGTCACCTGAAATATACATTTCAATAATCAAAAGAACAACAAAATCACAAAATCAATAAAACAATTTAAACATGAATTTTGATACATATTAACTCTGAGATCAACTTTGACGTCAGATCACTTACCTTGAGATACTGTAAAATAACATAATAAAAATAGTACACAATAAAACATAACAAATATAACATAAATCATTTTAAAATAAAATGATAAATAATTATTTAATATCATCACGAGAATGTAGAATAGTAACTGGTTGCCGATCCATGTCCCTACACCATTTCATAGTTTCTATAGCCGATGTATGTACATATGTTCTACAACATACCTACTAATTCGTTGCGTCGTAAAGGACAGTGGCGCACCCAAAAACATAACTTTATTACTTTTGAATATTAATTAAATTTCAACACAATTGCTATGACATCATTTTCAGAGACTAACTACCATGTTAGTGCATGGAAAGCATGCTGTGTCCATGCTAAAGGAGCGCCGCCTTCGCTCCCTCACGTCTCAAACTCGCCATGCCGTACTTTGAGCCCGAGTGCACTAATCTACACCCCGAATATATAAAATAATATATAATATGTATACTCATTTGAACATGCAGCTATATATAATAAGAATAATTATAAATATATGTTAAGAAGCTTTGTCTAGGACCCTGGCGGGAAACGGGGCAAGACCCATATTGACCCTTGTCTCAAAAGCTGAATCGAAGAGATAGGAGCAGGGCTTGCTAACGGTACACCTACATTTCGAAGCAGGATTACGACTGAAATTGTTAGTATATAGTATATGTTTCTACAAAGTACATAATACGTCTCTTGCATAATTGTATAATAATAATGATAAATATGTGGTTACGAATAGATCAAACCCACACTATAGACACTAGGTAGCTAGTCTAGTGTCGATAGGCAGAAGGGATCCATATCCATAAGGTAATCTCGACAAGATTTAGCTATAAAAGACTACATATTTATGGTGAGGTGAATTTAGGAATCATGTAAGTCAAATAAAAATATATTAAGACCAATAAATACATAAATATTACTTATGATTAGTGTCATGCAAAATATCAAATTTGTTCCTTCCATGATATCGCAGCAATTACAGCATGTTGAATAAGTAGAAAAATCCAGTAAGTTCGTAGAATACAAATGACATTCGACGATAAAATATGTAATTAAATTAATAATCAAATAATATCCTGATCAAGTACAACTTCTCTCCAAACTGCATAATCTTTCGTTATGGTAAAATAAATTAAATAAAAGTATAATATTAGGTGGGTCGGTACGTCACTGCCATTGGTCTAGTATTAGGTGTGTCGTACCGCGCTATATTATATCAGTCACAGGTACATACATACATATAATAATACTGAAAATAAATACACACAACACACAACTCCTTTGTTTTCAAAATCTGTAAAATTAAATCCTTGAGTACAAATATTGCCTTGTAGACAACAGACATCGTAAGAGTATCCTAGCACCTAGATATAAATAATAAAATAATATTAAAACACTTAGCTTTGCGGCTGGCAGGTAACTGAATTTGTTATTTAATACAATTATTATTTAGGATGTAAAATATTATATCCACTCTGTACGTGAATATCACTCCAAAATCATAAATAATACTTTGGTTGTGTCCAACAATTAATTATTCTTTAATCAATAAATTCCAACACTGCTTTTAAAACTAATATCGGCACAACCTAATTTCTTAAGAATTCAAAACGAACTCCCACGAGTCATCTATCCTACCTCTTCAGATACTGAAAATGTTGGCCCAAAGCAACAAAAAAAACACTACATCCATCTCTTCCGGACACACACCAAAATATACCTGTCTCTGTCTCCTACATAGATAGCTTGCCATCCACTTGAAATCAAACTAAGTTCCATCCCTTTATTAATTACCTACTACAAATATTCCATCTAGGTATACGAAAATAATAATATTAAATTTACAATCTAAAATAATATTTACAATCTTGTATATATTCATTTCATCACAATTTGCAGCTGACAATGAAATAGCAATAGTCTACAAGCTATTAGTTCCTTTCAGTTTTACATATTTTATACTAATTCGACCGAACACCGAATATTTAGTCTGTTACTAGGTACAAATGCCGAATAGTTGTCTAATATTCATTTTTTTTTTTTTTTTTTTTTTTTTTTTTTTTTTTTTTTTTTTTTTTTTTTTATGACCTTCACCAATGATGGTGTTCCCGGTCGGTCTCAAGTATATGTATTTATATATTTTTTAAACCCACACACATAATTTTTTTTTTTTTTATCTTAGCAATATACAGTCTCACTATCTCAAAAGTCTACAAACGCACCCCATTCACCTCCAAAAAACCATTCAAAATTCTCACCACTTCAGCAGTTGGATCACACAAAAGACTCGGCAGGCCCATAGGGAGGTTATCCCTTCTCTTCAGAAGTTCCTGTACAAATTCATCCCTATTCTTGAGCAATTCACATTCGAACACAATATGATTAAGATCCGCCACATCCACTCCACAAGAACACTTTGGGGACTCCAATAAATTGATCCTACTCAAATCAGCCGGGGCAGCTGTATGTCCAGATCTCAGTCTGCAAATCAATGAAATCTCCCTGCGGGACAAACGGGCACCAACAAACCATGGTTTCCTTGGAATGACCTCCTGAACTTCCGTATACCACCTTCCGCGCTTTTTAGATGTCTCCTTCCAATCATTCTCCCATTCCTCTAACATTTCTCTCTTTATAAAGGGAACAAAATCACTTGAAGGAATTTTTTTATATTTTATTGGGTGCGAACTCCTCGCACTCTTAGCCAGCATATCAACTCTTTCGTTTCCCGTTATTCCCTTGTGTCCTGGAAGCCAGGCCAAGATGACCCGCTGATCATTGAGATGTAAGAGATATAAGAGAAATCTGATTTTTATGAGGATCGTGCTATGTTTCACCTTAAAGGGAGAGGAATTAAGTTGCAATAGACAGCTAAGTGAATCTGTAAATATGACACTATTATCTAGTTTTTCTTGGTAGACATGACTCAGAGCCTCCAAAATTGCCAAGCTTTCTGCCGTGAATATTGATGCTTTTGCAGGTAGGCTAAATATTTCACTAACGTCCAAGGTAGTATTAAGGAAAGCGCAACCCACAAATTGATCTTCCGCAGACTTCGATCCGTCCGTATAGATATGGTTGAAGTTATTTAGCTTTGAAATGAAATCACCAAAGAGCTGATTCATTTTTTTTTTTTTTAAAAAGATATATCTGGGTTTGTTATAAACCCAAATACAACCTTATACACCTTTCACACTAAGCTAAAAGCTTGTGCCGTGAAAGGGGAGTTTGCCGGCACCTGGGATCGAACCACGGACCCCATGTTCTGAAGGCCGAGACTCTACCTCCAGGCTACCGACGAACTCAAATTGTTTCGGAATGTTGACTTACTATGTTGCTCTTCCTCCATTCATCGTTATACTCAATCTCAGCTCGAAGCGTAAGCGACTCATATGGGATCTCGTATATTGGATTTTGATAGCTACAACATCTATTCTCTATTGTGCGAGACAACTTTTTGAAACTTTTAACTAAAGAACACTGCTGCATTTTATCATTTTCCGAACATTGAGCCAACTTTGGGAGGAGAGGATGTGATTGCATCGAAATCGTAGAAAGAACGTACCTATTTGTCGCTCAAATATTGTCTACGGATATTGATAGGAGGATCGACGGATTCCACTTGAAGAACATTTTTAGGGGTTGAATTCATACAACCAGTTATTAGTCTGAGGCATTTGAACTGAATTCTGTCCAACTTAAGCTTTAAATATTTAGGAATGGGTTCGAAAATAATAGATCCGTATTCTATAATTGTTTTGACTAAAGCATTGTATAATAGTTTTGATGTTTCAGGATGGGATCCCCACCAAACACCAGTTGTTGATTTAATCAAATTAAACGATTTATTGCACTTGACAACGATGTCACTAATGTGAGTTGTCCAAAGTAAATTACTTTGGAAAGTGACACCCAAAAATTTTACTTCTTTGCATATCGGAATGTTGTCGTTATCAAGTGTAATTGAAATTTTAGGCAATTTTCTCCTCTTTGTAAACACAACCACTTTTGACTTGGTAGTCGATAGTGCCAAATTATTTTCATTAAGCCATCCACTAAGAGAATTCAAGGCCTTTTCCAAGGATTCTGATGCTATTAGAGGGTCTTTGTTAATAGAGTATAAAGTTAGATCATCTGCGTATTGAATAATATCAACATTATTTGGTATTGAACGTTCGATATCGTGAGTATATACGGAATATAACAGGGGACTCAAAACAGATCCTTGGGGTAACCCTTTGTGCGTGGTTCGGCTGACCGAATTTTGTCCAGAATCCAAAAATATCAAGGTACGTTCTTTTAGAGTTTCAAATATCACATTGGCTAATTTGTAAGGAACTGCGAGTTTATGGAGTTTGTTTATTAAAGTAGGTACATGAACATTATCGTAGGCAGACGCTACATCGAGAAATGCAGCAACCAGGCAATGTTTATTTGAAAAGGCGATTCGAATATCAGTACATAGAATACTCAAAGCATCCGTGGTACTTCTACCCTTACGGAATCCGCACTGACTGCGGGCAAGGCAGTTATTATGCTCCAAAAACCAGGATAATCTGTTCTTTATGAGGTGTTCCATCAATTTCGCTAAGCACGACGACAGAGCAATTGGGCTATATAAAGTACTTTCATTGGGATTTTTATTTGGCTTTGCTATTGGCAAGATGTATTGTGTTTTCCAGCTGTTTGGGATTTGTGCTGACTCAAAAATACTATTTAGAATGTTTAAAAAGAAATTCTGGAAAAATGAACTGGATAGCTTTATAAATGAATAGGGTATATCATCTGGCCCAGGTGTTGAATCTTTTAAGTGTGATAAGACTGATTGTAATTCAAATAAGGAAAATGGGCTATTGAGATTATGGGAAGGTCTGTTGTTGTATTGGAAATGGAGTTCCTGTTTTGAGACAACATATGGAGGAGCAAGATTATCTATGAATTGGAAAAACCAGACGGAATTCAAAGGGATTGGTGGTTTAGTGGGATTAAAGGACAATCTATATCTGCGCACCATCTCCCAGACCATCTTCGAGGATGACTGCGGAGAAAGATTTTTGCAGAAATGATGCCATCCCTCTTTTTTTTTGCGCGAAGCAGTAGTTTAGTTTTGGCTTCTATGCGTTTATATTCGATAAGGTTTTTTACAGACATATCCTTTCGATATTTTTTAGCAGCCTCTTTCCTCTTACCAACTGCCTCTGAACACGCTGAATCCCACCAAGGAGCAGGGAATGATTTCATTCTTTGGAATGAGGAATGGTAAGGTATATATTTTTTGGCTAAAGAGGATATAGTTGTTACTAGTGTCTCATATGTATCAGTACAATCTGTTGAATCCGGAAATAGGTTGGTATTTTTGGGAATGGAGTCAAGTTCGGCCAAGAAATCTAATACTTTAGCCTTAGGAGAATCGATTCTATATCTGGGCCTCGACTGGTTGAGAATGTTCAGTTGGATTTTGAAACTGTTAATAATAACCGGGAAGTGATCACTTCCATACCTGTCCTCTGCTACCTTCCATGTAAGGATGGGTGCTAATTGGGGAGAGCAAAATGTGAGGTCTATAGCACTCTTTTTTTCATTAGTGTGAGCAAATTTGGTAGCAGAGCCATCATTTAGTATACATAATTTAGAATTATCAAGAAAAATTTCAGACACATCATCCCCACTACGATCGTTGCCGAAAGGTCATAATACCACTAAGAAGAATTATGGAGAGAAATTACTCTTCCATCAGAGGAGAAATTTCTCGTTCTCGAGAAATTTCTCTGGAGAATTTTCTTCAAAATCCAGAGCTTCAAAATACACGTGCACGCCAATGTATGGTTGACCATAGACGTGAACGTTAGGATATGGTTGACCATAGACGTGAACGTTAGGATATATTATTATCTATCTGTGAGGGTTTGTTTTTAAAATGTCTGTATGAGATTGATTAAATGTATCTATAGATGTCGTGTGCATGGTGGATTATTTGTATGATTTTTGCTGATTCAACTGATAATATGTATCAAATATCTGTTGTGTACCTCAATAATAAATAAATAGGACATAATGAGAGAATTAACTCGAATAATGTCGAGGTTCTACCCAAAGTAAGTTAAGTCTGAGAAATATTGCAGGAGGTGGTAGACATTGGAAGTAATAATAAAAATAAAAAGTTTTGAAAAAGTATTATTTATTTATTCTAAAGTTAACATCGACTTTAATACACACACACCCAGTAGACTTTGGCCGCGGTCACCTTATGGCTTAGCGTCCTCACGCCTAAGTCTTGAAGGTTCCTATTCTCACATCTTTTAGTTGGCTCAATTATTTCATATTTAAAGTAGTCCTTTAGTGAAATTAACACCCTTCCTCATCCATAGATAAATAATTATAATAAAGAATGAACTGAAGGAGCCTCCTTAACAAAATCCTTCTTGAAATTAAATACACAACATAACATGCATAGACAATTCACACAGATCGAGCTAGTCCCAAACTTATATGATGGGTACTAACGCGACGATACACATATACAATACATTAAACTAGATATAATAATAATATCAAGATTATTTTTATAGCGCCGTTTGTAGACAGATCAACCTCAAGGGGGGATTAAGAGATTTATTTATTTATCATTTTAAAGGACACAAACAGTTTAACGTAATTAATATCAACATTCAAATCTCAACAACAAACAAACCAATCAAGGTCCCACAAATTACCAAAGCGTATGACGAACACGTTGCTAGCAAACAATAACAAAATATGTACCTATTGACATGGTCTTAGTTTTTATAACAAACTTTGTTTGAAATTGAACTAAATATGTTTCGACTTACTATTTTAAGTGGTATATGAATGTGTTACTCGAAGTATAATTGTTGGTAAATAAATGGTACATACTTCAGAGAGTACATATCTATTAGATATTTTTTTTTTTTTATTAGGAAGGTACATAGAATATTTTAACACGTGTCAGTGTTTAGATGATAGAAAGTAGATATTAGTACACGGGTGGGGAAGGTACCTATTTGGTTTTAAACAAGTAAGGTTGGATGATCTATTAATTGCTTTTAGGTAAGAGGTTAAATTTTGTTTATATTGATATGTTATATAAAAATAATTTCAAGGAGATGATGAAGACACGTGTGTATGTTGAGATAGAAAATAGGAGACCCGTACAGGATTGAAAGAGTAGGTATTTTTGTGATGAAAACAAAGGAGATGAACTTATAAATATGATGTCACAACATCGACTCAGGGCAGTTTTGTCTTGAAATTAAGAGAGAGAGGATAATTCTTAGAGGCAGTTTAATCTTTAAAAGCAGTGTTGTATTTGATTTTTTTTCGTTCTTTTGTGTACATTCCTTTCTCGAAGTAATAAATACAATATTTTAGTGATTATTTTCACATAAGAAAATAATAAAGAAATCTTCATAAATTAATTAGAAGTAACGATAAATGCTGTGAAACTGCTCTCAACCGAAGCTAAGAAAACTTTATATATTATTATTTATTTTAAATCTTGTAATAGATATTTTTATCGTTACGACTTTGCCTTTCTTCTTGGAGTATCAAAACTCTTGTTTGATAAGTCTCAAATAAGTGAAATTTCTGTAGGCAAAAGATTGATAAATTTTGTATAATGTTTTAATGAATATGTTTATGAGATTGATCCTGTTAATTATTTTATTTTCCCAAATTAATAAAATTTGGATAACTAATATTATTTGTAAATTAAATTTATAGAAGCTATTTGATAATATGAACAGGGTCGAACTCAGAAACATTTAATAATTTTATTTTCTGATATTTTGGATACTAATACGAGCATGAATTTTAAACTCATATTTATTTTATGTAAATATCTCTTATTATACCATAAATTAATATCCCACATTCCGAACCCACAAGCTGTCACTTGGCCGACAGTTCCCAGTGTGAGAAAATTAAGTCAGAAAGTGCTGGTGCCTTCCCACTACAAAAAATTCTGACCCCACAGATTATATTTATTATATTTATATTATTTGCATGCTATGTATTATATTTTTCTTAATGTATCATATTTGTATACTAACGAGGCTAGACTTAGCGAATGCAAAGGTTGGTCTAGATCGGACTAAGCGTGAGAAGGAGCTTTTTTCCACTAACAAACCAAGTTTTATTGTTAAATTAACAAAAATAGTCAGTGATTGAATTTTGTCAAACTTTGGTTCAGTAAAATATTTCATCTCGATGCGCCCCTGGTGCTGTATACAGATACTAGTTATGTATGAAACCATATGCCTTTTATAAATAAAACTGCATTCAAAACTAATCTGTAATATAATTACAGAAATAAACTTTTGATAACGTTGAATCATAAATTTGATGAAGTTTATCTCATTGGCTATTTCTAACAAATAACATGGATTTCTGTTGTGCATAAAAAAATTTGATATTTATTCTTGATTGTTATTGTGTGTTGTTTTCTTTGTGTATTTTCAGCAATAAGGTAAGTCTTTTTATACTCGCTAACGTCGAGTGTAAAAGGAAATGATTTATTAATTACTAACCTTTATGTACAACAGAAATTTAATTTTTGATTGTTATAAAATTATGCTGTATGTGTTCTGAATAGAAAATATTGTTTGTTTTTCACTGATAAAATTTTCTTTTATAAATCGTAAACACAACGTAGAAAGGGTCCTTTACGTAAATTTTCTTTTCTCTAGATGTATCATGAGCCAAAATCTTTGAAGAAACGAAAATTGTTGAATTTAGCGACCGACACTTTTGACGGGTTTTACGTTAAACGTCTGAAATAATTTTAATTACGGTTATGTGTGAACTGATATGGGTTAACTAGCGAGTATATATTATTATGTACGTATGACATCTTTACACACAACGAATATTATTATTCATAGATCTTATAAGTAGGTAGCAGATATGAAGGAATATCATATTATAAAATTTTAATCGGAATATTATAAATACGTAATTGCGAAAAGAAATTTATAAATTTGCGTAGATTGGATAAACTCGATTCTTTTTAGTTTAATTACTTCCAACTCGGAGGATAAATACGTATTTATTCTCTCGTCGAAATAAATAAATATATTTAATTTATTTCCTGTCAATGTGGTTCTCAACGACGGGTTTTTCTTTTCTCTTGGGGAGGGGAACCACAACACTATGTACTTTTTTAAATAATTGAAAACAAAAAATAAGACACAAACCATGAATTTTTTTTAGTTATAAATCAGTTTATGACAATTAAAATCGCTTAAGTTAAGCTTTTAATCACATCCTTCTTTTTCCAATATTCCATGCAACGAATATTAGGCAACTATTCGGTATTTATACCTAGTAACAGACTAAATATTCGGTGTTCGGCCGAATTAGTATAAAATATGTAAAACTGAAAGGAACTAATAGCTTGTAGACTATTGCTATTTCATTGTCAGCTGCAAATGCATAACAATTCCTCAAATATCTAACTAATTAATAAAAAAATTTAATCTACTTAAATAAAATCTAAATTATTATAAAATAAAAATTATTTTTATTTCTGTTTAGTGTTAATGTGACGTGGTTAGATGGAAGAAATCACTATATAGTGATAATCTCGCCACTGCACATCATCACATTTTTTCATGTGTATACTGCTTTATTTAATTTGTTATATGAATGATGATGTGCAAGAAGAATAAAATAAATAAAATCAAACACATCTATTGTTACCTAAAATGTATTTATTTTATTTAGATTTATACATAGTTTAAAAATTAATCCTACATTTAAAATTAAGTAGCGGTAAGTTGTGATGCAAAAAAATAAGTTTTTCTGCATTAGAAGGAAGTAGTCTGTTCCTTTTTCTTACAACTAATATTACCTTTTACGTCTCGCGCTATAAGCGAATGTACTTGTGACAACACTCGTATGTACCTACACGGAGATGAGCTGTCGGGAGTACTGGGCGCTTTCACCATTGTTTGACCTTATATTCACCGAATATATATTATTATGGTTATTCGGCACATGATTTATATAATATTCGGGTTAGTTGGAAGACATCGCATTTTAGCGAAAAACTCGCCCTCTGTATATTGAATTGTATAACTGTTATTTTTATGACACAATTTTATTATTTAATATTGTAACCAATGTACAGTGAATAATAAATTAATAAATAAAAAATATTCGGGATTCGGTTAAATATACCATTCGTTGCATCTCTAAATTTAACACATATACACATATAACTACACACAAACCCGACCCAGGATAATTTGAAAAAGGTCAGTCTTTATTTTGCCCTGGCCGGGAATCGAACCCGGGAACCCTGACTCAAAAGCAAGAGGGTTACCTCTACACCACACCGGCCGGCCAAAAACTACCACCAACTCTTTACTTTAACAATATAGACTTAATTAGTTTACAGTTACTTTTTTTCTACGTACTAGTAGACTAATATATAATATTTCAGATTATTTCCTTCACGTCCTTCAATCGGTACAAGTTTCAAATTATAAACTAAATGTAAAATAATATAACACCTGGCATAATAATAATAATATGGACTAAGCTACTGAACCGGTTGAACCTTTTCAAACAAACATCACACACAGAAGGTTTATCATCACTGTGAGCTATTTTATGCCTTGGTAACGTTCTCTAATATTCTTCACCACTATGAATCCTTTTACGTGTCTTCAAAGTACTAGCCCGACATAACTTAATCTTACAAATATAACAATCCAAAGGTTTTTCACCACTGTGTCCTTTAATGTGTCTCAAAAGAATCAGAGTGGTTATTTTTTAATACAAATATTACTTTTAACCACTGTGAATCTTTTTATGTGACTGCAAATAACTAGAAGAAATATTTTATTTCATACAAATATTACACTCACAAAAGGTATTTCACCACTGTGAATCCTTTTATGTTTTTCCAAAGAACCACGCTGGTTAAATTTTTTCATACAAATATTACACTCAAAAGGTTTTTCACCACTGTGGATCCTTTTATGTGTCTCTAAAGAACTAGACTGATTAAATTTTTTCATACAAATATTACACTCAAAAGGTTTTTCAACACTGTGAATCCTTTTATGTTTCTGCAAATGACTAGAACAAATAAATTTTTTCATACAAATATTACACTCAAAAGGTTTTTCACCACTGTGGATCCTTTGATGTTTCTTCAAAGAACCAGACTCATTAAATTTTTTCATACAAATATTACACTCAAAAGGTTTTTCACCACTGTGGATCCTTTTATGTTTCTTCAAAGAATGAGGGTAACTAAGTTTTTTCATACAAATATTACACTCAAAAGCTTTTTCACCACTGTGGATCCTTTTATGTGTCTCTAAAGAACTAGACTGATTAAATTTTTTCATACAAATATTACACTCAAAAGGTTTTTCAACACTGTGAATCCTTTTATGTTTCTGCAAATGACTAGAACAAATAAATTTTTTCATACAAATATTACACTCAAAAGGTTTTTCACCACTGTGGATCCTTTTATGCCGGCTGTACACTCTCGCCGAGACACCCCGAGACATGCCGAGTGCGAGAGTGTACATGGTAGCTCTCGGCTCGCCTCGGGGTGTCTCGGACATACTCGTCCGCTCTCGCTCCCGTGTCGGTTTTTGTGCCCGAGTCAAAGGGTCTCGGCATGTCTCGCGAGGAACGGCGAGAGCATTGATGTACACTCTCGCGTGCTTCAGTGCACGAACAGCAAGCGACCGTGCTGCACGTGTCAACTTTTCTAATTTGCGGTACGTGTATAAACGTAGTTATCTGCAAATTTACCTTGGTATGACGAACAGCAACGAATTAAATATGTGGAACAATGAAAGTGAGTTAAACTTCATAGAGATATTCCAAACGGAACCCGTATTGTGGGAACCGAATCACAAGTTTCATAAAGACAGAAAACGTTTACATGACGCTTGGGTTAGGATATCGGATCAAACTGGATTCTCTGTGGACGATCTCAAGAAAAAGAAGGACTCTTTAATGGCGACGTACAGAGGACACCTACGAAAAATTAAAAATTCTTTGCAATCTGGTGCAGGATGTGAAGAAGTACACAAACCAATTTGGTTTGCCTTCGACTTAATGAACTCGTTCTTGGGTAATCTATACAAATGCAAGAATACAATAAATACAGAAAATCAGGTAAATATCTTTATTTTGTATACATATACATTTTTTATTATTATATAGAACGAAGTGTACAGTAGTAATTTTAATTCGTATTTTTAAAAAAATACGATGTAAATTCTTCTCGAATTTGTCTGGCATCAAGTGGCGATCTCCGCGCTACATTTGGCAAAGGTGTTATTGCACAAGTTTCTTGAAATTCATTCATATCTCCTCGCCAAGCACCACGTTGAATCAATTCCCCATTATTATCATAAATATCCATAGTTCCTGGTGGCGTGTATATGCTCCTTGATGTTTCACTTTTACGTAGAAAATTGTGCAATAATATGCAAGTCATGGTTAAGGCAGAAGTTTTTTCTGGATCTAATAGTATAGGCTTTCTAAAAATTCTGAATTTTGATGCCAGTATACCAAAAGTGTTCTCTACAATTACTCGAGAAGATGAAAGTCTGTTATTAAATATACGTTTTGATGTTCCTATGGTGTGTTCACCTGGATATGGTTTCATTACATGCGTGCTAAGAGCAAATGCCCCATCTCCTAAGAAAACATAAGACGTTGGTTTTGTTGAACCTGGCAAAGGGGTCGACGGAGGTAAATTAAGATCATTAGAGCAAATTTTCTGCCATAACAAACTATTACGGAACACACCACCGTCACTGATCCTCCCTTGACTTCCTATATCAGCAAACAAGAATTTATAGTCATGGTCGACAAGAGCTAAAAGGACTATGCTAAAACATTTTTTATAATTAAAATATTCTGATCCACTGAATACTGGGCTTTGCATTACAATGTGCTTTCCATCAATAGCACCTACACAGCGTGGAAAGTTGTCTTTAAAACCATTTTCCACATGCAGCCATGCTTCTGGAGTTGACGGCAACTGGAACAAAAGAAACACATTTTAATAACTTTTCATGTTTTTTTACAGAGTCAACTTTTTTCTCAAAGTGGACGTGAAGACAGTAATGATAATACCGATATTAATGAACGTGAAGATAATAATGCTACAAATGAAGGTGAGATAGTTCGCATTATTTAGATTTTTACTATTTAATTAAAATTTCGTGATGTTCAACAATCAACAACTGCATATGTAATGAATAAACTCCGTGTTCTTATAAATATTTTTTTTATTTTTCAGCTGGATCGACACTTGAAACAGAACCGCTTGATCCTCCAACGACACAACGAAGGCGAAAACATCCACCAGAATTACTTGAAGCAGGCAAACACATGAAAGACGCAATCTCTACTTTAAATAAAGTCATAAATAAAAAGGAAACACAGGAAGACGATTGCGATAGATATGGAAAAATATTAGCGAATAAACTTCGAAAACT
Source organism: Athripsodes cinereus (assembly GCA_947579605.1). NCBI lineage: Eukaryota > Metazoa > Arthropoda > Insecta > Trichoptera > Leptoceridae > Athripsodes > Athripsodes cinereus. The sequence goes on along the minus strand of OX388308.1, from coordinate 32,362,280 downwards.
CAGTGATGATGAGCGATTGCAAATGATGTATGAAATCGATGGGTTGTTCATAAAAAAAATGCGAAACTGGTCTGGCGCCTATGACTATGCTCCACTGTATAGAAATAACGTCATTCCACCATGTAGTCCATCGCCCAAAAATACATTTATTTCCCCAAGCCCTTCATCTACCTATTGGTCGAATTCGTCATGCTCATCATACTCAGATGTTCCGCCTCGTCAATATTCAGCATCTTCACCTATGATGACTAGAGCATTAGACAACATGCCAGTCCTTCACATACCAGAAACATCTCACGTGATAAATGAATCACCCCATTCTTCGTCTCGCCAAATAACAGTTTTGTCGGATGAATTAGTTTATTCTCCTAAGACTGATATTGTAAACACTGCTTTTAATCATGCGATGAGAAAGTAGTTAAAAGTTATAAAGAAAGTAAGAACCTAACTGTGAGATCTTCGTACGTAAATTAAAATTTTTGACTACCTACTTAATAGTTACTTTTTTGTCCACTTGTTTTTAATTAATAGTAGCTCTTTTACCCACTTGTTTTTAATCGATAGTTACTCTTTTATTCACTTTTTCTTAATTAATAGTTACTCTTTAATTCCCTTATTTTAATTGAATGTAGCATTTTGCTCTTTTCTTTTATTCCGTTATTTTTAATTAATTGTTACCATTGTACGATACTTTTTTGTTGACATATTTTATATTAGAAACTGCCATTGTACGTTACGTGTAATTTTAGTATTAATGCATTTGTATTGGCCCAATGTGGCCGTGAATATTAAATAAATAAAAAGTTGATTCTGGAATCTGAAACTTTCCAGCCAATAAGAGCCAAAAATTAAGTTGATACCGGAATTAAAATTTAATTTACATACGAAAATCTCACGATAATAGAATAAAACGTTTTTTAAATTGAAAATAAAAATATTTGAAAATAAAGTATTTTTTTACTACTCACCTTAATTTCATCCTTTAATACGTTATTTAGTGCCATGCACACCTCTGGTATTATTCGTGATATCAACGAACTGGATATCTTGAAAAGAAAATGAAGACTCTCGAAGCTATCTCCAGAAGCCAAGAATCGCAATGTAATCGCTAGCCGTGTTCTTGCCGGAATAGATTCTCGAAGTCGAGTGTTTTTTTTCGATATGATAGGTTCCACTTTTTGCAACAAATACTCAAAGTCAGCTAGGGACATTCGAGTAAATTTTTTGAACTGCCCAGAAGGTTCTACTAACAATTCTGATAACTGCTTCTCCATCAGTTGCCTGTAAAAGTAATTTAAAATCACATAATAATTCAGCTTTACTGTTTTAAAACTCTCATTTTATTGCAGAATTGATAAATATAGGCCCCTTTTTGGAAATTTACGCCTATTTTTAAATGTCTTCAAGAAATATATGTACTGACTTACCGGGTCCTATTTCGATGTATAGCAACCATCCACCATCTCCTCTTACGCCACTTCGTTTTAATTCTTTTTGTATGGTACGCGTGTGCATACATAAAATAATTGATTGCGCATAGCGCGACAGCGGAAGCAACTTGTACTGCGTCTACGTCCATCGCCCTTGCCGTCACGACTACAACTGAAGTGACGCGAGTGTACAGGGCCACCACTCGAGCTCTCGCTCCTCGCCCGAGAGTCTCGGCGAGACATGACGAGAGGTCTCGGCCGAGAGTGTACAACCGCCATTATGTTTCTTCAAAGAACCAGACTCACTAAATTTTTTCATACAAATATTACACTCAAAAGGTTTTTCACCACTGTGGATCCTTTTATGTTTCTTCAAAGAACCAGACTCACTAAATTTTTTCATACAAATATTACACTCAAAAGGTTTTTCACCACTGTGGATCCTTTGATGTTTCTTCAAAGAACTAGAATGATTAAATTTTTTCATACAAATATTACACTCAAAAGACTTCACATATTTCTTTCCATCATTCTTAGACACACTGCGAACATTTCTGCGTCTCGTTTCCTTTACATGAGTTTGATTACTTGGACCTGGTGCATACTCTGTAATCGTTGAAGATATATTTCTTGATGTTCTTTATGGATTGAAGGTTCACTTTTATTTATTTGAAATAAAATATAATTTTATATTACGTATTGAGTTTTATTTTTATTATACAGAGCACAGCAAAATACAGTGTCCATTCTTACAAGATTTAGCACAGAAGAAGGAAGAAAAGTTGATATCTATACATTATGATTTCATAGACAAAATTAGTGTGCTATGGAATAAATCCTTAACATCCCCTCTCAATATCAATTTTCCTTTCCTCTTTTACAATAGAAAATTTATATTGGCAATAATAGTACAAACAATAATTCAAACTTAATTTACATTTCTTATTCCTAGACACTCTACAAAGAATTCATGCTTATCTCTAGTAAGCGATTTAGTTAATAAGTCTGACAAATTTTGTTCTGATGGAACATAATTAATATTAAAGAGTCTTTTATTGAAACTATCTTTAATGAAATGATATTTGATATCAATATGTTTTGATCGTTTACTATTTTCATTTGATTCAATTAATTTTATAGTACTTTGGTTATCTAAAAATAGAAATGAATTAACATTACCACAATTGAAATCTTTCAATATACCTTGCAAATACAACAGTTCAGACGTAGTTGTGGCAGCCGCGACATATTCAGCTTCTGCCGTAGATAATGCTACAACACCTTGCTTTCTTGAATTCCATGATATCAGATTTCCACAAAATAGAATGGCTGTCCCACTTGTACTTTTTCTGTCTGATATATCACCTGCCCAGTCTGAGTCACTGTATGCTTTTAGTTGATTTTTATAACTGCTCCTTTCATATACCATATTTTTCTCACTTGTAAATTTTAGATATCTCAATACTCTCTTTGCAGCTTTCCATAAGTTCTCTGTTGGTTTATCCAAAAATCTGCTTAAATATGATGTCGCATATGTTATATCAGGTCTGCTTGTAGTAGACAGATACATAAGACATCCTATCAATTCTCTATATGGAACATCTATTATCTTGTCTTCCATATTTGCTTTAAAATTTACTTCCATGGGAGTTTTTGTTCCGTTACAATTTTTCATATTAAATCTTTCCAAAATCTTTAAAATAAACTTTTCTTGTGAGATAATTATTTGATCCTTGTTTCTCGTTATTTCCATTCCTAAATAATTCTGTAAATATCCTAAATCCTTTGCTTTAATTTCTTCTTTTAGTTTTTCAATTATATTTTCATAGTTTCCCATAACAATTATATCATCAACAAATGTTAATAGATAAGTATTATCCTTGTAGTAAAGACAAAAATCATGTTTAGACTGCTTGAAGTCTAATTTTGACATAAATTTATTAAATTGTTTGTTCCAACATATGGGTGCTTCTTTTAATCCATATAGAGCCTTCTTTAATTTAAGGACTCTTTCCTTTTTAATTTGTAAACCCTCTGGAGGTTTTATGTAAACTTCAGTGTCAAGTTCACCATTTAAAAATGCTGTTGGTATATCCAACTGTCTAATAGGTAAATTATATTGAAGAGCATAGCTAATAAATAATCTTATTGTAGATAATCTTGCCACTGGTGAATATACATTTATATCACAATGTGATTGAAAACCTTTTGCTACTAACCTGGCTTTCTTGTCTCCATTTTGTTTTGTTCTAAATATCCACTTAGTATCTATTGCTCTTTTTCCATTTGGCAGATCTGTTTCCGACCATGTGTTCAATTTTTGTAATGCATCAATTTCATTTTGTATAGCATTTTTCCATTTTTCATTCTTTATTGCTTCTTGAAAACTTTGTGGTTCTTCTAGTTCTTCTCCAGTACATAGGCAATATACAGCATTTGTTATGTAATCATCATACTTTGATGGCTTACTAATCTTTCTTCCAGCTTTTGTTGTATATTCATCTTCCACCAACTCCGGTTCTGCATCTTGATATTCTTCCTCTGTCTCATAATTTTCTTCCAAGTGAATTGTATCATTTGAAGTATCTTGGTTGGATTCTGATTGTGTTTCTTGTGTACTGTATAACTGTTTCTCTTGAGAAATATCTGGAAAAATCACTTTTACATTTTCTAAATCATATTTCTTTTGTTGTAGTTTTTCTTCATACTTGTAATCTGTTTCGTCTATTCGAACGTCTCTTGATATTATAATTTCATTATTCTCTGGATTCCATAGTCTATATCCATTTGGTGAGTATCCTATAAGTCTCATTTGCTTAGCACGTTCATCGAGTTTTGCTCCCTTCGGTACTTTTACTACATAAGCTTTACTTCCGAATATTTTTAATTTTTCAAGATCTTTATTTCCAAAAAATATTTCTGCAGGAGTTTTATATTTAATTGCTGATGATGGACAACGATTAAGTTGATATGTGCTACATAATATGGCTTCACCCCATAGATATTTTGGTAATTTTGTTTCAGCGAGTAATGTTCGAACTTTGTCCATTAATGTTCGATTCATTCGTTCTGCTACTCCGTTTTGCTGTGGAGAATATAACACATAACATAACACGTATAGACAATTTACACAGACCGAGCTAGTCCCAAACTAATATATGAATCTTGTATTATGGGTACTAACACGGCGATACACATATACAATGCACTAAACACATATACATGTAACACCCAGACCCAGGACAATCTGAAAAAGGTCATTCTTCATTTTGCCCTGGCCGGGAATCGAACCCGGGACCTCGCGACTCAAAGGCAAGTGCGTTAGCCTCCGCGCCACACCGGTCGTCAATATGGTTGTGTGTATTCAATTCTTATACCAGTATTCTTACAAAAATTATAAATTGTTTTGTTTTTAAATTCGCCTCCATTATCACACCTTATACGTCGTACTTTATTATTTGTTTGTCTTTCCAGTTGTTTTATATATTGAATGAGATTTTCCGTAGCTTCATATTTGTTTCTTAGAAGGTATACTCGTGTGAAGTGAGAATAATCATCTATTATGACTTGGTAGTAAATTTCATCATTTAATGTACTCACATTTATAGGGCCTGATATATCTGTGTGAAGCAATTCACCAACATATCTCGATCTAGTTTTTATTGTTGTTGTAAATGGTAATCTTGTAGATTTCCCTTCGATACATGATGAGCAAGGTTCTGTACTGACTGGCAGATTCATTAAACGTAGAGATTTTCTATTCAAATGTCCGAGTCGCTTGTGCCACAAATCCATCGAGCTTACTGTTGCATTGCAGGTATCTGTGGTTACGCTAATGCATTCCATCTGCAAAATAAACAATTTATCAGTACATTTTCCATAAATACTTTGTCTAGACTTTGGATGATAAATTTGCACAAATTTCTCTTTAAATGTTACATTATAACCCTTTTGTACCATTTTCTTTACTGACAATAAATTAAACTTTAAATTTTTAACAACTAATGCTTCCATACTGAAATTTCTACCCTTGTACTGCATCTTAATGTTACCCTTCAAATTTGATGTTAGATATTGACCATTAGCTACATATATTTTTATATCGTCAATCTCTGTTAGATCTGTCATGTATTTTACATAATCATGTTGTATGAGATGTTCTGTACACCCCGAGTCAACGACCCATTCTATATTACAATTTTTATATGTATAATAATTATCATTAGAGAATAAAAGTTCTTCCCTGTTTTTTACTGCTACATTTGTGAATGTCTTCTTCTTTATTTGATTATAGTGACCTCTTTTTTTGAATTGTTGTTTCCCTTTTTTGTTTTCCGGGTTAAACCAGCATTGTTCAGTTCTGTGGCCTCTCTTTCTGCAGTGGCTGCACACCGGTATTCTCGACACGAAACTTGCTTCTTCTGGATTCTTTTTTTTTTTTTTTTTTTTTTTTTTTTTTATATCTGGGTTTTGTTATAAACCCAAATACAACCTTATACACCTTTCACACTAAGCTAAAAGCTTGTGCCGTGAAAGGGGACTTTTCCTCCTTCACTTTAAGCTCAGCATCCAGCAGACAGCTTTTTACAAATTCTATTGTCAATTCCTTGTCGTTGCTTAATGTTTCTATTGTTGATACCACACTATCGTACTTTGTTGGGATAGTTAACAGGAGATGGCATATTTTGTCACATTCTTCCATTTCGTTATAATATTTTGTCTCATATTTTGTAATTTATTGATGATTGCATCAAACTTTAGAAAGTGTTCTTGTAGGCTTTCATTCATACCGCATTTTAAGGTTAGGAGTTGTTTCCTCATATATAGTTTATTAAATGCACTTTTTCTTTCAAATATGTGCTCCAGGCACTGCATCATTTCATATGATGTGTTTGCTTTCTTGATATATTCTATGTATTTGTCTGATAGACCGCGTGCTATCAGAGATTTTGCACGTGCATCTTCCTTTTTAATTTTTGCATCTGCGCTCTTGCTTTCTATATATTCATTATTTATTACCACTTCCTTCAATCCTAGTTCTTCTAAAATGAGTAATAGTCGATATTTCCAGTTTTGAAAATTTTATCCATCTCTTAGCTGTTGGATTGAATCCACCACACTTGTCGCCATCTTTATAATTTTTGTTATTTTTACGATTTTATTATTAACACGGCAACTGGGCCCATAACCTCTTGATGTTCTTTATGGATTGAAGGTTCACTTTTATTTATTTGAAATAAAATATAATTTTATATTACTTAAGTATTGAGTTTTATTTTTATTATACAGAGCACAGCAAAATACAGTGTCCATTCTTACAAGATTTAGCACAGAAGAAGGAAGAAAAGTTGATATCTATACAATCATTATGATTTCATAGACAAAATTAGTGTGCTATGGAATAAATCCTTAACAATATTGGCCACTGTCACATTGTTAGCTCTCTCGCATTTAACTTTTATATCATGTTCGTGTATATCAATATCTCCATACGGAACTGCATATCCAATGTCACATCTTTCTTCTTCCACGGGTTCAAGTTTCACTTTGATGTTCGCCAAAAAGGTTTCGATTTCATCATCCTCCTTGACACATATTAGCATATCACACAAGACGCACTTTTCCTGTTGGCAGTCTGCAATGTTGTGTTCACCAGCACTGGTTCCCTCCATAATATCTTGTGATTTGAAGCTGGGCCACAATGTCAGTATCAGAATGCACTAATTTAATTCAAATACATATATCCAGATGATGTCACTAGGAGATTTTTGTATACAATTACTTAATTAGTATGTTGATATTACTAGCAGCGGGTTTAAAAGTAAAAAGGGTGCGACACGCATGTAGCTAGGATGACAGTTTGTTATTAAAAGGAAACATAGACAACAGAGTGGTACATACATAGATTTTTATACAAATACCTAGATAGAGTACTCGTATGTACTTTTATAGACATAAAGTGAGGCCCAGCGTGGCCATATTTGGTAGTTTCCTACTTTTTTGGTAGTTTCAGAGGCATTATCAACAATGTTTACGTCAAACTACATACATAGAACATGAGTGAGAAAGTAGACATGGCAGTGAAAGCATAGGATGAACAAATGTGAACAGACGTGTTCACTTTCGATGAACAGGTTTGACCCTGACACTCTGCATGATCATCCAAAGTGAAGCAATGTGAATGATACTTAATTCTAAAACAATAGTCGGTACAAATACCCGGTACATTGAAGATAAAGGTACTGTGAGATAAATCACTGAACGATTACCAAAATAACTGCTGATGATGTTAAATAATGTTCGGGGACAGCCCCGTGATTTTAGTTTAGTTAAGATAAGTGATTGGGTCAGGCCGTAGATTTTGCCACTTTTTTTTCATATCTCGTGTCTCCTTGAGATATTTTATTTTTTATGGTATATAGAGATATTCTAATTATTGAATATTGAAACATGTTGTATAAACAAACCACACAATATAATTTCGCATCGATTTTATTAATAGTAAAGTGGAAAAATAATGATTTGTACCAAAAAAACACATTTTTTCCCAAAAAATCGCGTGTCTCCTCTACTACGTATGACAGATTTACTTAATATTTTGAAGTTGTTATTATGCCTACAGTTATAATAATAACTTTTCCAAAACCATCATTAAATTGGCTTATTTTTTGTATATTATTATATGTATATAATTGCTTATTTCATTATATAATTAAAGTTTTTTGTTGATGTACCGGGTTTTTGATTTTATGTAACTTTTTTTTATGTAACGGAATTTGAGAACTATTATTTGCATAAAATCACGTGGTAGAATAATTTTTATCTAGTGATTGCACCAAAGAAAACTGTCATACAGTGGTCCATGCACCAGCTGCTATTTTGTTAGAGTAATCTAATTGTTTGTCGGTGCGGTCGGGCATCGTCACGTCGTTACATAGATTGTTTTTGAAGATATCATCGTAAGTAAGACACATTCTTATCAAAATTATATTGCAAACTATAGTTAAAGATTAAAGTAATCATGTGATGGTGATTTAAGCTAGAACTACATGTGTTTTCATTGATTAAATACCAAAATAGTGAGTTTATGTAACGGCTATGTAACGCTTATGTAACACGTTACACAAAAATTAATGTAACGTTACATAAAATCATCAGTAAAGTTCAGTTTACATCACTTTCATTAACACATAGCCATGCGAATACAGATATGACAGGACAACAAGAAGTTGTAGAAAATAGCTACGTAGTCGTAAAATTTAATTCGCAAAAGAGAGCTATGCACTATATTGGGCAGGTTACAGAAATCAATAAGAATAATAGTTACAAAGCAATTTTTTACGCAATAAAGGTAGAGGAATATTTTCTTGGCGTAATACTGACGATTCTTCAATAGTATAATATGATCGCAATTTCGAAAAAAAATTACCAGGCCCATTATCTAAAAGAAGATGGTTCAAGGCGTTCGACATATCGAAAATAAATGTCAAAATTAAATAAATTAAAAAAAAAAAATCTAACAACCTTATAACATCTCTTTCCGTGATCAGACTAAATATTACAATATTTACACAGTAGCTGTAGCTTACTATGTATCCGTAACTACAATAATAACATAAAAAATAGTAAACATGCATTACCAATTTTAATCACGTATTGTTCTATTTTTCTCCCTGTAAATTTAACTTATGAGAACTTAGCTTTACAATTTTATGTAACATTTTTGTGTAACGTTTTTGTTATCGTTACATATATTTTGGTTAGCTGGAAGATATTGCCTCCAGGCAATAAGCTCGCCAATTGCTCATGATTTTTTTTTTCTGATCAATAAAGTGTTCTTATTATTATTATTATTATATTCTATGTAACACTTTATGTCACTTTGTGGCAAAATTCACGGCCTGACCCGATTATATTAGATTATCAAAAGCCCCAGCTATGTCTTAAAAGACTCCAATGGCATATTTCTCCTGATAATCATCTTTCCATTCGATACAGGCGTTAATGGCATCCTCAGTAGATAATCCGCGACTAAAACCAAATTGTTTGGGATCTCCAGGCACTAAGGCCCAATCCAGACGGTTTCTTACTAAAATTTCCAAAACTTTTCCGAATGAGGGCAACAAAATAATGGGTCTGTCATAGACTTTTTTTTTCTTTTTTTTTTGTGGGCGTTCCACCCAACAGAGGGTGATTTTGCCCATGTTAGATCTCATATCAATCAATCATTATTATATTTTCAATAAGGTCACAAGATGATATTGCAAGTTTTAATATATTTTGCAATCTGCCTATTGACATCATACGACCCGAGGGAGAGTAGTTGGCAAACATCGAAGGGGTGATTCACGTCTCTTATATGGTCGTATAAACTTATGTCAGCGCGAATTGGGCAGTTAAAGAGTGCATGGTTAATCGTCTCATCGTCCTGGCCACACTCGCAGAGAGTGCTCTCTACGAGCCCCAGTCTATGAAGATGGGTAGCGATCACACAATGTCCCAATCTCATCCTTGAAAGTACAGAGATTTCCATTTTGTTAAGCCTTCCGCTTGAGTACCACGGGGCACTCGGAATTTCGGGTTGGATCGTGCGATAGTATTTACCTTTAAGTTTGCTCGTTTCTGACCAATCTTCACACCACGCAGTGAGAGCTCTTTCGCGGAACTGTTTGCCCAAGTCAGCGATTACCGGTTCGTGTATGTTTGAAATCACTCCATTGTTTATGGCGGACTTCGCCAGCTCGTCAGCGACCTCATTTCCCCTAATGGCACGATGGGACACGGGATCCAAGCCAGCACTACAGTTTTCGATGCGGAATGGAGGTCGAAAAGATATTCCTTTACCCTACATATAATAGAATTGTGTATTAACGACTTTGGGAGTCCCAAAACTGCATCAAGAACGCTGCGGGAGTCCACGAATAGGTATAACTATTTTGTTCAAATTCAAATCAACAACTGTTTTCAATGCTTCAGCAAGCGCTACAGCCTCAGCTGTGAAAATGGAACAGGGATCCATGGAAGTATACGTTTATTTGTTACTATGAAGACAAAAATAATTGCTCCTATTTTCGGTGAAAAGTGAACGTGCTTAGCGAAGTAATATTATATAATACAACTCAGTTTGCAATCGATTTATTGAAATAGTGCCAAGCGGCAAGAAAAATAATTTAAATATATTTATAATTGAATATGAAAGCAATCGCCTCATTTTCTTAAGACACTTAAATGACATGATTGTTCCTTATGAACTCGTCCACAGTTGGATGAGGTATGGCTGGAGTTTTATACTCATACTAGCTTAAATACCCTGCGTTGCATGGGAATCATATATAAAATTGAAAAAACAGTAAGTATGTGTAATTAAAAATTATTTTATTTAGGCAGCAATATTTTTTTGTATCAACTATATACACGGAGTAACATTAAAGTAGGAAACAGATAATAGAATATGTAAGAATGACTAAACGGTATATATATATAATTATGACAATGTACCTAAATTACATACAAACCATCACGCCGCTTCCTTCGCGGGGTAGGCAGAAAGGATCGAGTGCCACTTCCTTCTATCCTTGCATACATCTTTCGCTTCCGTCACTGTCATACAATTTCTAATGCATGCTCTCCTGTTCAACGTGCTCAACACGTGACCGTCCTGCAGGATTTGATTTAAATGATCTTGCCATTTGATCCTCAGACGTCCACGTCTCCGAGCACCATTCCTCTCAGCCAAATATATCTTCTTGGTCGTTCCGTCCTCATTCATTCTTTCTACATGCCCAAACCATCGTTACTTATTTAAATTCATCCTTGTAACTATACCAACTTTCATTCCACATTCCTTTTATATGTCATCTCAGCACACAATCTCTCAGAATTTTACCACACATCCTTCTCAACAATCTTATTTATACTGCATTTATGCCACTTTCATCCTTCATAAATGGTTAAAGAAGGATGAGAATGGCATAAATGCAGTAGAAATCAGATTGTTGACATGGGTCCACGTCTCACTTGCATACACGAGTGTTGACACTAAGATAGCTGAGTGCACCACCCTTTTAGCTGTAGTAGATATGTTTAAATTTGCAATTGGTCGGATTGCACCATTTACCTCATTGCCAGCAATTTTTCTTCTTTCAATATCGCTTTCACACTTCCCATCTCTCGTGAACAAACTACTGAAGTACACACATTCGTCAACTTGCTCTAACACTTCCTTGTCGTGTATACCATTGCAATACTTACCTACTCACCATGCTATACTCAACTTAGAAGAAAAAATACATACATACATACATACATACCATCACGCCGCTTCCCTCGCGGGGTAGGCAGAAAGGATCGAGCGCCACTTCCTTCTATCCTTGCATACATCTTTCGCTTCCGTCACTGTCATACAATTCCTCATGCATGCTCTCCTGTTCAATGTGCTCAACACGTGACCGTCCTGTAGGATTTGATTTAAATGATCTTGCCATTTAATCCTAGGACGTCCACGTCTCCGAGCACCATTCCTCTCAGCCAAATATATCTTCTTAGTCATTCTGTCCTCATTCATTCTTTCCACGTGCCCAAACCATCTTAACTTATTTACATTCATCTTTGTTATTACACCCACTTTCATTCCACATTCCTTTCGTATATCACTGTTACGCACACGATCTCTCAGACTTTTACCACACATCCTTCTCAACGATCTCATTTCAACTGCATTAATGCCACATTCATCCTTCTTTAACCCTCTGGCTACCAATTTAAATTGGCTAGTCCTGGAATTTTTCTTTGAATGTATTTTGGGTTTATATATTTTTTGGTGATTTTTGGTGAAAAAATTTTTTTTTTACCTTTTACCATTTTTGCGGGGGCTCCATGTGCCCGTACAGGCACATTGGTAGTTAAGGGATACATTACAAACTCTATGAAGTAGTTACTAAATATTTTTTATTCACATATATTCTACAAAAATATGTACAAAATAAATTGAAATAAGCTTAAATAAATGTAAAATACATTTTTTTATATATTATTAATCTAAGTTTAGTACATATAAAATATAAATATAGCCCTTCAATATCAATATTGCATAATTTTGAGTGTGTTAAAATTTTTGTAAGATATTAAGATATAAATAATTAATTAAATAAATTCAACACACAATTATAATATAAGTATCTAATGAATATAGCATGTAATTAAAAAAAAAATTAATAAACAACTGTTTCCTGAATTTCTCACCAGATATATAAACCAATTAGCTTATTATTTGGTGTGAAAATCGAGAAAACAGTTACGTTCTGCGACCAAACAAAGAACCACACCACATCGTTGACACTTAATGCTGCTCTTTCTTTGGACACAGTGCTTACATCTCTGCCGCTTTTCATCAAACACAGGAAGATGTCCCTGACCATCGGCCATAACCCTAGGTGACAACGTTGCTCATTTCGGCGTGGTTGACCCGATATCATTTGAGGGCCGACCTCTCTTCTTCTGAGAATTGTCCCAAGTAGACATCAGAACTCTAGCAAGATTTGATCTGAACTCTACTAATGGAATTGGTTTTTCACCTAATTGACTGCAGTGTCGTTTATACAGAATCCATGCATTGACGACACTCATGTCAATTAGGTGAAAAATAATTCTTAGGTAGAAACGCTTACTTCTAATGTCTATTCGGTACAACTCCACCAACATGTTGTGTTGATCAACCCCTCCCATATTTTTATTGTATATGGAAATAATCTCGGGACAAGTCACACCAATTGTGGCTGAATCAGCCTTCGACCAGCGTTGCACCGTAGTGATAGGTTCGATTCCGAGATATGATGATACCACATGAACCGGTTTACGATCGAGCCATTTCACAGCAAAGACATTAGAATCCCTTTCACATCTATAGTCATATGAACCACGACCACTTGCTTACAGTACTGCATCAGTCTGAAAGAACATATGAAAATAGTGTAACGGTGACAAAACTTTATTCGGTGCAGAAAAACTAACGCTGCAAAAAGAGTCAACCACGTCGGGGGTTCTGTGCAGCCAACGAAGTGTTCTGCCTTCTACTGCCCCTCTCCTTCTTCACCTTGTTCTTCCACGTTCTGGAAAAGAAAACAAATGGTGAATATAGATATATTTATGGACTTGTTTGAATTTCTACATTAAGTTCGTAATAGATTGAATTTTTAATATATATTAAAGAGATACAGGAAGATATTGTAAATAATTTATATGCATACTATAAAAATAATAGTGTACCTGTAATTCTACATCCATTCTCATCATCGTGGATAATGCTGGAGCATCCAAGGGAGCTTCCTCATTGAAATCGAGGTACTCCACCTCCAGGAATTCCTCATCATCGCTCATTTCATCTACCTCTGAAATATCTCCTTCCAGCAACATACAAATATCTTCGCTGGTTAAATGTTGGCGTGCCATCTGGAAATAAATTATATTTTTCATGTATTACAATGGTTTTTAGTAAATAACTTAAGTATTATCATTCGTTTCACCAAATTAAAAATACACGAAATTTTTCCCATACAAATAAATGGCGTGTGTAATGTATCCCTTGACAACCAATGTGCCACCTCGGGAACACGTATCTTTATTGAAATATTTTTGACATTATCAATTTAATTAATTTAAAACAGTAATAAATATGTAATATAAGGTATGACACATGTAAAAAAAAATATGCTTGAGATAAACAACAACACTTACCTTTAAATATATATAATCAAAGTTTGTAAACACAGATATCGCACGTGCCGGCAAAACTCCAAACTTCGAAATGGAATGACGCTTCAAATAAGGTTGCCAACAGATAAACACTAATTCTATCATAGACAACCAACCTTTTTAAACAATTTAAGCATAAAAATTAAATTCATAACTAGCCAGGTGCATTAAAATTAATAAAATTCTTCATGTGCCCGTACGGGCACATTGGTAGCCAGAGGGTTAACCATGTCCACGTCTCACTTGCATACATAAGTGTTGGCACTAGGATAGCAGAGTGCACCAACCTTTTAGCTGTGGTAGATATGTTTCTATTTGCAATTATTGGTCGGATTGCACCATTTACCTTATTGCCAGCAACTTTTCTCCTTTCAATATCGCTTTCACACTTCCCATCTCTCGTGAACAAACTACCTAAGTACACACATTCGTCAACTTGCTCTAACACTTCGTTGTCAATCATTACCTGGCATACTGTTCTCTCACTTCCTCTTTCAAACACCATGATTTTTGTCTTTTTTGCATTCATTCTCAATCCATTAATCGCACAATTTTCATACACACACGTCATCATTCGCTGTAGATCACTTTCACTTTCAGCCATCAATACCAAATCATCGGCAAACATTAACGCTCTTACATTCATCCCATTCATATCAACACCTACATTCAGTTCTTTCAATGGACGAATACAATGATCAATGTATAGGTTAAAAAGCCATGGCGACATCACGCACCCTTGTTTTACTCCTTTTGTCAATGTGAACCATTCCGACAGGTTATTGTTCACTCTAACACACGCAGAACTTCCTGTATATAGGGACGCAATGGCGCGAATTAGCTGACTACCCACCCCACACATTGATAGTACTTGCCACATTTTCTCACGATCTACTCTATCATAAGCCTTTTCTAGATCAACAAACGCGCAGAAAAGCTTCTGGTGTTTCTCCAGGAGCTTCTCTGTCACCATTCGCAGGGAGAAGATCTGATCCACACACCCTCTACCACTCTGAAAGGCACCTTGCACATCCCATACATTCGTCTCAGTTACTTTTCGAACTCTTTCAATCAATATTTTTTAAAAAAGAAGTCATATTATTTATTAATATTATAATCTCATAAAAAAAGAAAACTTGATTTAATATTATTTATTAGACCAAAAATACATATGATTTATTGAATTCTACTACCTAGACACTGTGAATGAATAAAATAATAAAATTATATATTATTTTTAATTCTCTTCTTCCTATAACCTGCTAGGTCCTCAAGACGTTGGGCAAGCACTTGGAAAATGCTTCCAAATCTCCACTTCTTGGATATTTGTCACGCCTCAGATGTTTAGTCTTATTTCCTCTACCGTTTCCTTCTGTAGCTGCAGCATGTTGTCTTCTGATTTCAATTTATTAAATAACATCCAAATATTTGATTTGGTCTTTTTTGTTATTGAAATATATAACCGGACACATCTGTAAAGGAATATAATAATATATTATATTATATAACACATTTTAGATAACTCTCTGACACAGATTTTACAAAAATTATGATTCATTTAGTGATAGTTCACTTCAATCTTGGTACATTTTAGTAGAAATGTATGTTTCTTGTCTTAAGTTTACAGTGTTACATTTTCATTAATTATAATATAATCCAAAGGGATTAATAATTAGTTATTCCTTGTAACTGGTTATATTTTCTTGTTATTATAATATAATTATATAAAATTTAATATATGTGCGTTGTAAGTATTAAATGTTTTATAAATTAAGTTTGTATAAAACACTGTAATTAGCCTTATTTTTTCGTTACTATCACTTAAGTTTTTTATGTGCTAATGTGTTTGAATTAACAAATAAATTCTTACATTTATAATAATGAATGCTCTCTTAGAATCACAAGGCAGAAACCAGCTTCCACATTCAGAATGTCTTTGCGCTTATCTAACCTTTTGCTAGACCTCAAATGTCGTTGTCATGGTAATGAAAATTCTTTTAACATCAGAAATGTTCTTATCAAAGTTTATTGTTGTGCGCTTTGTATTATTTCTGTAAAAAGGTAAAAACAAACATAGTTTTAATATTTAGTTGTAAATTACTCACTATTAAATACAATACATAATGATTTTCCATAATTTCCCATCTACAAACTTAATATTATTATTATCAATAAAATATCACCGTATTTCGAATAGCTAGCTTCAACATAAATAATACATCACTTCAGAATGTATTGTACTCGTATAATGTAAGTTTATAATTTCATATTTTGAGTAATGTTTTAAAATAAAACTGACTCATATTTATACCAAATGTTATATTTTATTGTGTTTTTAAAACATAACCTCAAATATTTCTTCGTGTCCGTGGAAACTTTAGTATCATAATATATTATGTCTATTGATTATACATGAATGTGTACACATTATTTACTTACTTATGCAGCTATTCCTGCCCACTGCTGAACATATGCCTCCCCCATATGTCTCCAGGCATCTCTCTCCTGGGCCTTCTGCAACCAGTCACCAGCGATTTTTCTAATGTCGTCTGACGGTCTTCCTCTACTCCTTTTATCGTCACGAGATCTCCACTACACTACCCTTTTTGTCCATCTTTGATCTATAAGTCTAGCAACATGTCCTGCCAATGACCACTTCAACCTTGTTACTTTTTACACAACATCCGTAACTCCCGATCTTCTACAAATAGTACAAATCCCCGTGTTTCTATGGAATACAAACTTTTACAAAATTATTCGTCAAAATATTACTTATTTCGCGTCGCCTGTTCCTAATGTCATAATATGGCTATCGTGATTGGCTGTATTTAAACAGCCGATACTCTGTACATAATAAGGTACCACTTACATTTGTACATAATATAATGTACCATATTTTATTATCATACTATGAAGTTTATTATTTTGTAAAATGTAATAATTAAACAAATAATTCTGTACGGAACGCAGACTTTACAAAATAGACATACCGCGACTTTCTTTTGTCAAAATATATGGCGTCGTTCGCATTTCCAATATGTCAAATTATCGAGCGACGTGATTGGCTGATGTAGAATATTTATATTCAAAAAGTGATTGGCTGAATTTAAACAGCCGATGTTGCCGTTAACAAAAAATAATGTTTTTTCGTCTATGTAATCTTCATTTAACACGTTCAAATTATTTAAATATTGGTTAATTCGCGTAAAACATGTTGCAAAAGTATTTAAAAAACACAAATCAAACTATTTTATGTAACATACATTTATAATCATACATTTACTCGAAATAAATTATCGATATTTTCTTAATTAATTTCAATATGGCAATATAATGATACACAATTTTGGCGGTAAAGAATATTTTCTTACACTTTCAAGCTGACGTAAAAAACGTATTTTTCATCTCATTCACACTTTTTTTTACACTCTTTTTTGCTGTTTTTCTCGCTTCTCAAAAAAAAAGTACGGCATTTAGTGGGTTTTTATTTCACATAGATACCTCATCTTGTAATGGTCAGGTCAATGGAACGCAAATCCCTTGAAATGGGCGAGTATAGCCCGGTCTTATTTAGTATGTAAATTTGAAAATCATTTTTATAAGATATAAGGATGAAACGTAATAATATAATCGTGTCAATATGACCTGCTTCTAAAGATCAAAATAAAATTAATTTAGGTTTATATAAAATGATTCGAACAATAGGGTTTTCTACCAAATGTTGATCGAACAATTCACTTTCTATTGATTGAGTCGACGTTGATTTTATAACCACTGGTCTAAAGACTTAAGAAACTATTACTAATTATTATTAATTAGCGTACATAAAACTTTGTTATCACCATATCAACGTCTTTAAAACAGTGGTTACCAAACTTTTAATTTCACGTACTACACACGAAATTAAAAATCAGTAGCGCACCACTGAACTGAAATTAAAAACGTTTTATCTAATTATTAACTAATTATATTTACTGTGTATGTCCTATGGCCATGGCTGCTTGCGTACCACCTTAATAATTGTCGCGTACCACTGGTGGTATGGGTACCATAGTTTGAGAATCACTGCTTTAAAACTATTTTCACTATGTTAAAATGTTGCAGAACTACTTTCAAAAGTAAGACTTACATACACACAGACACACACATACAAACACACACACACACACACACCTTCACACTATTTTGACAAAAAAAATAAAAGAGAAAACTCTTAAGATTTATAAACGAAAATGCTCTCGACGTTGACAGGAACTTCAAAAAATGTCCAATTAAACTTATATAAAGTTAAAAATTATATATTTTTGTGAAAATGCGAGTAACCACTAGGGTTGCCACTTTTTATGCAGTTAAAGTACATTGGTTATTAAAAGTGAGAAAAAAAGTGCATAGTACAAAAATAAAGTTACTTACAATAATTTATTTTTCTTGAATATTATGTCTAAAAACTTATTTACTATTGCTTTTTGCCAATCAATGTTTTACATTAGTATATCTACCGAACAATTTCAGGGCATCTTTACTGTCTATAAATTTAAATTAAAGTAAATAAGTAGTTCATTTTTCATCAAATTCAGAGACGGCAGAATTTACGAAACATACAACATCTTTCAACGACATAGACATTTTTCAGGTAAGTAAAAACACCTCCATAAAATCGGTTAATACACAACTCAATGCAACTATAGAATAGAATAAAATAAATTTTCGAAATTATCGAGAGAAACTTTGTGGAACGTCATTTTATAAAATAATAAAATTAATGTATTACAGAACACTGTTTTACTTCCACTTCACTTTATTTAAATGTCAGAACGTTTTCGAACATTAACTGTTCATTATCGATGACAATGTAATACTGAGTTCACTTTAATAAACTACCTACACCAAAAGTTTTAGAAGTGGGGCTCCCCTCTGTCCCCCCTTTTGGCTGACATTTTTATGAATGATTTCGAATCCAAAATGTTTGAGACAACTAACCCATTGGTTAAATTGATGAGTAACTATCACAGATATGTGGATGACATATTTTTCACATTCTCTGGATCACAAAGACAACTGGATAACTTGTTGAATTTCTTTAACAGTCAACATCAGCGAATTCAATTCACAAAAGAAATTGGAGAAAACAATAAACTGAATTTTCTAGACGTCACTGTGAAAGTAGAGGAGGACAGATTTTGTTTTGATATATACAGGAAAGATACATATTCAGACACAATTATTCGAGCAGACTCATTTCACCCAACAACACACAAAATGGCAGCATTCAGATCCATGATTCATCGTCTAACTTCAATACCACTCAAAAAAGATAGTTACGAAAAAAAAAAAAAATATCCATCATACTGAATATAGCGGACAACAATGGGTATGATGTTGACAATATTAAGAATATGATATCTAAAAAAGAAAAACTATCATTAATACATAGATTCGTCTATAATAAAACACAAGATACAGTGTTACAGGATGATATTAAACCATGGAGAATAATTTTATATTCGGGAAAGATATCCACTGATATATTGAATGTTTGCCGGGACAAGGATTTCAAACCAGCATTTTATACCAGTAACAATATAAATAAATTGATATTAAACAATAAATCGGAGATCCCTAAAATGCAGCAGAGTGGAGTATATAAATTGTCATGTAATGATTGTTCATCAGTCTATGTTGGTCAAACGGGAAGAAAGTTCTCCACCATAATAAAGGAACATACAAAGGCGATTAGAAACTTAAGTATTAATTCTGAGATGGCGGATCATGCAAGGGAAAAAGGACACAGTTTTGGTGAAGATGATGCCGAAGTACTCCATATGTGTGAAAAGGGTTTTAAATTAGATATTTTAGAGACATTGGAAATACACAAGAATTTGAATAATGTAGTGAATGTTCAGATACCAACACTGACATCCCCACTTCTAAAACTTTTGGTGTAGGTAGTTTGTTAAAGTGAGCTCAGTATTACATACTACTATACTATACTATACCCTCACGCAGTGTCCCAAGTGGGGTAGGCAGAGAGAACGGAACGCCAAACAGATCTATCTTTACACACTTCCTTCGCTTCCTCCACATTCATACAGTTCCTCATACACGCACGTCGGTTCCTCTTACTCAACACGCGGCCGTCCTTGAGAATTTGATCCACGTGATCAAGCCACGTGGTTCTCGGACGCCCGCGTTTCCTCACACCCTTTCTTTCAGATAAGTATATCCTCTTTGTCATTCGTTCCACATGACCAAACCATCTCAATTTATTTACACGCATTCTGTCCACAACAGTCTTCTTGCATCCGCTCATTCTTCTAATATCCTCATTCTTCACTCTATCTCGCAGCGTTTTACCAACCATTCTTCTCAACGATCGCATCTCTACTGCATTTATTCCACTTTCGTCCTTCTTCAACCACGTCCATGTCTCGCTTGCATACGTAAGTGACGGTACCAGAATGGTATTGTGCACCAGCATTTTAGCCATGTTCGACACATTGTCATTGCTGACAATGGGTCGAAGTGCACCGTTTACTCTAGCACAGGCCACTTTCCTTCTTTCAATGTCCCTATCGCATCTTCCATCCCTCGTAAACATACTTCCCAAATATACATACTCACTTACTTGCTCCAAACATTCGTCACCAACTTTAATCTCGCAAATCGTTTTTTCATTCTCTCTTTCAAAAACAAGAACTTTCGTCTTCATAACGTTCATTTTCAAACCATTCAAATTGCAACTATCATACACACACGTAACAATCTCTTGTAAGTCCCTTTCACTCTCAGCCATTAACACCAAATCATCTGCGTACATCAATGCATTCACCCGAAACCCATTCAGCTCGACACCAACATCCATCTCTTTCACAGGTCGCATACAGTAGTCGAAGAATAGGTTGAACAGCCACGGAGACATGACACAACCTTGCTTCACTCCTTTGGTGAGGACAAACCACTCCGAGAGAGTGTTATTTACCCTCACGCAAGCGGAGCTTCCCACGTAAAGTGAAGATATTGCGCGGATCAACCGGCTGCTCACCCCATACTCCGACAACACGCGCCACAACCTTTCACGGTCCACTCGATCATATGCTTTCTCCAGATCCACGAACGCACAAAAAAGCCTCTGGTGTTTACCCAGAAACTTCTCTATAACCATTCGCAGGGAGAAGATCTGATCGGTGCACCCTCTGCCATTCAAAAAAGCTCCTTGCGCATCCCATATCTTACACTCAGTTATCTTTCGTACTCTCTCAATCAAAACTCTACCATACAGTTTCCCTATTGAGCTCAGCAAGCTAATAGCCCGATAACTCCCGCATTCAAGTCTAGAGCCTTTCCCTTTGTACAAGGGGCAGATGATAGCCCTCTTCCAATCCTCTGGTGTAACACCTTCTCTCCAACAATCATTGAAAAGCTCCAAACACCACGCGAGAGCCCCCGGTCCACCAGACTTGATGAGCTCAACGGCAACACAATCATACCCTACAGCTTTACCGCACTTCGCTTTTTTTAATGCATTCAAAATCTCATTCATGTCTATCATATCGTTTTCATTCACACTGCTTTCACTGTCGTCATACTCATTTGCATTTGTACCATCACATTCAAACAGATCTTCGAAATATTCCTTCCATCTCTGTAGCACACATTCATCATTCACTAACGCACATCCATCCTTGTCTTTTATCCCTTTCATACTGTTCACACTTGAACCCGTCCTCTTTCGTTTCACTTCCTTCCAAAAAATCTTCATATTTTCACTCGCATACGTAGACAATTTCTTACATTCTTCATCTTCAAGCATTTTTTTCTTCATTTTCACAACTTCACGCACTTCCTTCTTGCATATCTTGTAAACTTCTTTCTTTCGCTCTTTTTCACATGTGTCACACTGTTTCACACTCACTAAGTCTTTCCAAGCATTCTTCTTCTTATCTACAGCTTCTTTCACATCATTATCCCACCATGCATCGCCTTTCTTACGTCCAAATTTAGCTTCACCACATGTTTCTTTTGCACTTCCTACAAGCACACTTTTTAAGACATCCCACCTTTCATTCATCGTTAGATCATTCTTTTCGTTCGCACTCAGCTTCTCATTCACAGTTTTTACATATTCATTCTTTAAACTCTCATCTTTCAGTTTTTCGACTCTCAATCTCATAGCTGGCGTGGACTTTTGTGTTCTCGAACGCCAACCGGAGAATAGACTTATTCTTGAGACGACAAGAAAATGATCCGTCTCCAGCTCAGCGCCTCGATACATTCTAGTATCTGTGGTCGCCTTCCTGAGACGAGAGTCCACACACACACGAGGTCAATCATCGATCTTTCATTCCCTCTCTCCCAGGTATACATGTGGATCTCCTTGTGGGCGAAAAAGTTATTCGCCACAAAGAGATCCATCTCCAAGCACACATCAATTATTCTTTTGCCATTATCGTTCACTCTACTGTCTCCATTCATTCCCAAAACACTTTCAAGTTCATTCCTCCTAACACCCACCCATCCATTCAAATCACCTGCCAAGATCAATCTTTCATTTTCATTTCTATCTTCTGCAATCTTTCTCACGCCATTCCAGAACTCTTCCTTTTCCGTCTCTATGGCATCGTTCCCAGGACCATACCCAAATATGAGTAAGATCCTAGTCATCCCCACTTTGAAACGGATCCAGATTAGCCTGGAACTTACACATTCATACCCTTTCATACATTCGCTCATTCTTTCCGATAAAAAAGCACCCACACCTTGACATGCGTGTTGTGTATCTGGAACACCAGACCACAACTTGATCCTTCGATCACTTTCTTTAATACCACACCCTTTCCTCTTCGTTTCGCAGACACACAAAACATCCAAATACTTATCATTTATCATCTCTAAAATTTCGTCCGTCTTTCTCACCATCCCTCCTCTCACATTCAAAACTCCCACCCTGCATTCCGCTCTCCTCTTTGTGCCCTTCACCCACTTTGACGCGGCATGATGGGTGGCAAGCCTCATCGCTGCCATATGCGTCAAAGCGTGCCACCTATTGTCTTACATTTATCTTACATTTTACATTTCTCAGTAGAATTTTAAGTAGAGTTTTACACATCTCAGTATTACATTGTCATCGATAATGAACAGTTAATGTTCGAAAACGTTCTGACATTTAAATAAAGTGAAGTGGAAGTAAAACAGTGTTCTGTAACACATTAATTTTATTATTTTTTGAATAAAATTCAATATACACTATATAACTTAAATAACATAAACTATTATAAATATGACACATCATCATAATTATGTTTGAACATAATCCATTCCCTTCCTTTTCCCTCCCCCTAGTCTTAAAAATGCTCACCAGCAATTGAAGTAATATCATTGCTTTTTTTCTTTCTTTTATATTCTTATACATATACCTCTTTAGAAATATATATTCATTTAATTATCTTTTACCTTGAATATCAATTATTGCTTTACATAACTTGCATTTTTAACTTACTATCATTCTGTATTATATAACTTAAGTTGTAATTGGCTTTAATTTTGTACGATTATTGTTGTGTTTATTATGTAATATCAGCTGTTACTTTAAGTTTGAAATAAATAAATAAATAAATAACTGCTCTACTGTAGGTACCTCGAAAATTCTGAAGAGTCCATCCAAGGGGAACATTCTTAGCTTACGGAGTATTATTTTGACAATTAGTTTTTGTGTCACAGTCACAGAACTTACTTCTAAAGGAGAAAATTAGGTAATTATTATTTGATTCAAAAAACACTACATCCCTAGTTTCTATAATTTTCAATGTAATCGGATCTATTAACCTATATCCTTTGCTTTCCAGGGAGTAACCAATGAAGAACATCTCTTAGGGTTTTTCATCCCATTTCCTACATTGTTGTTTTGGAATATGGAGCAACCTTATTTTTTATACGAAAATACGTCAAACTACATACGTGAGTGTTGACATGGCAGTGAAATCATAGAATAAACAAGTGTGAACAGACGTGTTCACTTTCGATGAACAGCGTTGATCCTGACACTCTGGATGATCATCCAAAGAGAAGCAATGTGAATGCTATTTAAGATATATTTTTATAACGCCCTCAATTGAATGTGAAAACAATACATAATTATATTTTCTTCTAATAATAGTTATGTTGGCTGTTTGTTTGTAACAGCTGTTAAGTGCTGAGTTGATGGCAAAACAATGTTTTGGCCCCTCTCGTTAACGTTCTAATAAAAGTACAGAGGGTGGCCAATTTAATGTATTCATTAAAAAAATCCAATTCTTTTTATTTACGTAATTTCGATAGCTTAAGTATAGTAAGTAAGATTGTGTCAATTTTCGTAGCTACTTGTGAATTAAGCTAAGAAAATTGATGCGTTCTCGCAACGTCGTCAACATTCGAACGAAAATGTAACGCTTAAACGTGTTTTGATTTAAATCAAAAGACAGCAAAAACTGAACTTACGTCTGTAGCAAACTTCGCTATATATAATGAGTTACAATTCATTGGATTGGTCTGCAACGAGTTTAGATTTTATTCTCCATTCCTCCCTATTTTCAGCTTGTCACTTTAGTTCTAAGTATGTGCCACAGTTCATGTCGTTCTTCAGTTGGTACATATTATAAGCGTCTCTTGGTCGGCCTCAACCATTTCTGCTTTCGGTCCGATGGTGCTAAGCAGTCTTGGGTGTCTGATGTTGTGGCCAATCTAGTGAGCTCGTTGTTGGCTGATTCTTTTAAGGAGTTGCCTTTTTCGCCTACCCTGGTTAACACCTCTTCGTTTTCGCCGTGTTCTGACCTATGGATCTTCAGCACGCCTCTGTAGCAGCACATCTCAAAGGCCACCAACCGTTCGTTTTGGAAACTTGAAACGTGAAGCTATGTAATTAATTGACTTGATGGCTGATGAGGTAGGCATTTTAAATTATGTATCGGTTCCACACGTATGATAATAGATATGAATCACATTCCGCTTTTCTTGGAAAACGCATTCCTAAAAAAAAAAATTAGCCCAGCCCAACTTTCTACGAATTTGTCGGTATCCACGAGATAAGAGTGCCTCGTGCACAAGAGGTGTGTGATTCGATCTCAGGCGCCGGAAAACTTTCCTTTCACTACATAATTATGTTATTTTTTGATATCTTATTTTATACTAACCTACCTACTAATATTTATTTATATAATTGTTTTGCATCTCAGCAGTGTGGAACGAAGTGAATTTGCATGCAAACGAGAGTTTGTTCAGATAATTGCCTTATAATCATAAAATTCATGCCGTTTGAATCCTTTGCCTTGGTCAATATTTTGCAATGAAGTCCTAACTGGGAAAAAAATATTATTCATTTTCTATAAAAAAACTAGACATTTGAGGATTGAATTCTTTTACCAAAATGTATAAATGACGCAAATGTGGGGCTCCTGTTTTTGCAGTAATTAGCAGTATACACCGCTTCAGCCCAGAAGCGTTGATCTAAATTGGCATGAGCTAACATTGCCCGAGCTCTTTCTACTAATGTTCTATTACAACACCATTCTGTTCAGGAGTAAAGGCTATTGTTTTCTGATGGTGAATACTATGTTTTCTAATAAAATCATCCATTTGATGATTGACATATCCTTTTCCTCTGTCACTACGTATGACTTAAGTTTTCTTCCCAGGCTGTTTTTCAACGTACCTTTTAAATTCTACAAATTTTGTAAATACTTCTGACTTTGCTTTCAGAAAACTCACATTATTGTAAACCTCGTTATGTCACCGATAATGGTGAGAAAATATCGGGCTCCCCCAAGTGATTCATTCTCCATAGGACCGCATAAGTCTGTATGCAATAACTCTAGAACATATTTTGCTCTCTTAACCTTTTCTTTTGGGAATGGTAAACTATGCATTTTCCCTTTAATGCATGAAACACACTCTTCAAATTCATCCACAAAATTTATTCCTGGGGCCAATGATTTTAATTTTTGCAGGCCTCCTTGGCTCAAATGGCCCATTCTGTTGTGCCATGTATTTGCTTCAATGGTTCCTAAAAATGCCATATGATTCGACGCTATGTCTAAATAATATAGTGATTCTCGTGCTGTGGCAGTTGCAGCTATTTTGTTACTATTTTTGTACGCGAGTTTGCAATGGTCAGCTTCAAATATAGCCTTTAAATTTAATTTTGATGCTAAATACATCACGGATATCAAGTTTGCTGACAATCCTGGTACCAATAATACGTCATTTTATTTATTTATTTATTTATTATTTGTTAATACAATGGACGGCCATAATAGCCTTTGACAGAAAAAAAGAAAGAAATAGAAAACATAGGTATATAAAACTCAATACACAAATAATAACAATGTTACCTCTAATAAAATACTTAATATATACAATATCTATGTGCATACAGTAATATCACAAAAATACATTGTGAATAGTAATATAGTAAATGATACAAACAAAAATTCAGCAAAATATATATGTAAAACCCATACCTATACATACAGCTATAATATAATAGTAATACAAACGCTATAGTCCAGGCGGGACATAATATAAATAATTATAGTGAGTACCCACGCTGCAGTAGTGACAATAAAACCACCAGTATCCAGCATGTAACAAAAATACAGTACCTATACTGTAGCACTAACAAATTAAATATAATAATAATAATATGGTTTTAAAATAATAATAATATAGGTACCTATCCAGCACCCGCACACTATGCCTTCCCATACTACATAGGTCGACAATCACTATTAATGGAGCGGAGTGCTAAAAGCCTGGACGATACTGATTTAAATCTAAAACATTTTTTTTTTTTTTATAAAAAATAAGATCAAGAGGGATTGCAACGTTCATGTACAAATTGTAAGCATTCCAATACAAAAATAAAATATAAATTTATTTATTTATTTATTTATTCACATACGGCGCAAGCCTTTTACATGTTCAAATACAAGACAGACTACAAAAAGAAAAATATTAACAATACAAGTTCACACATATACACGTCATTGAGTTTAGAAATATAAAAAGAGTCAAGAATTATCAAATAGAGTCAATAAATTAATACACAATTGTAGATTATGAACCATTTAAACAGTTAAGACAATAAAATAAATTCAAATATCAAAAATTTAACATCAGCAATAAAATGCAAAAATCAATAAGAACTTACACAAACAAAAAATACTCTTAGATGGATTATAAATAACTAAATAGGTAAATGATAAGGATTTTTAATCACAAATAATAGACTAGAATTTAACATTCAAAAGTATTAAATAAAATTCAATAATCAAAAATGGTCAATCAAATAAATAGTCAAAAAGCTGATAAGAATAATAACAATGTTAGTCAATACAATAAAATAAAAAAAATATCGTTACAAATGTACAGTACGCAGAAAGTCAGATCGCAAACCTCAAAAATTGTAAAATAAAAAGAATGTATAATATACGATCACAAGGAAACCTTCATTCTCATTCAATTACCACAAGGGTGACTATGAGGCTGCATGTGAATTTCTTTTCAAGAGCGACTGGACTTTTTTGCAGAGCGATGATGTTGAGTTGATGGTTGCTGTTTTTTATGGATTATTGTATGACATGATAAATCGATACGTACCATTTGAAGAATATAAAGTAAGCACATATCCAAAATGGTTCTCGTCAGAATTAATAAAAAATAAAATAAAAATAAAATAATCTTTATTGTGGAATAAACAATATAACACAAATGGCGGGTTTATTGCCTTAAGGCAATTTCTACCAACCAACCAAAAGTGAGAGAGATACAAGACACAATTAAAATTGATGTACACATCCAAGTACACAAAAGAAGAAAAAAAGACGTAATAAAAAACAAGTAAAATATATATAGGTACATACAACCAAAGAAGGCATAAGCACCAAAAACAAAAAAGCATAACAAAATAATATAAATAGATCAAACACAAATACACATATACATACACACACACATATATATACACATATACATACATATACATACATATATATATTCATATATAGGGGTGAGGGGAGGGAGGGGAAGGGATATGGTTAAGTTGAGTTATTGAGAGAGAGATAGTGATGTTTCAGTCTGCTTTTGAATATAGAAATAGTAGGAGCAAGTCTGATCAATAAGGGTAAATCATTCCATAACCGAGCTGCATGTATAGTGAATGAAGATGTAAAGAAGGATGATCTGTGAGTGGGAATGGTCAACGTACCAAGTGCACCAGAACGAAGAGGCAAACCATGAGATGCCAAAGGTGTAAAACGAAACTTTAGGTAGTTCGGAGTAGTTGGATTGTGGAGAACATTAAAGAGAAGACAAAGAATATGCAGATTTCGACGCTGTGACATTTTTAACCATTTGAGCTCGTTGCGATAGTGAGAGATGTGATCAAATTTACGAAGCCCGTAAATAAAACGAATGCATATGTTTTGTAAGCGCTCAAGTTTTATTTGTTGTTCGTTAGTGATGTCCAGGTAAGCTACATCCGCATATTCCAGCAGAGGGAGAAGTAGAGTTTGGGACAGAAGAATTTTAGTCTCTAAAGGAAAAAAGTTTTGGTGACGTTTAAGTGAATGGAGACTAAAGAAAAACTTACGACTGACCTCTCCAATCTGGGGCTGCCAGCATAAATTTTGGTTGAAAAATAAACCTAGGTTCTTGACCTTTTTTGAAAGAGGAATTTCAGAATTATTAAGGTATAGCTTGGGTAATAACTCCGATCGAATTTTAGATAAGAGGCGGGAACTACCAATAAGAATAGCTTGAGATTTAGAAGGGTTGAGTAATAGACCATTTTGCTGTGCCCAGTGAGAAATGCGGTCCAATTCACCATTTACGTGACTAAATGCAAGCTGAGCTTGATCCAACTCCAAGTGTGAATAGATTTGTAAGTCATCTGCGTACAGATGATGGTCAACATCTATATGTTCGACAATTGAGTTGATATAGAGCGAAAATAAGAGAGGTGATAGGATTCCGCCTTGAGGAACTCCTGCCGTCAGTGGCAACCAATCTGATGTTTGACTATCATTCATTTTAATAGATTGAGTCCTATCTCTTAAGTAAGAATCAAACCAGCGAATTGTGCTGTCGGAGAGATTGTAATATTTTAATTTTGCGAGAAGTATGTCAAAGTCGACAGAGTTAAAGGCGCGGCTGAAATCAAGTAGTAAGAGAAGGGTGAGTTTTCTTTCTTCCATAGCGCCTCGTATATCGTCAGTCACTTTGACAAGGGCAGTAGTGGTGCTGTGCCCACTACGGAAACCTGATTGAAAGGGAGAGAGTATGTTATGAGAAGTGAGATGGTGGACAAGTTGTTCATGAACAACCTTCTCTATGACTTTTGAAAAAATGGGAAGAATTGAGATAGGACGGTAGTCTCCTTCCGTTATAGGATTAGATTTTTTGGGGAGAGGTATAACGTGAGCTTTCTTCCAAATGGAAGGAAAAGTACCGGAATCTAGTGAGAAATTTACAATGTGAGTTAGTATTGGCAATATAGGATCAATGATAAATTTAACGAATATTACGCTCACGCCATCAGCTCCAATCGACTTGGAATGGATTGAATTGACAAGCTTACGGATGGTATCATTAGATACATGAGAGAAATGAAATATGGGTTTGCCAAAATCAGGCAGGTTTTGAATATATGAGAGAGTGGAGTTTTTTATAGATTGGCTGAAATTGCAAGGTGGGGTAGCAAAATGGTTATTTAAAATATTGGAGTCAATGCTGATTTTTCTTTCTACCGAATCATTCCGATTCACTCCCATAGCACCCAGGCCTCGCCATATATCGGATGAAGTCCGGTTAACGAAAATTTGCTTAAAGTACGCACGCACGCTTGGCATTTCTACACATTTGGTTGCAGCGGTTACGGAGGATACGATAAGAATCCCAATTCGAGGGAGTACCAGATTTGGTAAATTTTACCTTAGCCCTGTCACGTCTCCTCATCAGGCACCTGATCTCGGTCGAAAGCCATGGAGCCGGAGGGCGCTTGATACGCACTGATTTCAGAGGTGCATGTTTGTCATTTAACCATTGAAGAGAATTGTTAAGTATCTCAACCTTTTCATCAACAGAATTTGAACAATATAACCTGTTCCAATTTATATTGCTAAAGTCAGATAGTAAACTGTCGATGTCGAGGCCACGATAACTTCTCAACAGCACCATTTTTGGTTTTGGCCTTGGACATTTGACCCGATACCTGACAAATATGAGATCGTGGTTAGAGAAAGCAGGTGCCGGGAACTGTCCATGGAGTGAAATTTTTTGGGTCTCAGATGTCAAAATGAGATCAATTAATGATGATGAGTCTTTAGTGTGATGTGTAGGTGAAAGTGGGAGGATATTTATGTTCAGTGAGTAAGTCAGATTTTTGAGATGGGAGGTACGGTAGTCATCCAGGAGTAAAGAGGTATTTAGATCACCCATGATAATGACATCATTGAAAAGGGGTAATAGACTTTCAAGGACAGTTTCCAGTTTGTTAAAATAATTAATACAGGGTGGGCAGTATATTACCCCGAGTAGTATGGATGTTTCGTGAATGTGAATTTTTATGAAGATGTACTCGGGTTCAGCTGCGTAATTAGATGGAGATTGTTCAATAACAGAGTAGGAAATGTCATCACGCAGGTATATACACACACCACCGGCTCCCTTACCTGTTCTGTCATTACGAATTAGTTGATATCCTGGGAGAGAAAATTGGGAAGAGGGTAAAGATGGCTTTAACCAGGACTCACTCACCATTAGGGCATGAAAATTAACATCTGAGAAATTAGCTAGTAGGTCATCATAGTGAGCTGGTAGACTTTGAGAATTTATGTGACAAATATGAAGATCTTTAGATTTTAAAGGAAATACAGAGATAAGACTATCATGTAAAGGTTGACAGTTCCCAGAAGAATCAGATGTATCAGACTCGCAAGAAGAAAGAGCTGAGTAGAAAGAATCATCACTATGACTGAAATTATAAGGGGAAGGGGGGTTATCAGGAATGGATAAATATGAATCGTCCGGAGATGAATACATATAATATAAATATATATAAAATAAAAATAAATAAATATATAAATAAGCTACTCAATATATAGATAAAATAATAACAAATATAAACTCAATTTACTGATAAGTAGGCAAATATGAGTACAAGTTGCACCTCACGTAGGTAAATAATTCACAAAAAAAAAAAAAAAATAATATGAAAATATGTGGAACTCAAGATGGAGTGTAAATAAACAACTGTAATTTTAATAAATAAAATATAAAAATATATTATTGAGCACTGTTTAATCTCCACTATGTTAGGTTAAATACCGAACGTTTTCGCCTATACTTGTAGGCATCTTCAGGGAAACTGAAATCTAAAAATTGTGAGAGCTGTTGTTCATGTGGTGAGAAGGGTGCAGGTAGTGGGAGATTTTATACAAGAAAAAAAAGAATTAAAAAAAAAAGAATTTTAGAAAGAAATTTTAATTTAAAAAAAAAGAATTTTAGAAAGAAAAAAAATTTTATACACTGGTAGATTTACAAACGAACTTAATAAAATTGTTAAACAATCATTCAAAAGTGCATTTTATACCAATAATAATATAAACAAATTATTATTTAATCATAAAGACAAGATAGATCGAATGGATGGTAGTGGTGTGTATTGTATTGGATGTAACGATTGTGATGCTAAATACATAGGACAGACATCTCGTACAGTGCGTACTAGATTTGCTGAACATAACAGGGCGTTTAGGGGAATGTCTACATATTCAGAAATTGCGGACCATTGTATCGAATATGACCATACATTTGACATAAACGGTACAAAGGTATTACATTCTGTGTGTGGGGCGGGTAGACTAAACGCCTTGGAAACATTAGAGATTTATAGGAATAAGAATAACATTGTAAATATACAGATCCCACCCTCATCTCCTTTGTTAGTATATCCTACTCCTGCCAACCATCCCGCCTCCATATCTACCATTACCCCTCCCACTACCCCTCCCACTACCTGCACCCTTCTCACCACATGAACAACAGCTCTCACAATTTTTAGATTTCAGTTTCCCTGAAGATGCCTACAAGTATAGGCGAAAACGTTCGGTATTTAACCTAACATAGTGGAGATTAAGCAGTGCTCAATAATATATTTTTATATTTTATTTATTAAAATTAAAAATGGATTTCCACAGCGTAAACACAAAAACTCTTGAATTATTAAACAACTGTAACATTATAAAAAAACCCTATGAAAAGGGCACTTATGCATTCATTGATAACCTGAGTAAAATATCCGCAATAGAATAATTGAGACTAATGCAGTAAAGAGAATACAAAAAACACAGGTATCTCCATCACTTAGGAAAAAGGAACAGACAGGAGATGTAGTCATTTTAAATCCATCTAGTTTTGTAATTAGTGTGTACGAAAATTTAAAAAAGACATAAAAATAAAATAATAATCTATCAGAATTTATTAACTTTCATATAGCATTTCGCATAATAAATAATAACCCATAGAATCTCCAAAATCTACAAATGCATGCCTGAAATAAAAAATTGATCATAACCAAAGAATGTAGGTATATGTGAACAAGTCTTAAATACCAGAAAAATCATATTACGAAAATAAAATAAAACATGTTTTTTGCGAAATAGCAACCCCACGGACTGCGCGTCTGCGCACACAGCTGTTGTTTCTAGTTACCTCACGCCATATTGGATTAGAAAGAAAAAAGATTAGAACAAAACAATTAAGTACATCATGGGCGTAGAGTGGCCGAAATATAATATAAGTCTTAAAAAAAATGTATGAAGTGTGCAGAAACAGTAAAATAATAAAATTAAAGTTTATTGTTTACTTTAAAATACGGTGTATCACTTTGCGACGGTTAATTAGAAAGTAGTGGCTTATAGATAATCGTTCAACAAGTATGTGTTATTATGTAGACATTTGAGATGGATTTAAAAACAATTTGCACGAACCGCGACAAAAGAAATTACTAAAAACAAACAACATTGGCATATACTCCTCCTTCACACAACAAAATACGTCATTCGAAAAAAGAGGACAGCTTATACGTTTCTATATACCCAAAGAGATCAATGCAAAAATATTAAACTGTGATAACTGTATGTTTACTGTATTAATATTGAAATAAAATCAATCTTATCACTGTCAATATGAACTATTATTTATAGAACACTGGAAAATTAAGGTTGATAACAGATTATATGAGGCCGGTAGGTATATAATGTAAATAGAGTGGTAGTACCAAAACATTGCTTTCCAATTCTGAGAATCCTAAGAGTCATCTAAGATTAGTCACACAATAATATATGCACAATCATTTAGCCACACGAACTCTTGTCTTCCTCTTAGTTGTGTCCTGGCCTGAATTTGAAGGTATATTTGTCGCAGTAGTCTGTGTGGTACCTGGTGCCCTAGTATGGACTTGCAGCCTAAGTTGTTCCAGATCCCGTGTAGTTAATAAAGTGGAGACCTTATCGTTAGTTTTTGCATATATCCTCCCAGAAGAAACCCAGGCATTCGTTCCCAACAGCTCCCTGGCACCCTTGAATATCAGTAGTCGCTTTTTGGTCAGAAATTCCGTTATCAAGAAAGGAGACCCTTTCAATTTTCTCCTGTCAGAAATTATCTTCCTTTGCAAATTCAATGAATCCAAACAAACGGCTATGGGTCTTGCTTTTGCTGATATCTTCCTTCCTAGACGGTAAACGTACGAAATGGTCTCTGGAAGGACACTTACACCAATTCTGGACGCGATTGTTTCAGAAACCCTTTCACGAAGGTTTTCTCGCTCTTCCTCGGGTAATCCATGCAGGAGAAAGGTCGATTTTCGATCAGATGTTTCCAAAGTATCCACTTTGTCCTCCAGTTCCAATATTGTCCTTTTCAGCTGGTTAAGGGCCTCGTCCGTCTTCTTCATATAGATAACAAAATTGGATTCGAGCAGATCCAGCTTTTCGTTTCCACTTCCAGGGGATCGGAGGGACTCCAGCTCTTTTTTAAAAGCTGCCATCTCCGTTCTGAAATCCTCCTCCATCCTCCTCATCTGTTCCATCTTACGAATTTTAGCTTCCTTCGCGAAATTATTTACCACGCGAATTTTATCAGCGGACCGCCATTCGCGACCATAGACAATGAAGACAATTAATAAAAGTTATTGTAGAAAAAAAAATTGCTCATAGGTGTTACAAAGAAACAAATGAGATGAAGTATTACAATCTATTTACTGAACTAAGAATCAAATGTAGCGCTCTGAAAGCTTCATGCTACTTCAATTATATACAGGATGCTGAAAATACAACCAGTGATATGAAGAGTCTACGGAAATTTAAAAATTCATTGTGTAAAACTAATAGTAACTAGGTATCTTGCGCAAATGTACTTGAATCGTGAACATATACATGACTTATTTAGGGGCCTTTCTTGGCCACCTAAGGTTGACTAGATATACATAGGCAGTCGTTCGGCGTTCACCTTTGTGTATTTAAGATTGACTCCAAATGAAAGAATAAATAAGTGATTAAACTAAAAGAGTTTAATTATCAGAAGGTGTATTTTTTATAATAATTTCTCATCAAAGTTCTATCCCCCGTATCAGATTGAGGATCTGATAAGAAGGATTGTGGAATCAGGTTTCAGAAATGAGAGATATTAGTGTTTGGTACTTACATGTATATTAACGATCACAAATTACAATTAGTGAATAATCAATAAGTCAAAATATTATAAGTAATATGGCGCTATATAATAATCGCCAGCAAAAGTTAATGTAAGAAAGACACAAGTAATAGGTATGTGCACATCGCGGGTGGCAGGAGACGACTGATTAGTCGGTGCTCCAACCGCGGCTCGCCGTTGTGCGACGGTGCGCTGCGCCTGCGCATGGGTGTGCGGCGGAATGTTCTGGAACCCTCGAGACCGCCACATCAGCCCCCCCCTAGAGAACTTAGGGGACCTAAGGACTCGATGAATGCCAGATCCTTCTTGATTGTGCGTTGTGTGAGTAGAATGCCTGCTGAGAGTTGTGGAGTTTTGCGTGAGCATCCATCCTAGGCCTAAATCTGATGATAAGATTGATGTGCCGATGGAGCTGGGAAGTTGTGTTTGATCCTCTGGAGGTTCTCTGCGCCTGAAACCATGATCATTGTTAGTGTTTGTTGCATCAGCTAATAGGCAGTGTTTCCATTAGTTATGGTTGTTGAGCAATGTAAGCTTGCTAAGTGAAATTGTGTTTTTTTTTTTTGAGAATGTTTACATGTGTAGGTACATTTGCTAAAGTGAATGAAAGTGAAAATATGCTTTGAAAGTATGAAAGTAAAGTATGTTTTTAAGTTTGATA
Source organism: Athripsodes cinereus (assembly GCA_947579605.1). Taxonomy (NCBI): domain Eukaryota; kingdom Metazoa; phylum Arthropoda; class Insecta; order Trichoptera; family Leptoceridae; genus Athripsodes; species Athripsodes cinereus. Next base: position 32,326,697 of record OX388308.1, on the reverse strand, counting down.
ATTGTTTGATATGCAATCTCTAGTTGAGTTAAATTTAATAATTGTATGTTTGTTTTTTGTTGTGAAAATAAATGTAATAGAATTCAAGTAATGTGTGGCTTGTTGCCTGAGTAAAATGCTAGTAAGTGAGATAGTAATAGTTGGAAGCATACATATATACAATATAAACAAGGTAATATAATATGATTTGTGTTAGTACGTAACTTTGAATTTTTTGCTGTGTAGTCTCTTGTCCTTGTTGGAGAGCGACTCTTCTTCCGGATCTCGTGATCGTCCTGGAAGGCTGTGTGAGATTGTGGCTTGAAAGTCTTGCATGGGCTCAGTTGATCATCCTGTGACTGAGGTGTCTGCTGACTTGAGCTTGTCGTGGGCTTGTGGTTCTGTAACTAAGTGGCTGTTAGATTGTTGGCACTGTTTGTGTTTTTCTCCTTCTGTTGAGAGAGTTTGTTTGTTGTTGATGTTGGAGACTCCAAGTGTGCATCCTCCTTTTGGCCTAAATCCATCGATGGGATTGATGTACCGAAGGTGACTTGGAGTTGGTTTTGAAGTAGTTGTGGCATGGTTTGGCTGCTGGTGTAGTCCACCTCGGTCATGCGGTTGCATGCCTTACGCATGTTGGTCATGCGATGGCGAATGGAGTGGTTGTGTCTCCACCTTGGATGTACGGTTGTACACCTCACCTGTGTTGGTCACGGGATACAGAGGTCTGTCTTGTCTGTTGGTGGATGGTGACTCTCCATGTTGAGTACTGCCGCTTCTGCTGTTGTCTCCAATGTTGTGTTGTATCCCTGCCAGCTCTGTCTGACCTGTGGTTGTCATTTGCTGAAGTTAGGGAGTGCCTGAAGGTGTTTGCCAGTTTTGTACCACTTGATGAGGCCCTTGTTGCGATATTTGAAGTGTTAGTGATAAATTATATTTTAAAATTCATTATTAAAATTCAGTGAAAAAATAATATGTTTCAATTTGTGAAAAAATAGTTTTTGTAATATTTGTTTGTCGTGAATGAAATTGATATAATAATATAAGTTTGTATGTTTGTAGCAATGGATAATTGTTAATTTCTCACTTTGCTTTTGCTTTGGATATATGCTTAGTATGTGATATATAAATGTGAATTTCACTTGTTTTTGAATTGAATGTAGGTATGATTAATATACCATGAGAAAATGTTAATTTCACTTGCATTGAGTTGAAATTGATGCATAATAAGTAAATTTTAAGTGATGATTTTTGTAAGAAAAATTTGTATAGTCGACACAGTGCAATAGACTAGTAATTGTGTTTATGTATAGTTATACTTATAAACAGTGTTGTGTATAGACATTGTAGAATTATAATTACAGTTACAGAGTGTTCAAAAAATTGTAACATGAATAAATTTGAATAATTTGCGTAAAAGTGTTTAAATATATAAAAGTTGAATTAATTGTGTTACTTTTTCAAAAATAATTCCAATGTTTGATTCGCTGTATGTGAAGCGTTGGTGAAGCACTTTTTGAATTTTGATTAATTGTGTGTAAAAAATTTGAAAAACAATTGTAATGTTGAGAAGCGCTGGATTAAGTAAAATTGTAGAAGTTAATTAGAAGTTAAAGTTTGTGATAGCAATTTAATCAAAATTTGATGTAGTAAATTGCAACAAAAATTTGAAGTATGACTTTATTTAGAACATACTGTATTTTGTAATAAAAAATTGTACCTACTTGACTGCGCATTGGAATTGTGATAACTACGCATGTATAGATATGTATAATAAATAGAAATAAAATTTGTTTCGAAAAATAACACGTATTATTATTTCAAATATAAAATAGAACACTCTAGAAGTTGATGTTTAGGTACCTACTATGGTACAAGTAATATAAAACTGCTAGAAGATAAATAAAATATTGTTGGTTAGTAAAATGAACAAATAATACCTATGATGATAATAAGAAGTGCTTTAAAAATTTTTGTGTGCTAGGTATATTTTTTGGGTGCCTTATGATATTTTTTTTGTTTGTCACATGTCTTGTATTCTATACTTTTTTGAATACTTTGTTTTTTTTTTTTTGTGACTTTTTTTGTGGGATATTTATTCGTTTGAGTGTGCTTATAATCTTTTAGCACTGTATACTCTTTTTTTTATTGTTTTTTTTTAGCACTTTGATATATTCTTTTTTCTTATGATACGGCACTTCACTTTTTTTTTATGAAACTTTCACAATGTTTAGAAGTTATGTTATGTTAAGTGTGTGAAGGTAATAAAAAGGGTGCGCTTACGAAGGGGCTCCATTAAATCGAATAAAAAAGGGCGCTGGAGTGTGTTCCCTTCGGAGTCGTCTCCCACCCCTGTGCGCATAGATGTGTGTGTCTTTTGTTATAGATTGAAATTAAATTGACGCGATAACACCAATCTCTCTCTGATTCCTTCTTGAAATAATTTAAAATTGATTTTGATGAAGTATGATAATGGTTAATGAGATTAAATAATTAATTATATGTAATTGTTCTATGATAAGAAGTATATTAGCTGATAATAGGTGGGTAGTCGGTGGGTTAGTCAGTTAAATATTCAGCAGAAAAAAGAGCTACCCACGGTAGATTTTACAATAGGTATATTTGCAATATCAATTTACGGCTATTAATTTTATAATTTAATATTTATTGATTTACCGTATTATACACAGATTTTACATATTACTCTACTCGATATTATTATAAAAGTAAAAGTTCAAAGTCGGGTTCACCAGTTTTAGGGGCCTTTCTTGGCCACCTAAGGTTGACTAGATATACATAGGCAGTCGTTCGGCGTTCACCTTTGTGTACTTAAGATTGACTCCAAATGAAAGAATAAATAAGTGATTAAACTAAAAGAGTTTAATTATCAGAAGGTGTATTTTTTATAATAATTTCTCATCAAAGTTCTATCCCCCGTATCAGATTGAGGATCTGATAAGAAGGATTGTGGAATCAGGTTTCAGAAATGAGGGATATTAGTGTTTGGTACTTACATGTATATTAACGATCACAAATTACAATTAGTGAATAATCAATAAGTCAAAATATTATAAGTAATATGGCGCTATATAATAATCGCCAGCAAAAGTTAATGTAAGAAAGACACAAGTAATAGGTATGTGCACATCGCGGGTGGCAGGAGACGACTGATTAGTCGGTGCTCCAACCGCGGCTCGCCGTTGTGCGACGGTGCGCTGCGCCTGCGCATGGGTGTGCGGCGGAATGTTCTGGAACCCTCGAGACCGCCACAACTTACATGGCATAGTGAATAAGTTTGCAGACTTCTTCGGAAGTGTATATGAGCAAGATGTGGGTGGATTGGTTGATCCTCTTATTATGGGTGAAAAATCAATAGATCTGTTCCAGTGTCATATCCCTTTTGATGCTATTGAACAAAAGATATCACAGCTAAACCTGAAGAAACCTGCAGGCCCTGACAATATATCACCGGTGGTGCTGAAGAGATGTGCACATGCTTTAATAGTACCACTAACCATTATATTCAATAAGTCTCTAAATACTGGAGTATTCCCTTCAGCATGGAAGAATGGTAACATTATTCCAATTCATAAGAAGGAGGACAAGGCTGATATCTCGAACTATAGGCCCATCTGTTTGCAATCTGTTATACCTAAACTGTTTGAATCGCTAGTGTTAGACCAAATATTACCATCCTTATCACGGATAATAGAGCCTCAACAGCATGGCTTTATATCAAACAAGTCAACTCTCACAAGTTTGACCATATACCTATGAACAATTTATAGCAGAAGCCCTGGATCAGGGCTGTCAGGTAGATAGTATTTACACTGACTTTAGTAAGGCTTTCGACAAGGTGCCCCATAATATACTTCTGGGCAAATTGTCAGTTTTGGGGGTGGGGGGCACCTTGTTGAAATGGTTTGAGAGTTACCTGAGGGGGCGAACACTGCGTGTAAGAATAGAAAGTGAAATATCTGATAGTTTTGTGGCAACCAGCGGTTTACCGCAAGGCAGCCATCTTGCTCCGATGTTGTTCCTCATTTTTGTTAATGACTTAACAAAAGAATTCAATGACGTAAGTTTCCTTCTCTTTGCCGATGACTTGAAAATTTTTAAAAAAATCGCTATGATTGTTGTATTCTTCAGGATAACCTGGATAAACTGAATTCTTTATTCTTTCTTATCATCCGTAGGCCATTTATTTGGCACTTGGAATCGTCAGACAATTATATAGTTTTTTTTTTACAAATGACAAAATAATCAAATTACAATAATACAATGAATAAATAAATAAAGAAATTCCATTGAATCAAAGTTTTTCGAGTGTAAAAGGCCCAAAATAATCACCTACCACTTAATGTGTCAAAAAAATCACCTACCACTTAATGTGAAAAAATGCCAATGTATTCGCTTTACTAGAAAGAAAACAATTATTCAATACAGCTATCAATTAGAGAACACTGCATTGGAATCGGTGACGGAAATAAGGGATTTGGGAATAATTTTTGATGATAAGATGTCCTTCATAAGTCACATGTCAGAAATTACGGGTAGAGCACTTAAAACATTAGGTTTTATACTGCGCACAGTATGTGATTTCACTAACATTGATGTTATTGCATTGCTGTACAAGTCACTTGTGCGCAGTCAGCTTGAGTATAATTCATCAATATGGGCCCCTAGTTATAGTATACATATCGAAAATATTGAACGTGTCCAACGTAAATTTCTTCGATTCATTAATTTTAAGCTGCGAATACCCCGAGAGGAACTAAATTATAACTATTTACAATCACTGCTCAAAATTGATACTCTCGAAAACAGAAGAACGATTAATGATCTGACATTATTTATTTAAAATTTTAAATAACTTTTTTGACAGCCCTGAATTGCTTCAGTTCATTAACTTTCGTGTGCCTGGGCGATGTACGAGAAACCGCGAACCCTTTTATTTTGACAACTATACTACCAACTACGTCAGACATACAGTCATCCCTCGTTTACATCGCTTAGGAAACGAATTTCTGTCGGACATTGATCTGTTCAATACGAGTTTTACTTCATTTAGAATAATTTTGAAAAATATATTTGATTCCCGAAATACAACATAATAATGAAATGCTCTATACATATGTTATGTGCAATACTTGCTCATAGATGAATATCCTACTTCTTTGTTTTTTTTTCTGTATATTAAATACACTATGATACTTGTAAGTAGAACATCTTGTTTTTTTCTTATTTTTTGTTTTTACTTTGTTTTCTTATACCTATTGTATATTGAATACACTTTGGTTTTCGTAAATGCAACTAGCCAACGTGTGTCAGGTGTTCATGAGGTACTCAATAATATGATTATAGTTTCTAAATTATTATTTGTAGAAAGAGAGTATTGCTTGCTCATATGTATGTATAATGTTGTCATGTTTGACAAAGAATTGTCGAATAAACTTACCCAAAGAAACTTAACTATGTAACACTTATCTAGAAGATATTGCGTGCTTATGCACTGAGTGAGTGGAAGTATCGCACAGTATTGACTGTACTCACAGCGAAATTACTTCTATTTGATTATTATTGTCGCCTGATGGGTAAGACATTATTTTTTGATAATTATAATTTTTGGCAACGCTTGCATTAATTTACTACTCTATACATACATACATAATGATATCTACATGTACATATTTTTAGTCTATTTTTGTTAAACATGAAATTACTATTATTACTTTATATTATTATTAGATACTTATATATGTAGATTATTACCTACCTTCATTATTGAGTGCATACTTTTTTTTTTAAATGGCAATATGTATTGTCTTGTTTTACTTTTAAGTTATTTTTTACATAGTTTGTTTTTTATTAGCCTATTTGGATTTAATGTGAAATATGTATTTTTTTGTTCTGTTTATTATATTTTATGTTTGTAAAAGGCACTAGCCGTTTATTTAATAAATAAATAAATAAATACATAAAAACATCCAAATGAAACAATTATTATTGAAGATAAAAAAAAGTAACATTGCAAATGCCTTTAAAAATGTAAGTATATATGAAATTAAACTGCAAAATTAATTTGAATTGGAAAGGAACAAAATACATTAAGATAATAAAGAACTTGAAACAAATAAAACAACAACAATGTCGTAAAGAATCAACAACGTACAAGCAGAACAGTAAGAAATATAAAGTGGGAACCAGGGATGTTGCGAATATTCGCATCCGCATCCGCAAATGCGGAGCTTCCGCATGTATTTGGACATCTGCATCCGCATCCGCATCCGTAATAATCGATGCGGATGTTCATGCGGATGCGGATGTAAGACAATTTGCGACAAGAAAGAAATGGGGCGGGGCCGGCGAATGGCGCGTGCCGTTTGCACTTGACATTAACCAATGGGAACGAAAATAATGGTGACAAGATCCGACGCATTTTTATTTTTGCCGGTTTTATTTTATTTTTGCAAATAACAAAGAAGAAAAAAAATATTTCGCCAAAAAATCCATAATATTACTGTAGCAAAAATTTCGTCACATATTTGACAGTGTGGCTAGGGTTGCCACCCGTACTTTATAATAAATTATTGTACGTTATTTCAGGTAATCGTACTTTATACTTTATGAGAAAAATAAAGTACGCGAAAATACTTTATTTCGCATGATTTGATTTGAAAAGTTTAGTCGTAAGTATTTCTTCGTTAAACGAAATTTATCAATTGGTGCTGAATCGGTGTCGTCACTCGCCAGCGCCACATCACTTAAAGCACTTGTTTTAATCAATTTCTGAACGCAACCTAACCTCAAATGTCAACAATGTCAGTGGCATTGTCACAATTTCTTGTTTGTTTTGTGCAAAGCGGTTTGAGTGCATTACGAGCGCTCTCTAGCAAAAACGTTGTAATAATCAATTTTATACAAATTTGGTGGAAAAACTCGCTAAACTTGTGATTTTTGGTTTCAAAATATGAGAAATTTTATCAAGAAAAATATTTTTTGAATAGGTCAATATCCATGAAAAAAAACAGTTTATTACATACACTAATATTTTAAATAACTTACTTACTTTTAGTTATATTAAAAAAAATGTAGGTATCTGAAAAATAGTAGGATTCTCGTGCATTGTCTGCCAAACACACCCCCGATTTCGATTTTTAGAAATATGCTTTTTTATAAAAGAATAATATGAAGCTATAATAATTTTTTTTTGTTAAGTAAAAAAACTAATGTTGATATTACATATTTGTTTTCATATTTTATCACATCAAAATGTTTGCAGTGTCAACAAGTTTTGTTAGTTTTTCTGCCAAACTTGTTGAAAATTAAAAGGGCCTCTTTAAGAATACGATTTTAAGTTTGATATAGCACGCTAGTCAGTGTCCCTCGAAATAATATTTTTTTTTGTCTTTTAGAATTCAATTTTTGTAGTTTTAAGAAAGTTGACAATACTTGCATACCGCCAAAGGATGCTTTGTTTAATATTTTAGAAATCAATAAATATTTATAGACAATCAAGTCTTAAGTTGCAAAAAATGACTAAAATAATTTTTTTATGGCAGTTATGCAATAAAAAAATTAGAAGTGTCGAAAACAATTATCCCCTTTTTTTTGGTAAAGTATTTCAAAGAAAGTAATACTTTGAACCGTATAAATAAATTGCCGACAAAAGGAGCGAACTTTTACGACACTCGAACAGCATAAGGAAATTCATAAGAAAATATGTACCATCGTAATGTAAAAAATAAAATCAAAGAATAGAGAAACATTTAAAAAACGAACCAAGGTCACATGTGTTATTAACTAACCAAAAAAAAAGGACATCCTTCACTTCCATGGCGGTGTTTTATGGAACAACAAATATAGTAGAGGTTGACAAGGCCTTCATCAGCTGGAACGGAGGCGAAGAGTGAACCAAAGAGAGCTGACAGCAATCAAATAAAATCTAATTACTCAATCCTGTTATGTAGATACTTACCATATATGATAGTGTAACAGTAATCAATTAAAATAAATAAATATATATAGTGAATTTTCTAGAAATGAGAATATTTGGCATATTACAGTGAGGTGAAGGCGGATGATGTAAAAACACAAATTTAATTAAACATTATTATTTATTAATAAAAAAAAAAAAACATGTGAAAAAAATATTATAAAAAAAAAAAATAATGAACTTTCGATTAAAATAAATCCTAAACCTAACTTATTTACTTCCCCCCCTTATATAAAAAAGTCTTTAAAAAAAACACAAAATAGTCCGTGCACTGTTAATATTGAATTACTATTCTTTACGATGAACAAAAAACACACACGCTGGTTTCTCACCCATCTCAACCTTGAGCCTGAAGATCGTCCTACCCGCGGCCATTGCGGGCAGGCGCAGTCCTTCCAACGAAGGCACCCTGGCATATAGCCTTCAGGGTGGAGTTGCCCCGAGGCCGGCGGCTGCCGCCCCAAAGGATGTCTGCACCATCCAGAGCCGTGGCGGGAAACTGCTCACGTGGAAGTCCGTGGACGGCCCGGCGGGGTCGTCTTGCCTCTGTAGCGCCTGGCGGGAAGAGAACCGGCCTTCACGACAGTCTGGTGGATAGTGTCCGTGGCCTGTTGCTAGCCACTCGTCTAAGGGGGATGGTACCTCACCCCTCACTACCATACTGCACCCCCGCGTCTTAGTGTCGGCTTGGCAAAATTGTCCCGTTAGGCCGCTATTGTCTTTCAAAACAATAACCCCGGCCAACATACTGCGTACCTACCAGCTAGTATGCCCGGGTATTTTACTCGGTCCCTACCAGCACATTTCCCGCGCAATCACACATCCATAGTTCATATTTGAAATAAAAAAAGTGTCCATTTTCACTAGATATCATTTTGTTTATTTCCCCAGTTGGTCAACAAAACTCCCCAAAGATTAAAAAAAAATACTAACTAAAAATACCTAAAGATAACTTACGTACTAGTTACAATAATAATGAGGGTGTATGCCTGTAGGTATATACACTCGTGTAGGCAGTATTTCATATCCCACTCGATATTATACCTACCTACAAGAGCGTTTACATCGAAGTTATAAAGAACATACAAACAGACACACACCCCTAAATACGATCTATTATTATGTGTGAATAGCGAGCAGACCTTAAACCGGACGTGACATTCCTGAAGGATGGTGAACACGTTTAACTATGACTATAGCTGGTCATCGAACACAGCGCAAAACTACGCAATTTAAGGATTTTTAATTATTATTATTATTATCTTTACGAAATTATTTTAAAAATATTCTGGATAATTTTTTCATCATCATGCACAGACCCTCCATATCAATCGTCCCTGCTTTTTGATGAAAAAGCAATAATGTCAGAAACATAATATCGTCGTTGGTTCAATGAAACCTCGTATGTGCTCCAAACCAAATTTTGCATGGGACGCAAAAAAACTGTTTTAAAGTCCACAGATCAACAAATGTAATCAAAATTATTATCAAATTCATGTGAAATTTTAGACATTTTACATGAAATTGATAATAAATTTGATTACATTTGTAGATCTGTGGACTTTAAAACAGATTTTTTGCGTCCCCTGTAAATTTTAGTTTGGAGCACATAAGAGGTTTCATCGAACCAACGACGATATACAAAATTATTATGCAGTCGAGAGCTATATTAATTTATTGAAAGTTTTATTTTTCATTTTCGATGTTGTTTAATTATTTTTGTACGAAAATACGTCAAACTACATACAACATGAAAGAGAATGTTGACATGGCAGTGAAAGTATAGGATGAACAAGTGTGAACAGACGTGTTCACTTTCGATGAACAGGTTTTACCCTGATACTCTGGATGATCATCCAAAGTGAAGCAATGTGAATGCTACTTTAGTCAGAAAAAAATCTTCATATAGAGGACGAAATGTCATCATAGTTGACAAAAGCTTTTCTACGCGCATCGTGAGAATCAGACACTCACCTTATATTGAAGACTTTTCTATTAGATATGCATTTTATCGCTACTTGAACTTTTAACTAGGGTCAACTCATAAGAACTAAAAATAAATTGTCGATTAACAGACTATGGAGAAAAGAGGGAATTTTTTTTCTTGAGGTTATTTATTTATTTATTTATTTATTTATTTCTTGAAAACACACAACAGACAACAACTATATATATAATGTACAAGGTAGAAAAAAAAATTAAACATTTCACTCAGTCATCATCCAAAAACCGTGCGTCTCAATTAATTTACATTATCTCAATATTTATTCATTAATATGAAAAACACAAACACACACGCACACATCAATCATTCGTCTTGCTAGCACACACATATAGTCAATTCCACATTCACACAAAAACATATATACTTAAAATTATACAGATGCATAATATATACAACTTTAGCAGTAATACAAAATTATGGGGGGGGGGTGTCCCATCACACGGCTCACTAGTGCACCACAGACGATGAAAATAATTTCATCTGTACCCGCCTCCTGAACGCAAGCTGAGTTAACCCAAAGATATCGGTATCCGACAGTGCATTGTCGTAAAAACTTGTTAGTCTACCCAAAGGTCCCTTGACACCCGCATTTGTGGTTGCAGCTGACATATAAAACACTCTTTGCGAACGTGAACCAGACGGAACACGAAAACAAATTTTTTCCAAAAGTTGCGGGGCATCAATTATGGAATTACACAGCTTATACAACGTGCAGGAGTCCAACACGTTCCTTCTCTGTTCTAGTGTAGGCAATTTGTCTGGAGGAACATCCACACGAAACCTGCGTTCTATCTGCTTGATACATTTATTTTGAATTTTTTCTAGCTGCACTTTATACTTACTGTAGAGCGGATTCCAAATAACAGAGCAATATTCTAGTTTGGAGCGTACAAGGGATGTATACAATAACAATATTGAATCATAACATTTGAAGCTCTTTGTGGCACGTAGAATAAAACCTAGTGCTCTGTTACAATCCAAAGTTATCTCGTCAATATGTGTATTAAAGTGCAGCTTTGAATCAAACGTAACTCCCAGATCACGAATAGAAGAAACAGAAGCAAGTTGATGGGAGTCAATCTTGTAGTCAAAATTGATCTTGTTACGATTCTTGGTAAATGAAATTGTATAGCATTTGTCTAAATTAAGGGATAGTTTGTTTTTGGCACAGTATACATATAATCTATCTAAGTCATCCTGGAGTTCCAAACAATCACGGCAAGAATCAATTTTTTTGAAAATTTTGAGGTCATCAGCAAATAAAAGAAATTGTGAGTTATAAAAGCACTGTGAAATATCATTAACAAATATTGTAAACAATAGAGGACCAAGCACAGAACCCTGCGGAACGCCAGATGTGACCGTATGGACCTCAGATTTACATCCATTCAATACAACCGTTATGAGTCTATCAGTCAAGTAAGACTTTAGCCATCTCAATAGGTCACCACTTATTCCACAATTATTAAGTTTTTCTAATAGAAGTTGGTGATCAACCTTGTCAAAGGCCTTCTGAAAATCAGTGTAGACCACGTCTACCTGTATGCGTTGATCCATTGCACTAAATAAAAAATCCGAATATATTAACAAATTGGATGTCGTGGAACGATCCCGCATGAAACCGTGTTGTTGTTGTATCAGTAAAGGTTTTAAAAAATATGTCAACCGATCCTTTACGATTGATTCAAAGACTTTGGAAATTGCCGAGAGAATTGAGATGGGTCGATAATTTTTAACTTCAGACGGTGAACCACTTTTGTGTATTGGAGTAATGTGAGCCAATTTCCATTGGGGCGGAAACACACCCTCCTCCAGACTTTGATTGAAGATCATTCTCAAAGGTTTTGTCAAATGTGAAGCACATTTTCTCAACACAACTGGAGGAACAGAGTCAGGGCCTGCACCCTTGGAGACATCCAAATTGATCAGTTTGGTATAAATTTCAGAGCTAAGTATGGACATTTTGCCCAGTGTGTTGTTAAAAGAATTTGTTGGCTGATTAGTACTTGATGGCATTTGCGTTGGGGTATTGTACACAGATTTAAAGAATGTGCAGAAGAGATTCGTTGCGACATTTGGATCTGAAGTTATATGATCTTCAAAACGAAGGGTTTTTGGATAATTATTGGATGATTTAAGATCATTAACATACTTGAAAAACGGTTTGATGTTGCTTTTTAAGGAATTTTCGATATTTGCCATGTAATTTTTATGATCAGTGATTTGACCCCTTTTAAATCTTGTCCTATATGTTTTGAATAGGTTGTGTTCGTGTACGTTATTGTATTTCTTCCACCTCAACCAGGCCCTATTTTTGAGTTTCAGTAAGTGTATGGTAGATGAAGAGTACCAGGTAGGGCACGATGTGTTACGGTGCTGCTTTGTGGGGGTATGTTCATGTACTACACAGAGTAACCTATCAAGAAATATATCAACAGCGTCCACCAGGCTTTTACCCATTAGTAAATCCTCCCAGTCTATAGTTTGAAAACAGTAGTTTATGTTAGAGAAATTGGCTTTATGATAGTTATATCTAACAATCTCACTCACCGAAAGGACTGCATCAGCAATAAAGGACATGGATATTAGGAGAGGAGGATGATGTGGATCCTCTCGAGAAAGAGGATCACACCGCATCACATTACATATAACGTCTGACAGAACTAAGTCAAGGATGGAGTTATTAACGTTTATTACAGAATTAAACTGAGAGACATTCAGAAAAGATATCGCTTCCAGTAGTAGTTGAGCAGAATAGCCACTAAATGAAGTAGGTGTTAGAAAGGAGTTTTCGGTGTTAGCTGTCCAAGTAATCGTTGGCAAGTTAAAATCGCCCAGTATACAAATTTTATCATTAGGCCTCAACTCAGTATAACGTCGTGACAATACTGAAAAATAAGTCTCGTATAGACTGGCATCAGAAGATGGGGGGAAGTAAACAACCCCAAGGAAAAGTCGAACACACTCACTCCGTGCAAGTGTATGATCAGCACTACGCAGTGTTATTGAGATTAAAAGATTCTCTGCATTAGTTTCCCAATCCCCTTCGCGCTTGGAATTTAGTGAACAATGTATCGCAATTAAGACTCCTCCACCCTGCCTCTTGTTGGTCAGTAAGAAATTACGATCCTTTCTATAAATTACATATTCATCTGGGAACAATTCATTATTATAAATGCCATCATTGAGCCAGGTTTCAGTTAAGACGATTACATCATAAGCATTAGATAAAACATTCAGCCTAAATTCTTCAGTTTTAGTTTTGAGACCTCTAGAGTTTTGACAATAAATCTTTAGAGTGCCGGAGAGAACAAAAGCAGACATGCAGGAGGACAGGTAAGCAGTACAACCGGTAGCCGCACGATGGTGAGGACACGGGAAAAAAATATGAGAGGGGGATTAAGAACATATAATAAGAAAGTATGATAGTAGCACAAAGTGAACACAATATTTAGATTATTTTTTTTAAGTCTATTGCAGATAGAACAGCGATAACCCTGCTGTTTGGTTCTTTTCTGGCATAGATTTTGGCATGTTTTACCCATACAAAGCGATAGTTCTTTGCCTTTCCGATTTGACGGGCTTCCCTGAAAAGGAACTTCTTTGAAGGTGTAAGGTGTTCTGCCACAAAGATATTCTGAGTAGAACCCTTGATCCCAATATCCTGTGCTTTGAGCCCTCTGCAACTCTTCCCTGCAGCTAAAAAAGCATCTCTAGTGACAACACTATTGAATCTGATAATTATATTTTTGGGTCTATCCATGGTATTATCAGTTATCTGGAGGCCACGAGCGACTCTATGCACCGATGAAATATCTGAATCAGAAACTGGTATACCGATCTTAGCCGATAGTTGTATAACAATAGATGGTAAATTCTCCCCTTTGACCACAGGAACATTCTGCAGTTCAACATTACACCTTCTAGCATGCTGTTCCAGATCATCCAATCTTGCAGTAAGTTGTACGTTTTCCTTTTTTAACGCATCACACTCTGACATCAATGATGATGCTGTTCCATCATTCCCAGCACCGTTGCACGAGAGATGTTCAATAGTCCCTTTCAGTTCCATCACCTCCTCACGCAGCGTATCCACCCGGTGTCCCCCAGAAGCAACATCCTCAATCCTTTCCTTTAGAGTGTCCATTAACAGTCTATTATCAGAGACTGATCGCTCTATGATGTCTATCTGAGCTATTTTGGATTCCAATGTTGATTCCATTGCTTTTGTTCTAGCGTTCAAAGATGCTAAGGTATCTCCATTTTGTTCAATGGAGGTTTTGAGACTTTGAAATTCCTTCAGCATTTTATTGTAATCCTCACGTAAAGCTGCAATCAACCTGATGATATCGTGATTTGTAGGTTCCACGTCTGGTGCGTTCTGAGTAGGTACAGATGGAGTTACCACGGGGCTAGAAGAGCGGGAAACCTCTCCCACTTTCGAAGTCTTTGTGGCAGCTCTACATTGAGTGCACCTCCATAACTGCTTTCTTGTACCAATCTTACGAAAAGTGGCCTCTCCCATACCCTGGCAGCCATAGTGAAAATCTGCGTTACACACCGAGCAGACAATTTTATCCTCATCCACCATCTTCTCATTGCAGGATTTGCACTTCATATTGTATATTAGAATTTTTTGAATTTTTGCAAGAGTCTTGCGAGCAAACTAGTGAAGCACCAACAGTAAATGGATGTAAATTAAAGATTGAAATTAAGATTAAAGTTTAAGTTGAAAGTTAAAGATTAAAGTTTAAATGAGTATTAAAATCAGTTAGTCGCCCTTAAGCACTTTTAGGCCTTCAAACAACAATTTAACAATATAAGTTTGTATAATGATTCGTGTATCATTAATTTCCCCTTATTATGAATTGTCACTGTATAACACTATGCAACTGTCACCACCAATACTCCAGACATGTATTTAAAATGTTTGCTCCTGATTTTACACAATCACCATTGCAGCGAACTACTTTTGCTGATGAAATTTAGCCTTTATTGAAGAAGTGTCAAATATGTGATCAAATTTTTGATTTTTTTTAAGTAAGTTTTCATTCCACTCACCCCTTGTAGAGGTTTGCGTCCAATGTATGGCTTAAAAACAGAACTTTTCTTTATTATAAACACAATCACACACTTATTTAGTTGCCGAGTAACGAAATTTTGGTAAAATAATATAGACCAACTTTGACAGCTGTTCACTGTTATAAAAAAATGTTATGTAGACCTAAACAGCGTTTTTTATCTAATAATAAAATATCCTTGTTGTAGTACCAATAGATCAAAAGTTCGCATTCGGTGGGTTAAATCAATTTATTACACTTCATTCGGTTATGGAAACTACTGTTTTCCGCACACTAACCGATAATGTGGTGTTCTTACTTTGGCGAATATCGCCAGGGCACCAAAATATCGCCACCCATTTGAACCGCGTGAACAAAATGACAGCTAGTCTGAAACGATAAAAACCAGTAGAAACGATATCGTCTCGAGTTGACCACCTTCCAACTTTTTCGGCAGATTGAACGATTTGCGCACGCGCAATTGTGCGCGGTTTTCGTATCTATGGTAAAAACTTTATAACCTATAAGTTTTATAATGTTTCTCGCTTCGTGACAGCTGTTCTGACATCTTTGTTGTTGGTTTGTGGCGTTTGTTTCCTTTATTAAAAGGCGCCTTGTAACCTATAGGTTACATGGCGCCTTTTAACATTTTCGACTAAAAATAAACACTTTGTGAACTCCATCTCGACGTCCGTCATTTTGAAAACAATGTCAAAATCAAAACGCATCTGACAGATCGTTTCTATATCGGTGGACTGTGTGAACAGGTGTGACGATCAATGGATGTCCGGCGAATTCTGTTTTTTCGCCTGGCTATATATTTTGAAATTCGCCTGGCGATATTCGCCAAATGTGAACACCCCATAAGATGATAAGAAATGTCAACGTGACATTAGATCGACTAACTTGACAGACGTGAAACAGCGTGGCTTTGTTTACATAAAAATTACGTCGATTTAGTCACTAATTTGACAGACGTCAAAACAGCATGGCTTTGTTTACGTAATTTACGTAAAACCAACTGTCATTATTTGACAGTTGACAGTTCCTATTACGGGAGAGTAGCCGATGCGTAGACTTTTATACAAATACCTTAATAGAGTACTCGTATGTACTTTTATAGACACCGAGCGAGGCCCAGCGTGTTCCAAAATCCTATACCATTTGTAAGGATTAAGTAGTTTTTGGTAGTTTTATACATTCACATTTAGTAGTTTTGTAAAATAAAATCTGGTCACACTGGTGAGGCCCATTTTGCCGGCAGTTTTGACAGTTTGGTTGCCAATAAGTTGTGGTAGATACTAGTGTAAGGATCCGCAAGTGAAGTGGAAAGTTTTGATTTTCAGTGATTGAAAAAGTAATACACATACTTGTAGCGGTAGCGCGGTGTTTTTGACCATAGTGCCTTCGTGCATCGTATGATCAAGATCAAGACTAGATTAAGATCGTATTAAGATTGTGTCAAGACTTCAAGAGTAGCCCTGCAGTTTGTAAAATTGACACGTTCTTGCAACCTCGTCTTGTTTGAACGAAAACGTAACGTTTAAATGTGTTTTGACTAGTGTCATATGAGTTTCATAAAAAAAATTGATACTTGTGTCGCCATCTTTTGAAATCCGGTGAAGCACTGGCCGGAATGTCCAAAACAAAAGTAGTTCCCGTTTCTCTCACCGCTTGCCTCTAGTTTCCGTCGTTGCCGTCAGTCTTACCCGGTTCTCCTTTCAAATAGGGAACCCGGTAGCTCAATTCCCGTTTCTCTTCATTTTTTAATTAACTGTGAGTGTCACATAGCTAATAATTCTGTGTAAAAATGTGAAACGTTTTGTGTTTAAATATATAAAAAGAATTATGTGTTCTTCAATAAACTATTTGTGCCTCTAACGCAGCGGCAGAATTGCCATCCACACTTCTCAGCATTATACAACCAGATAAGTCTCCATATGATCAGTCATGGTCAAACAAAAACTTAACAGTCTAATGCTGGGAAAAATTCACCTATCCAGATATACAGGATATCAAAGGATTAGGCTCAGAATGCGGGTTAAAAATACCAGCATTGTGCCTGAAATATCTGTGTTCAAAAACTTTTTTACAATATTACAAGTGTTTATTATACATACATACATACATCTTCTTCCCCTTGTCCTAGTTGGGTCGGGGGCCCATTGCGCCTAGGTACTTCCTCCAGAGATCCCTGTCCACTGCTGCTTCCAGGACCTCTGGCCACTCCAAACCAAACCTTTCAACACACAAGTTTGACACCTGCCCTTGCCAGCTTCTTCTAGGACGGCCTACCGGTCTTCTGCCCTCTCCCACAGCCTCTAAAGATCTAAGTGGTAGTCTGTCTTCTGGCATGCGGAGAACGTGACCCAGCCATCGCAACTGCGACCTCTCTATATGCAGGAGTACCGGTTCTACCTTGAGAGCCTCACGAACATACGTATTCCTTATACGGTCTCTCAATGACACACCAGCCACTCCCCTGAGGAACCGCATTTCTGCTGCCTGTAACCTTGATCTCACGTTCTCTGTGAGCATCCAAATCTGGTGTCCATATGTGAGGATTGGGCGGTATATTGTCTTAAATATGGCCATTTTCGTCCGTTGGGTCAGCTCGGATTTACGTATTATCGGGTTTTTAAGGGCTTTCAGCACATTTCCTGCCGACACAATCCTCTTGTCTATGCACGCTGTTTGTCGACCATCTGCTGAGAACTCCACTCCCAGGTATTTGAATGTCGAGATCTGTTTGAGTTGGGCCCCGTTCACATGTACCGCACACTGCACTTCTTCTCGGCTTATAACCATTACTTCCGATTTAGTTGTGCTTATACTCATGCCAGCTCTATTTGCAACCGACTCGAAACTACTCAACCATTCCTGCATACCACTCTGAGATGAAGTTAGTCTTACTATATCGTCAGCAAACAACAGTGTTTTCAGATTCACATTACCCACTGTTATTTGATCAGGAGTTTCGCTCTTTCTGTTCATCCAATCCATATATATCGTGAAAAGAATCGGGGACAGCGGACAGCCCTGCCTCAAGCCTATACCAATGGGGAATTCTTCTGTTAGACTCTCACAAGCCCTCACTCTACTCATGCAGTCAACGTACAAAGATTTTATCGACGACAACAGGTTACCTCTTACTTCATATGTTTCTAGTACTTGCCATAGATTTTCACGAGGTACCGTGTCGTATGCTTTTTCTAAATCGATAAAACTTGCGTACACAGGCTTGTCATATTCCCAACACTTTTGAGAAAGTTGGCACAATGTAAAAAGGTGATCAACAACGCCTCTACCTTGTCGAAACCCACACTGTTCCTCTTGTATGCGGGATTCTACTCTACTACGACACTTTTTGTCGAGAATTTTTGCGTATAATTTTCCCGGTTGACTCAACAACGTGATTCCCCTGTAATTGGAGCACTCCTTCTGATCACCTTTCTTAAATAAAGGGATAATAATTCCTTCTCTCCAACTCTTGGGTACTACACCACGGTCCCAGGCAATACAAATAATTCTATGCAACCACATGACTCCCTCAGTGCTTAGGTATTTGAGTACGTCTGATCTCACTTCATCCATTCCCGCTGCTTTGCCCCATTTCAGCCTTTTGATTGCTTGGGTGACCTCCTCAAGAGTTATTATCTCATCATCAGACTCATCATAGTTTGGTAGCACTACCTCAACCAGATTGCCGCCTTGTTGGCTTACCTCTGGATTCAGTAACTTGCTAAAATATTGTTTCCATCTCTCCAAAACTTGACTGTCCTCTCTAAGAATAACGCCAGATTCACTCTTGATAATCTTTGTTGGATTATTGTCACCCATCCTCATACGTTTGACCGTCTGCCAGAATTTCTTGTCAGAGTTGTGGTAGTCATTTTCTAGCTTCCTTCCAAATTCTTCCCAGGCTTTTTGTTTCTCTTCTTTAATAACTTTCCTGGCTAAGTTCCTTGCCTCGACATACCTACTCCTAGTCTGAACATTAGAGTCACACAGCCATATTCGAAACAAAAATTTCTTCTCCTTGACCGCTGCTTTCACTCTGCCATTCCACCATGGAGTTCTCTGACTTTTATTCCCCTTGTACACATTTATTTTGCCACACAGGTTTTCAGCCGTATTCAACAATGTCTGTTGGTACATATTCCACTCTGCCTCTATGTCACCCCCTTCTGTAGGTAGGTTAGAGAATGCCTCACCTATTTTTCTGTTAAACTCGCCTCTCACATTCTCATCTGACAGCTTTTCCCACCGTATTCTGCTTTGATGGGGTCTCCTGGTACGCGAAACAGGAGTTACACTACTCACTTTACATTCACATATCACTAAATAATGATCTGTTGCAATTTCCGCCCCCCTGTAAACCCGCACATCACATATATACTTTTTAAGGCTCGGTGAAGTCAAAACGAGATCGATTTGCGAGCTTCTCACTCCATTAGGCTGTTGCCATGTTATCTTATGTATCTCCTTATGTTGGAACATTGTATTACATACAGATAAGCAATATGAAGCACAGAAATCCAAGAGTAGAGTACCTTGTCGATTTATACTCGGCCTTCCGAATTTGCCTATAATACCGCTCCATGTATCGGTATCATTCCCTACATGCGCATTGAAATCACCTAATATTAGTATTTTATCATTCGGCGGTATTTCAGACACTGTTGTTGATAAATCATCTAAAAACAACTCATATTCGGACACTGTGTTTGGCGCGTAAACCTGTATTATTGTTGCAAACCCCCCGTGCAAACATAATCGTAGCTGAATAATTCTTTCACTTATGGCTTTCCAATTTATCACAAAATCACTTAACACTGGATTCACTAAAAGAGCTACCCCAGCACGAGCTCTCATAGACTCACTCACACCCGAATAATACATTCTCCAGCCCTCAATCACCTTCTCACCACAACCCTTCACTTTTGTGGACGAAATACCACACAAACTTATTTTATAAGTTGACAATTCCTTTACTAACTCGGTTTCCCTATTTGAAAGGCTGGTTATATTCCAGGTACCTATTTTAATGCGCTTTGAGCGATCTTTCTTTTGTGCCCTCGGTAACATTGCACTCTAGTTTGTGGCAAGCAAACTGCGAGCTAATTATTACTACCGCGACGAGCGAACGCAACTGCAAGACGGAGAACCTACCGCCGTCAAGGTCAACGCGACACTGTTTATTATAATAGATTTAATATTATTATCAATTATTTATTATTATTATTTCGAATTTTATATTTATTTCATAATCTATTTATATGTTTTTATTTATGTGTTGTTTATTAATGATTAAATTTTTTTGACATATATTTGATATCTGATGAATTTGACTATTATCATCTTGGACTATTTTAATGGATATTTATTTGAATTTTTGTTTTAATTTGTATATGACATTTTGTCTTTTGTTGTTTGTATTCATCAAATTTTGTCCAATCTCTGTATAAATTGATCTAATTGTTTTACTCTATTACTATTGTTGTTTTGTTCAAATTACTACTATTTTTGTTGCATCTTAATGTTTATTTTTATAAATTTGTACCAATTAATTTTTTTATCATTTTTATTATTATTGTCTGTCAAATTGTTTTTTTTTTAAATTTGTTATGTGTTTAACGTGTAAAAGGCTCACGCCGTGTACAAGTGATAAATAAATAAATAAATAAATAAAAGTAATCGGATCTACTAATCTATATCCTTTGCTTTCCAGGGAGTAACCAATGAAGATCATCTCTTTGAGTTTTTCATCCCATTTCCTACGTTGTTGTTTTGGGATATGGAGCAACCATATCTATACTTATACTAGCGTAAATACCCTGCGTTGCATGGGAATCATGTATAAAATTGAAAAAACAGTAAGTATGTGTAATTAAAAAATATTTTATTTAGGCACCAATATTTTTTTGTATCAACAATATACACAGAGTAACATTAAAGTAGGAAACAGATAATAGAATATGTAAGAATGATTAAACAGTATATATATAATTATGACAATGTACCTAAATTACATACAAACCATCACGCCGCTTCCTTCGCGGGGTAGGCAGAAAAGATCAAGTGCCACTTCCTTCTGTCCTTGCATACATCTTTCGCTTTCGTCACTGTCATACAATTCCTCATGCATGCTCTCCTGTTCAATGTGCTCAACACGTGACCGTCCTGTAGAATTTGATTTAAATGAGCTTGTCATCTTAACTTATTCACATTCATCCTTGTAATTACACCAACTTTCATTCCACATTCCTTTTGTATATCACTGTTACGCACACAATCTCTCAGACTTTTACCACACACCCTTCTCAGCTTATATTTAAATTAAAAAAAGGGTAGGTACCTACGTGGCTAAAAGTACTGAAAACCTCTTCTCACTGTAAAATAATAATAATAATAAGAACACTTTATTGATCAGAAAAAAAAAATCATGAGCAATTGGCGAGCTTATTGCCTGGAGGCAATATCTTCCAGCTAACCAGCTAAAATCGTTAAGTTTTACATCCCACACGGCCATATTTCAATAAAAAAAATGGATAGGAACCTACGTGGATAAAGCACTGAATACCTCTTCCCACTGTAAAATCTTGAAGTTTGACATCCCACACGGCCATATTTCAATAAAAAAATGGGTAGGAACCTACGTGGATAAAAGTACTAAAATCCTGTTTCCACTGTAAAATCTTGAAGTTTGACATCCCACACGGCCATATTACAATAAAAAAAATGGGTAGGTACCTACGTGGATAAAAGTACTGAAATCCTTTTCCCACTGTAAAATCTTGAAGTTTGAAATCCTCTTCCCACTGTATATTGGTATATCAATATATCTGTATATTGATATACCAGATATATTGAAAACCTTTTCCCTCTGTAAAAGCTTGAAGATTGATATCCCACACGGCCATATTTCAATAAATAAAATGGGTAGGTACCTACGTGGATAAAAGTACTAAAATCCTCTTCCCACTGTTAAATTCTTAAAGTTTGACATCCCACACGGCCATATTTCAATAAATAAAATGAGTAGGTACCTACGCGGATAAAAGTACTAAAATCCTCTTCCCAATGTAAAATCTTGAAGTTTGTCATCCCACACGGCCATATTTCAATAAATAAAATGGATAGGTTCCTACGTGGATAAAAGTACTAAAATCCTCTTCCCACTGTAAAAGCTTGAAGATTGACATCCCACACGACCATATTTCAATAAATAAAATGGGCAGGTACCTACGTGGATAAAAGTACTGAAATCCTCTTCCCACTGTAAAAGCTTGAAGATTGACATCCCACACGGCCATATTTCAATAAATAAAATGGGCAGGTACCTACGTGGATAAAAGTACTAAAATCCTTTTCCCACTGTAAAAATCTTGAGGTTTGACATCCCACACGGCCATATTACAATAAAAAAATGGGTAGGTACCTACGTGGATAAAAGTACTGAAAACCTTTTCCCTCTGTAAAAGCTTGAAGATTGACATCCCACACGGCCATATTTCAATAAAAAAAAATGGGTAGGTACCTACGTGGATAAAAGTACTAAAATCCTTTTCCCACTGTAAAATCTTGAAGTTTGACATCCCACACGGCCATATTACAATAAAAAAATGGGTAGGTACCTACGTGGATAAAAGTACTGAAAACCTTTTCCCTCTGTAAAAGCTTGAAGATTGACATCCCACACGGCCATATTTCAATAAAAAAAAATGGGTAGGTACCTACGTGGATAAAATTACTAAAATCCTTTTCCCACTGTAAAATCTTGAAGTTTGACATCCCACACGGCCATATTACAATAAAAAAATGGGTAGGTACCTACGTGGATAAAAGTACTAAAATCCTTTTCCCACTGTAAAATCTTGAAGTTTGACATCCCACCCGGCCATATTTCAATAAAAAAATGGGTAGGTACCTACATGGATAAAAGTACTAAAATCCTCTTCCCACTGTTAAATTCTTGAAGTTTGACATCCCACACGGCCATATTTCAATAAAAAAATGGGTAGGTACCTACGTGGATAAAAGTACTAAAATCCTTTTCCCACTGTATAATCTTGAAGTTTGACATCCCACACGGCCATATTTCAATAGAAAAATGGGTAGGTACCTACCTTAATAAAAGTACTGAAAACCTTTTTCCACTGTAAAATCTTGAAGTTTGACATCCCACATGGCCATATTACAATAAAAAAATGGGTAGGTACCTACGTGGATAAAAGTACTGAAAACCTTTTCCCTCTGTAAAAGCTTGAAGATTGACATCCCACACGGCCATATTTCAATAAATAAAATGGGTAGGTACCTACGTGGAAAAAAGTACTGAAATCCTTTTCCCACTGTAAAATCTTGAAGTTTGACATCCCACACGGCCATATTTCAATAAAAAAAATGGGTAGGTACCTACCTGGATAAAAGTACTGAAAACCTTTTTCCATTGTAAAATCAAGTTTGACATCACACATGGCCATATTTCAATATATAAAATGGGTAGGTACCTACGTGGATAAAAGTACTAAAAACCTCTTCCCATTGTAAAATCTAGAAGTATGACACCTTTCACGCTCATATATCATTAAAAAAATGGGTTGGTACCTACTTGGATAAAAATCCTAAAAAAAATTATGTATATATAGGTACCTATAAGGAAAACAGTTCTTAAAAAGGAACGAAACAATTAATGTTTCCTATATAGGCATTCCCTCCCTGTATTCCCAAAAGAAACCTTGATGAATGAATATACATTCTTCAATATTCTGAAGTATTATATTTTTAATTGAAATATTTTCATCAGATTTTTTTTAAAGACTCATGAAAATATTAGGTCAAAATAAATACTACTCGTTGATTGAGAAAAGTACCTACCTATGTATTTATTGGAAAACTCATACCTACAATATTGTCTATGAATTTCATAATTCCATTTTCACAATTATTTTTCTTTGTTTTTTTTCTCATGTGTCATATTTTAGTCTGTCATATGTGGTCTATGAAATTGAATGAAAATATGCCGAAATTATGCAATTCTAATTTACACAAATTAGGAGTTTTCATGATATGCAAGCATGATGTTTTAAAACCAAAATAATCTCCAAGCTTTAAGTTTCAGTTTAGTTGTATTTTTTATCACTTCCATTTTGAAATTAATTCAATATAATGAAAATGTTTTGTCTACGATTTCGGCAATCAGGAAGTCAAATTTTCAAACATTACTTCAGTAAATTTCATTAAAATGTTGATATCTTTGTCAATAAATAAGATATTTGAAATATTTTTGGCCTGGAGTCTGTGATCATGTATAGAGTTTATTATTCAACATGCCTTTCCTAAATTAGGGACATCGTTGATGATATGTACGGGCTCAAATATTTGTGCCAATTCCCACAAATACTAAAGGTCTACTATAATTTTGAAATCTGAGGCTTAAAAGCATTTCAAAATAAGTCAAAATTTTCATCTTTCCACACAAAGCATAAAGGGAACATTAAAATAGATGAACAATACATACCTTCTCCTTTTTTGTAATTAAGATACTTTGCAAAAATATAAATCATGTTATCATTTATCAGAACATAATCATTGCAAAAAAATAATGGATACTCACCTATTTTTTCTTAATTTCCTATTCAACTACATATTTTATAAAACATCATAGGAAAAGAGAAAGTTTGATTATGTTAATTCATTTATTGCATCAAAAATTCATAAAACAACTACTCGATCAACCTTCAAGATTTTCCTGAGAACGAAGAGAAGAGAATACAGTCTTTTCCGTTCAGATTCTTCGCAATGATTGTGTCACTTCTTCCCACGACATTCCTAAAGCCATAATGTCGTTGTCATTAATTTATTATCAATTTAATTTCTAATTTCTTAATCATCAATTTCATCATTGAAAAATGAGCATCCAAATCGCAATACACCGTTTTGTGTTTCTGCAAAAAAATATACTGTTAACTCTTTAGTAATAAAAATGTAAAGCAGGTTTGATAGATCAGATAGAAAACGTAAATTAATACTCACGTGATGTTAAATTAAATATTGAACGTACTTTTTGACACATCGTTCATTAATCGCCATTTTGGAATGTTATAAATGATAATGATACAAATAATTGCCAGATGGATAACATATTGTTTTTGGCTTTTCAATTAGTACGTGCTTAATATTTTTAAATTGGATTATTTACGCAAAAAATATTTTAAATGTGTTTATTTGCACGAAATTAAAAATATTTTAAATGTTTTTATTTGCATTAACTTAAAAAAATTCTGATTGTGCTTATTTTTTACAAATAAATCATAAATATTTATAGTACTTTTCATAATTAATTTTAATATGGCAATATCTTCTGGCACACAATTTTGGCGGTAAAGAACATTTTCGCACTCTTTCAAACTCACGCAAAAAACGTATTTTTTATCTCATTCACACTTTTTTTTACACTCTTTTTTGCTGTTTTTCTCGCTTCTTAAAAAGAAAGTACGGCATTTAGTGGGTTTTTATTTGAAATAGATACTTCATCTTGTAATGGTCAGGTCAATGGAACGCAAATTCCTTGAAATGGGCGAGTATAGCCCGGTCTTCGTTAGTATGTAAATTCAAAAATCATTTTTATAAGATATAAGGATTATAAAGAGGAAAGATTTAATTGTTTGCATTGAACAGGCTCCGAAACTACTGAACCAAATTGAAAAAATCTTTCACTGCTGGGAAGCTACACTATCCCCGGGTGACATAGGATTCCTAACTTTATATATATATATATAAAAAGTTAGGGATCCTTACTAAAACTCCAATCTACCCGTGCGAAGCCGGGGAGGACCGCTAGTTTTTTATTCGATAATAATAGTCAAACTACAAATAACATAATCGTGAGTGTTGACATGGCAGTGAAATCATAGAATAAACAAGTGAGAACAGACGTGTTCACTTTCGATGAACAGCGTTGATCCTGACACTCTGGATGATCATCCAAAGAGAAGCAATGTGAATGCTACTCAGGACAAACTAAAGATATATTTTAATAACGCCGTCAATTGAATATTAAAACAATGCAAATTATTTTTTCTATTAATAGAAAAACTAGACATTTGAGGATTGAATCCCTTAAGAGGGCTCTACACCCCTTCTTTGTGATTTCATGCAAACGAATTAGCAAAATTACAACCATTTTATTTTTTAAATATTTTAAATTCTGGATCACATGTATGTTATTTTTTATATTAATATAATATTTTGAACATTTATAAATGCGATTTTATCATTTTAGTTTTATTTTGCTGCGAGGAATATAGTGAAAATAATTTTTGAAGATTACCGTCGCAATGATGATACGTTGAGTGGTGCTATTTTAAATAAATTATCCTTAATAATACAAGAGTGTTAATAAAATTTTAAAACCAAGATTAATCTTAGAATATCATGAATTTTATAATACACCTTGAGTTATTTATTTACAACCCTTGGATTTTCTTAATTATTATGAGAAACTGCATACACATCAAAAATAAATTTCATTATCAAAAAAATCATAGTAAATGTTTATAATTCAACCATTTGTTTTATTTATATAACAATATGGTATGTTGTTTACCGTGCATACTACATATATAACGTTATTATGTGCAATAATCAAGAATATAGCGAGTTTCACAAATTTTAAGATTCAGAAGGCCCACGGTGTGCCTAGTAGCCGGATGTGAGACCGTACTCGCTCTTTTTTTGAATTAGGAAATAAATAAATTCAATTTATAGAATAAATACAACTTAAATTTTATTTATATGTGATAACATACTATTTTTTTATACCCATGAATATTTTTGCATATTAAGTTTGGGCTTATATTTATTAATAAAGCTATTTCATTAATTATTTGAATAATTTTCTCTGCGCCTACTAAAAATTGTTGCCTGAAACCACTAGAGCTAAATCTAATTTGTACCTTAGGTAAGAACGGCTGTTAACCAAAATATGTAAATGACGCAAATGATTGGTTTTCTAACATAACACCAGCTTAACCAAAATTGTCCTGCAGGGTTACTTTTGATACAATCTATGTAAATACGATCTTAGTCTTGTCTTAATTTTAAACTCTACGGTGTGCAAAGTGTCTATAGTAAAAAATACGTGCATATAAATCCCGCGGTAGCTGAGAATAGCCGTTTTCAACATTTACATGAGTATTTTGGTTGTATTATGTGATAGCACATCGTAGATTCTAACATCAAGATAAGATTAAGATCTAATTTAGATTGCGTCAAGAGTAGCCCTGCAGAGCAGAGTCGAATTCACAAAAAAATTATAAATAAATAAATTTGTTTGATTTTGTTGGCACTAACTATGTGGTAATCACGAAACATTTTTAATTAAGGAATTAGTTAATTAATTAATACTAATTCCTTAATTAAAAAAAATTATTATAATAATAATTATTATGAAACCATAATCATCTTACAATACACGATAATCAAATTAAAATGTAATTATTGTTCATGATCTTCGAAATCATCCGCAGATAGTTCCATTCCTGCATATCTTTCAACAATGTGAACTTTTTATAATAAAATATTTTGCTTTGAAAACAAAAATATTTTATTATTATTATTATGGCAATTATTATATGAATCGGTCATTTGAGAAACAACATAAGTCAGTCAATACAAACTTTTATGAAATCACAAAAAAACTGTTATAAAATTTTGAATGAAATGTTGATACCTAACTAACTCAAATCAAAATATAACTTAGAGTGTATTTTTTTATTATGAACCTTTATTTTTTGTCAAATTATTTTATTTGCATAATGATAATTTGTTAATTGAAAACCTTTGACTTATGTTGTTTCTCAAATAAAAACCATTTTAGGGAATAAAAATCAACATTTTCATCCCAGATTATTTATTAAACAACCAAAAATCACTAATTTTCATCATTTTCACTCACGTTAGTGGTTGGCGTTAAGTGTCAGCTGTGAATTGACATAAATGAATTTAGTGTAGTATCAACATAAGTCACTGACTTGTGTTGTTTTTCTATTGACTGGCCAAGTTAATCAGCTCAATATAAATAAATTGATATAAATCAAAAAGGTTAAAATTACGTGGTGTATAAATGAAATAACGTGCGTTTCAAGAAAAAGGACCCAAATAAAAAAAAATCATAGTCGCCTAAAACCTGACAAATATTGTTTCTCAAATGACCGATTCATATATAAGTATAATAATAAAACATGCATATGAAAAACTTTTATTAGTCATGTTACAATTTATGTTTAAACATACCTACATCAAGCCAGAGGTTCCCAAACTTTTTTTTTCTCATAGACCACTTTCAAAAATTTGCTGGTTCCGGTTAGGGTTGCCAGATGGTATCCAAAAGGAGGACTTGTCCTCCTTTTTTATGTTTTGTCCTCCCTTACCTACTGTTAGTCTTCCTTTTTGCTAAACATCGAGGTCTGCGAGTTTTATTTTTGTATAAGCGCACATAACGCAAATGTGAAAAGAGTTTTTTCACTGTTGGAGCAAAGAGACGAATAGACTAAGTGTGAAGTCAGTTAAATCTTTGAACCTTACTCAATACAATTTCAAAAACATGACATGTGAAGATTTTTATAATTATTTGTTAAAAAACCACAACTTCTTTCCGAAATTGGCAGCTCAGCTAAATATGATTAAAATAATATAAAAAAAATCGTTTAATTTCTAATGTCCTCCTTTTTTACAGTAAATCCTCCTTTTTAAACCCATCTGTCCTCCTTTATCAAATCATCATCTAGAAACCCTAGTTCCGGTGGACCCTCTGTATTTCTACCCCTTCCGCCACTTATTTTTCAAAGTGGTATAGAAATCTGAAATATTTCAAAAACTCTTCGATTTTCTTACAGGATATTTTCTCACAGTGCCTTTTTCTACAATGTAACGGGTATTTGTACCGACTTTTGCTTATGTTAAAAATATTACACATTTAGATTTCTACCCCCCCCCATTCGCCGAATTTTCAAAATGGTAATATAGGCACGAAGAGGACAGTTTGCATGTTTCTTACATGCAGCTGATCTGCTGGCTACCCCACTTGTGGGATATGCCGTGATGGTATAGTAGTAGTAGTAATATAGGAATTTGAAATGTTTCAAAAACTCCTCGGTTTTCTTAAAGAATATTTTCTCCCAGTAAGTACCTTTTTCTACAATGTACCGGATATTTGTACGGACTTTTGTTTAAGTCAATATCTGGTGCTTTACCGAATATCCGATACTTTAACTATGGATTCGTGGACCCCCCCATTTTTTAGTCGCGCTAACGTAGACTTCGTCGATTCTCCCGTGAATAAAATAAAAAAAATAATTTTTTTATCAATTTGCCGAGTAGAAAATTTCAAAACATTTTCACACAATATTATCGCGGAACTTTCAACTATTTCAACATAAATTTGTACCAATTCCCATGGTTTATTTTATGTATAAAATGTTTCTCTTTTCATACAGAGTACCTTACTACTCAAGTGACCATAAAATTAATTCAAATTCCATATTTAGAGTGTCATTTATCACGTCTTATCGTTCACGTTCACGTTCACATTTGGCAAATATCGCCAGGCGAATTTCAAAATATATAGCCAGGCGAAAAAACAAAATTCACCGGACACCCATAAAGTAGATACCTTTTTATTATTATTATACTGTTAAATAAAAAATTAAAAAAAATCTTTGAAAATTCTCTACTTCAAAAAATTATTTCTTGAGAATTCCACAACACTAACCCTGTATTATAATAAAAAGCATGGACCACTTTGGGAATCACTGCATCAAACAAATAAACCTTTGAACTTATATTACTATAGAGGTACCTACCAATGCCTATTGCATAATAATCCTACATAATATTAGGTATTATATCTCCATGTCGGAGCAAAACTACAACAAGTTATGAAACGACATTTTTCATGTTTGTCAACACAAGATTATCATCAAGGACTATTTTTATTTTGTATGCAAGCGAAACTTGGACGTGGTTGAAGAAAGACGAAAGTGGAATAAATGCAGTGGAGATGCGTTTTCGAAAACAAACATAGCAAATTAAAATTAAAAGAAGCACAACAAGGATTGCAAATTTATGTCCATAAGTTATACTATACCCTAACGTCGTGTCCCAAGTGTTTTAGTTATTATTGTTTTTAATTGTTAGACTTTCATTGATTAATCTTACTTTATATTTTATTGTAATTTACTGACTACTAGGTATATAGTTTTATTTATTTTTTCATTAATTGTATCGGCATTAACTTTGTAACACTTCATATTAAATTATCAAATAAAATAAAAATATTTACTATTTTGTTTTGTGTTACTTTTGAGTAAGACTAACGTAAGGTGCGGATCTATACCTGATGTATAAATCAGCACCTGATGATGCGAACTCGGAGTCCGCGAAACCGGTCGTGCGTTAGTCTTACTCAAAAGTAACACAAAACAAAAAAGTGAATATTTATTTTATTTTATTTGATAGTTTTATTTAATTTGAATTTTATTCTCACCATATACATAATTTTATTTCTAAAGCCTCATCGTATTCATGGTAAACCTTTGTTTAGCAAAAATGTTGAATCAACACGTTGCGGAGTTGCTGTCAACGTGTCGCAAGCAACACTGCGTGTTGCAGAGTTGCCTGCAACATGTTCACAAGCTCTCGCTCGCCGAGCGTAAACATCAGTTTCGCAACAAAAGTTGACGTGTTTGAAACGTGTTTAGAACTGTTTATAAACATGGATTATACATCAGATACAGAGAACACAGCAACATTACTTCCTCAGGAAACATTTAAAACTCAGACTGGCGTGTGGTCAACCTACATATATTGATTTAAACAAAGTTTCCAGCAACATTCTTGCCGTTTTTCAACAATGTTGATCAACTGTTGCTAAACAAATGTTTACCATGAATACGAGGTTTTAATGTTTCTC
Organism: Athripsodes cinereus; assembly: GCA_947579605.1. Taxonomy (NCBI): domain Eukaryota; kingdom Metazoa; phylum Arthropoda; class Insecta; order Trichoptera; family Leptoceridae; genus Athripsodes; species Athripsodes cinereus. The sequence goes on along the minus strand of OX388308.1, from coordinate 32,295,681 downwards.
TGTTTACCGTTGGTCTTTTGGTGCTATAACTTTATTGAATTTTTTAAAATGTCACTGTTGTTGTTTATATTAGTATAATTGTATCCAAACATGTAAAAGGCTTATGCCGTATGTTTTTGTATAATTAAATAAAATAAATAAATAAAAATACACCATCTTCACCATTCTTTCATCGCCCCTTCATTCCACATGTCCAAAAAATCGTAATTTATTTTTACGCATTCAATCAGGCCTGAGTCAATAACACACTTTCGCGTTACGTTTTCGTTCCGTTAGCGTTCGGGTGCAGACGATGTTGCGCCAAAGTGTTAATTTTCGTAACTATTGTGTATCTCAGCAACGAAATTGACACTTGCTTGCAACTTCGTCTATACTCGAACGTTAACGGAGCGGGAACGTGACATGAAAGTGTGTTATTGACTCAGGCCTCAATATCCTCATTCTTCATCTATCACGCAACGTTTCATAGTATCTTTAGCCAAAATTTGACTTAGTGCGGTTTCTCACCGACATACGGTTGTTACGTTAGAGATAATAATATAAATGTAATGTCAAAAGAGAGAATGCCAAATGTCAATTCTAAATTTAAAATGTCATCCCTTACTGGCATTTTAGATTATAAAAAATAATAGAAAAAGGGAAATCCAATTATAAATTTCTTTTTTATTTTATGTTCAAAAGTCACCCACTCGTTTATATGGACTATTCACATAGATCGAGCTAGTCCCAAGTTAAGATATTAATCTTGTATTATGGACTGTACTAACACGACGATACACATACATACATACATAATATATAATACAATTTACACTTAACACATAATTATTATACATGTAGCACTCAGACCCATCCACATTTTTAATATATTTATTTATTTTACATTTACTCATATAGGATTATATTATGAAGTACTAGTTGACCCAGCGAACTTCGTACCGCCTAACAATCAATGAGTGATTAATATTATTTTTAACCTCTTTACAAACTCCCGAGGTTGTCTTATTAGTAGATTAATATCAAATATTGTTTACTTATTACGTGTTTAAATTGCTACCCCCTCCCCTGTCGCCGAATTTTCAAAATGGTATAGGAATTTGAAATAATTCAAAAACTCCTCGGTTTACTTAAAGAATATTTTCTCACAGTACCTTTTTCTACAATATGCCGGGTATTGGTACCGAATATTGTTTATGTCGATATCTGGTGCTTTTACCGAATATCCGATATTTTAACTATGGATTCGTGGACGTGGACGAGTCGGAATGGTTCACATTGACAAAAGGAGTAAAACAAGGGTGCGTGATGTCGCCATGGCTTTTTAACCTATACATTGATCATTGTATTCGTCCATTGAAAGAACTGAATGTAGGTGTTGATATGAATGGGATGAATGTAAGAGCGTTAATGTTTGCCGATGATTTGGTATTGATGGCTGAAAGTGAAAGTGATCTACAGCGAATGATGACGTGTGTGTATGAAAATTGTGCGATTAATGGATTGAGAATGAATGCAAAAAAGACAAAAATCATGGTGTTTGAAAGAGGAAGTGAGAGAACAGTATGCCAGGTAATGATTGACAACGAAGTGTTAGAGCAAGTTGACGAATGTGTGTACTTAGGTAGTTTGTTCACGAGAGATGGGAAGTGTGAAAGCGATATTGAAAGGAGAAAAGTTGCTGGCAATAAGGTAAATGGTGCAATCCGACCAATAATTGCAAATAGAAACATATCCACCACAGCTTAAAGGTTGGTGCACTCTGCTATCTTAGTGCCAACACTTATGTATGCAAGTGAGACGTGGACATGGTTAAAAAAGGATGAAAGTGGCATAAATGCAGTGGAAATGAGATCGTTGAGAAGGATGTGTGGCAAGAGTCTGAGAGATCGTGTGCGTAACAGTGATATACGAAAGGAATGTGGAATGAAAGTTGGTGTAATAACAAAGATGAATGTAAATAAGTTAAGATGGTTTGGGCACGTGGAAAGAATGAATGAGGATAGAATGACTAAGAAGATATATTTGGCTGAGAGGAATGGTGCTCGGAGACGCGGACGTCCGAGGATTAAATGGCAAGATCATTTAAATCAAATCCTACAGGACGGTCACGTGTTGAGCACATTGAACAGGAGAGCATGCATGAGGAATTGTATGACAGTGACGGAAGCGAAAGATGTATGCAAGGATAGAAGGAAGTGGCGCTCGATCCTTTCTGCCTACCCCGCGAGGGAAGCGGCGTGATGGTATGTATGATTCGTGGACCCCCACTTACGACTTGTGTACCCCCATTTTTCTTATAGTCACGCCATCGTAGCCCCCGTCGAGTCTCCCATGGATCTCTGGGATCCACCTGGACCACTTTGGGAATCACTGAACTAAACTAAACTAAACTATACCATCACGGCATATCCCACAAGTGGGGTAGCCAGCAGACCAGCTGCATATAAAACATGCAAGCTGTCCTCTCCGTGCCAATATAAAATCAAGACATTCAGGATGGGTGGCAAACCTCATCGCTGAATTTAAGATGTAAAATGTCTTATTTTTTCGAACACCTGCCTTTTACAGGACACTCGAAAAATTATGGAGAAGAGTGGGAGACCAATTCTTTACCGGGTGCTCCACGGGATGGAATCGGGGGGGAATCACTGATATAGTGTAAAAAAATAAAAAATAATTTACGTTGAACAATTATATTTAACTCAGATTTGTTTATAAATTATCTGCTGTACGTAATATAATTATATAATCATGTAGGTACTAATTATTTTTTTTAAGTAGGTAAATACCTACTCATTTTAAATTTATTAAATTCTTTCCATGATTTTTTCAAAAGTGAAATTTCAGAACCACAGATGTTAAATTGTATGGATAACGATTCTAATTTGAAAATGTTTACAAAAATTATGCTATAAATAGGCCAATCTATGAAAAAACTTCGTCGTTGATTTTGTATAATTCTCCGTATTGTTTTTTGAACACAACAAACGTCATTTTCATACAAAAATACAATCCCAAAACTGAATTTTCCGTTAGATTTTCCAAAAAATTTCTTTCACATAAACAGTCTCCTGATAATTACAAACAACAACAAAAAGAATCACCCAATTCGGTTCAGCCGTTCTCAAGTTATGGAATGACATACATGGTCAATCGATTTTTTATTTTAAGAAGATATATAATAAAATACGGAACTTGTATACTGATTATGAGCAGCTGGTCCGCTGGTTAACTCACTTGGGGGAACATAAAAATTGATGTGAACAAAAATAGAAATAGATCATAAATAAAAATCATTCATTCCATCACGGAGTTTCCAACAAATGGGGTAGACAGTGGATCAACTGCTTGTAATAAACACGCAAGTCGTCCCCTGAGTGGCAATAAAAGTTAAGATAATCAGGAATGGAGGTATAACTTATCGCTGAATTAAAGATGTAAAATGTGTTAGTACAAATAATATTTTGCGAATACCCCTCTTTTACAGAACACTCGAAAACTTACAGAAAAGAGAAGGAAATCTATTTTTTGCCAGCCACGAAATAATATCTAGAATTTAGTGTATTATATGCCTATTTCATAATATAAAAAAAAAGTGGATTTATTTATGCAAGTGAGACGTGGACATGGTTAAAGAAGGATGAAAGTGGGATAAATGCAGTAGAGATGAGATCATTGAGAAGGATGAATTTAATATCGCCAGCAATAATTAATCCGTTGTCTTCCGTTAGCCTTCCACCGCTTTCTTGCAGAATAAGCCGGTAAATTTGTCTTAGTTTCTAATTTTTTCTAATTTCTTAGTTTTAGAATGTTCGAAGATTTTAAATCTTTAAAATAGCGTTCCTTTGTGGTAAAAGTCTGAGAGATCGTGTGCGTAACTGTAATATACGAAAGGAATGTGGAATGAAAGTTGGTGTAATTACAAGGATGAATGTAAATAAGTTAAGATGGCTTGGGCACGTTGAAAGAATGAATGAGGACAAAATGACCAATAAGATGTATTTGGCTGAAAGGAATGATGCTCGGAGACGTGGACGTCCGAGGATCAAATGGCAAGATTATTTAAATCAAATCCTACAGGACGGTCACGTGTTGAGCACATTGAACAGGAGTGCATGAATGAGGAATTGTATGACAGTGGGAGAAGCGAAAGATGTATGCAAGGATAGAAGGAAGTTGCGCTCGATCCTTTCTGCCTACCCCGCGAGGGAAGCGACGTGATGGTATGTATGTATGTATTTATTTTGTATAGGTGACGTCTACCATTTAGTACATCCTATCGCCATCCAGGAAGGTGATGTGACATAGGAATACAATACATACAACTTCCTCCATTTCCCGTCCCTTCAGCAGAGGAAATGGGAAAATAACTGAATGGTGTTTTTTCTACCTCACAAAATGTGCTGGTAAACCCTTTCACAAACAGTTCAAAATAATTATAATAATAGTTCAAACCAAAATATATTCTATTCTATTCTGTTCCCTCACGCGCGACCCAAGTGTAATCTATAGTATATTGCAATCTATCTATATATATAAAAGAATGTGGTGTTAGTTACAACATTTATAGCTCAATAATGGCTGTACCGTTTTGAATGATCTCTGATTTGTTGGATACTTCTCCACTCGGAATAGCTGATAGGCTATTAAAATATTTTACAAACTCGCGGGAAGAAATATTACGAAGAAAATTATTTACGCCATACGTTTATAATTTCAATAAAAAAAAAACAATAAGGAGAATTTTACAAAATCAACGATGAAGTTTTTTTCATAGATTGGCCTATTTATAGAATAATTTTTTTATACATTTTCAAATTAGAATCGTTATCCATACAATTTAACATCTGTGGTTCAGAAATTTCAATTTTGAAAAAATCATGAAAAGAGTTTGTGTAAATTTAAAATGAATAAGTATCTACCTAAAAAAATAAATTAGTTCCACATAATTATATTACGTACAGCAGATAATTTATAAACAAATCTGAGTTAAGTGTAATTTGTTCAACATAAATGAATTTTATTTTTTACACAGCACGATGACACACTTGGACAATTATTACGGGAGTTTGCAACGAGATTAAAAATATAAATCATTCATTGATTGTTAAGCGGTACGAAGTTCGCTGAGTAGTATTATATATTTTTTAAATTGTTCAAAGTTGAAATATTCAATTTGGTCTTATTCATATTATATAAAACCAACTGTTTATCTCAAGCTTTCCCAAAAATAAAACTTGCATTGCATAAAATCGTTTTTTTAGGAACGTATTTTTTTTATGTAAAGACATAGTATTTAAGCAACAACACGGCATATATTAGCATTAGTTTGATAATGATTTTATAAATCGAAACCGGGTCACTACTCAGAAAAATCTTTTAAGTAAAACTTAAACCAATCGTGTTTTTTTCGATATATCTGTGTGAGTAAAGCACCTGATGGGGGAACACCAAATTGATTAATAAATATCGCATGTATAGATTAGTGATGTAACGAATATTCGTATTCGCATTCGCGAATATTCGCAGATTTCAAAGTATTCGCATTCGTATTCGCAAAAAATATGCGAATGTTTTGCGAATATTACTTTGGTAATAAAGTATCGGATATTCGGTAAAAGTACCGGATACTTACCCGGTACATTGTAAAAAAAGGTACCTACTGCAAGAAAATATTCATTAAGAAAAAACGAGGAGTTTTGAAATATTTTAAATTCCGATACCATTTTGAAAATTCAGCGACAGGGGGGATGATAGAAATTTTAATGTTTCAGCAAATTGTAGAAATTTAAGCAAGTCAATATTCGGTATTCGCATTCGCGAATATCCAAAATCACACATTCGTTACATCACTAGTATAGATGTGAATGCAACTGAACTTATGTTGAATATGTATTTTTAATTTGTGAATCGATTTTAAACAGGTATATCATCAGTTCCTGCTTTTTCAGCGCACCCCTATTTACATAAAGTTTCAGAATATTGTTGGGTTATATTTTCGTAGCGGGATATTTAGGTTACTTTGTGTGACATATAGGGCAATAGGAAAAGGAAGGAATCAACCACCGGGTACAGGGGTGTATATTATTATTATTTAGGGGGGTTGTATATTGAAAACGATTATTTTTCAGCAGCTTTCAGCAGAAAATTGAAAAAGCACTCTTGATAACTTTTACATAAACAGTTTTGTTAATGGAAAATTTTATCAATTACAATTTTCTTCTCTCTGCCTCAATTTATATAGCTCTAATCTAAATAGACGAATAGGGTTGGAATGGCTGCATTCTCTTTAACAAAAATACATACTTATTTAAAAATAATGAAGACCCCATAAGTCTTAAGATTAAGCTTTATGATTCGCGTGTATCTGGCCACTAATTGTACATGGGCTTATGACTTTGATGCTAACACTTGCGAATAAACGGAAACTGAGGTGTGACAAAAAAAGAAATGAAATCATCTGACAAAAGACAAGAGTCGTCGACATTCTTGATAAAGTCTCCAAGATAAAATGCGAGGCGAAAGAAAGACAGATGGACTTCCAGAATTCATGAATGGCGACCAAGGGAGTCTACTATCACTACTACCCCATCACGGCATATCCCACATGTGGTCAGCAGACCAGCAGAGGCCTGAGTCAATAACACACTTTCACATCACGTTCCCGCTCCGTTAGCGTTCGGGTGCAGACGATGTTGCGCCGAAGTGTTAATTTTCGTAACTATTGTGTATCTTAGCAACGAAATTGACACTTGCTTGCAACTTCGTCTATACTCGAACGTTAACGGAGCGGGAACGTGACGTGAAAGTGTGTTATTGACTCAGGCCTCAGCTATATGCGATAAATTTAATATGCTAGCTGTTGTTATTATTTTGAAATCTACTCTCTGTTGAATTTTCAGACAATGTAGATCCTTAAATTGTGGTTATAATAATAATAATAGGTACTGTGCATACATTACACAATATATTATATACCTAGGGTATGTATAATGACCTGCTGAGATTTATGATAATATAATAGAGGGGTAAAATGTGGTATGAGGTGTGAAGGAGGGATGATTATGAAGGGTGTGTGAAATATTATCCAAACTAGCTTTTATACTCGATATCGTTCAGTAAAAATCAAACTTCTAAATAAAAATAATAGTAATGTATTTTAGTGGTATTTATTTTGCAAAACTTCATATAAGAGAGATACATGCTGTGTATTAGCTCGAGAGACAGAATTACAAATGAAACCATCCGACAAAAGACAAAAGTTGTCGACATTGTAGATAAAGTCTCCAAGCTGAAATAATAATGATGGTAAAACAGTGGTATCGTGTTGCTCGAGATAGAAAGACATACATACAAACGACTTGAAATATGTGGTGAATAATATTATGTAGGTTAGGATTTGTGCTGACGTCACGGGAGTTGAAAGGGGGGGGGATAAGTGGATGACGTCATAGCTGGAAATAATAATTCTGGAAAAGCAGAAGAAATATTGCCAGCGTTCCCTGTGATGGAATGTTATATAACTTTAATTGGTTACATAACTTTAATAAAATATATGTAATCTATCTCTTTGTGTCATGGAGCACCCCGCAGAGAATTGGTCTCCCACAGTTTTTCGTAAGTTTTCGAATATCCTGTAAAAGGCAGGTAATGTTAATAAGTATTATTGTGTCTCTCAATCGGACATCTCAATTGTAGAATCGTGTTTACATAATGTAACATTGTGCAAAATGTAATCGGAAGAAGTGAGAAAGGAGTCTCAATGCTTACGAATCGGCTCTCTAAGCCATCACTTTCGGTGTCCATGGACAACGTTCACAAATTCCACCATTCAATTCCATTCAGGTCCACCACTCGAGAAACGCTTTATGCAACCCATAGAAGCAACCTGGAATCTCATACTTCATATCTCAAATGGATCGCGATATCCCGTCTAAATGGTGCCGGAACAAATAAGTTAAATACTTTATCGGCTGCTAGTTCAACCAGTCAGCAACAAATGTATATTTGTAATCCAGGCTAATTTATGCATGCGTCAGGGGCTGGCTACAGATCACGGGAATTCTATGGGATTCCCTCCCAGATGTATTTGAGAATTTATGAGGTTCTTACAATAACGATTGCACAATAATCATTACTACTACTACTACTATACCATCACGGCATATCCCACAAGTGGGGTAGCCAGCAGACCAGCTGCATATAAAACATGCAAGCTGTCTTCATCTTCATCAAGCATAATCATTATGTCCTCTACAATATAATAAATTAACTGTATTATTCTTATTTCTTATACCTACTTGTCCCATATATCTTCCTTCGGGATTACGCAAAAGGAGTGTGGAATTGAAATAAATTTCCGCTTACTCCATTCAATAGATATTTATACTCAATACTAGATGTTCCTACCCGGTGTCGCCAGGGTGAATTTCATGTCTGATATTGGAATATTTCGTTATGGCAAAATGTGACAGCGGAACTGTCACACAAACGTCACTTTCATACAAAAATACAATCCAAATTTCAGACTTTTCTGTTGAATTTTCCAAAATGTTTCTTTCATGCAAACCGTCTCCTGATAATTACGAACACAACAAAAAAGAATGAGCCAATTCGGTTCAGCCGTTCTCAAGTTATGGGGGAACATACATGGCCAACTCATTTCTATTTATTGTACCTATTTATTTTTAATAATTGTTTTAGTTTCTCAATGCATTAGTTTATTTATACCATCACGATATATTCCACAAGTGGTGTAGTCAGCGGACTCTCTGCATCCATTAAGCATGAATGTTGTCCTCTCACAGTAGGTATATATTATGGTCCTAATATAGTAAGAAAAATCGACTTGTGTGTAACAGAAATTGTATGAATACAGAAGAAGTTTTAGAAGTATATAAGAATAGATCTATATGGTGTTCTGTTCTCTCTGCCTACCCCATTTGGGGTAAAGTGCGAGGGTATTGTATATATATCAGGTTATTATCTGCGTAACGTCAAAGTTTGGGGATTAGTAAAGATTAAATTAAATTAAATTAAAAGTAAAATGATTACAAAGCTACCACATTGGACAATAAAAAGAAAACAATATAAAGAGGAATAACAGTTATCTTATGTACAGTAGGAATAATAATAGTATGAATAATTACAGTAAAAATAATCAGTAAATTATTATTATCATTATTTTCATTGCTTTTGCTTTGTATTTGCAAATTGAATTTGAAAAACAGAGATTCGATCAATTCTTAATTTAAACTATTTTAATTTTTAATCATTATAAATTCTATCGAAGTGTAATTTTAACTATTAATTTTCATGATTTTTGTCTTGTTTTATGTTTTAGATTTAAGTAGGGTAAAGTATGTTTTGTTACTGTTTACTAGCAACGTGTTCGTCATACGCTTCGGTAACTTGCGGAACCTTGATTGGTTTGTTTGATGGAGAAATATGAATGATAATATTTGTTTAGTTGAACTGTTTGTGTCCCTTAAGAATAAATAAAATAAAATAAAAATAAAATAAAAAATACAGATTTTACTGTCATTCACTACATACATTGACCTAACCTACCTACCTGTCCAACACACAGAGAAAATAATATTTAACATTATTTAAAAAGTAAATTAATTACAAGCTTATATATTTCCGCTTCACCCTCTTGTGAATAACAAAACTATGTTCTGTTTCTGGCAGGCTATTATAAAAATAATAATTTATCTCTGCGTAAAATGTACCAATATAATATATCTAAGTATACACGTAAAGATGTTATTAATATTAATCCGTGTTTAATAAGATCTGTACTCATTCCAAATAATGAGTGGGTACTTGTAGTTTGGTAAACTTTTATTTATGAAAATATTTTTGTATTTAGTTCCATAACTCATAAAGACGAAAATTTCGAAAATATTGATTAAATCTGTATTATACTTACACAAAATCAACACAAATAATAACAAATAATACACGGTTCCCTTTATATATTCAATATTTAGCAACTATATTGAGTTGACTCGTGATCCATTGACTTTTTTTCTCTATTAATAACTTGTGCTATGATTAGAGGGTATCTTTTCCCGGATTATTTTTGTTCCCGGGAAACGGGAAATTTTAAAATGAAATTCCCGGGATTCCCGGGAATCCCGGGAAATTCATTATTTTATTTATAAATATTCAATTTTCAACAAATTTGGTATAAAAACTCTCATAACTTGTTGACCCTTGCAAACATTTTGATTTGATAAAAAAAAATCAAATTTTTGTTACCAATATAAGTTATTTGCTTAAAAAAAACTAAATAGCTGACTGACGAGATTTATTTAGGTACTCTATGTTATATCAAAATAAAAATTGTTTACAAAATATATAAACTTTTAATTTTTGATCATCCTATCAAGCAAAAAAATGTTATTGATTTTGGCAAAGCTTTTTAAAGATTTTTGACTTTAAAAAATGAGAAATTTCGACAAAAAAAGATTTTTTATATCGGTTAATATCCATGAATAAAACAAAAAAAATGACAGTTGGCTGCACTAATATTTTTAAGAACTATCTATCTTTTCGAAATATGTAAAAAAAACATGAAAAATTGTAGGATTCTTATACATTGTCGGCCAAACACACCTCCGATTTCGAATTATATTTAGAATAATTATGCTTCTTTCAAACGAATACATTGAAGCTATAATTAAGTTTTTTTTTTTAAAGTATAACACTTATATTGGTAATTTATATTATTTTTCATATTTTCATATCAAAATATTCGTCAGCTTCTACAAGTTTATCACGACTATTACAGTTAACTAAACAAAGATTTCGGTATCGGTATGGCAATCTGCATGACTAATAATTTGTATTTTTTCCCGGGAAAGGATTCGTTTTTTTCCCGGGAAACGGGAAATAAAAATTAGAGCTCTAGCTATGATATTGATAATTGTATTGTTCTTTTTTTTTGTGCATTGTTGACTTTTTATTATAACTGTTGTGTTTTAATTTTCTATACTTGTGTGTAGGTAGTGTTGTGGAATTCTCAAGAAATAATTGTTTGAGAAATTTACCGAGAAATTTCTCGAAGTAGAGAATTTACGGAGATTTTTTTTTATTTTTTATTTAACAGTATAATTATAATAAATACTTTATTCAATCAATAAATAACAATGTACAAATGTTGAGACAATTTATCACCAATATGGCTACAATTAATTATGGAAACAAAAAAATGTTAGGTACTTACATAAAAAAAGTGCTAATAACTGATGAAAAATCTTGATGTTTGACACCCCACATGCCCATATTTAAGTTTTAAAAAAATGCAGGTACGTAAAAGTGTTAATAACCTCTGATTTGAGCCTTAATCAGCCCTACATATTTTTGGATCAATCAGGTTGGCTGCGAAGTGTACTGGGAGAAAGGTCATAATACCACTAAGAAAAATTATGGAGAGAAAATTCTCTTCCATCAGAGGAGAAATTCTCGGAGAAATTTCTCGTTCTCGAGAAATATCTTTGGAGAATTTTCTCTTCTCACATCACTATGTGTAGGTACACTGTACATCATATGAATTATGTATGTAAATATATAACATGTAAAAGGCTAGCGCCGAGAATTATTATTATCTGTTTTTAATTCCACAAATAATTGTTTAATTATTGAACGGAGCAAAGACAACGTACCCCTTATAACAGTGAGATTATTATTATTTAGTATATTTCACTTTCTGTTGTGTTTTTAAAGCATATAACATAAATATACCAATATTATAAAAATTGCAATGTCTCGAATATAAGACATTTCTACTTGTTATGGAGCTGGACAGTCTATATAATATGAGTGACATTATTATAAATATATGGAGACGGCAGGCGGCGATGTCGAGTTGCTCATCGACGCCTGCTGCTTCTACGACACTAACGACGCCGAAGACTGTCACTTCCTCTCAACGCCCCCGCTGATGTCAGATTGAATCATGCACGAATCGTCGGACAAAAGCTAAAAGCCTGTCTCAAAACCAACTAAAATGTTTTTTCCAAGGCTAATGTAGTAGGACTACCTACCGAAAAAACGATTTTATAATATTGATTTCGTAAAAATATTTTAAAACATAATAACTACATCATACATACATACCATCACGCCGCTTCCCTCGCGGGGTAGGTAGAAAGGATCGAGCACCATTTCCTTCTATCCTTGCATACATCTTTCGCTTCTGTCACTGTCATACAATTCCTCATGCATGCTCTCCTATTCAATGTGCTCAACACGTGACCTTCCTGTAGGATTTGCTTTAAATGATCTTGCCATTTGATCCTAGGACGTCCACGTCTCCGAGCACCATTCCTCTCAGTCAAATATATCTTCTTGGTCATTGTGTCCTCATTCATTCTTTCCACGTGCCCAAACCATTTTAACTTATTCACATTCATCCCTGTAATTTCACCAACTTTCATTCCACATTCCTTTCGTATATCACTGTTGCGCACACGATCTCTTAGACTTTTAACACACATTCTTCTCAACGATCTCATTTCTATGGCATTTATGCCACTTTCATCCTTTTTTAACCATGTCCGCGTCTCACTTGCATACATAAGTGTCATGGGATTTTACAGAGGAGCATTTTGAAACTTAACTATTGCTTTTAGGGTTACCACCTTTTTTTTCGGTTAAAGTATCGGTCATTATAGGTAAGAAAAAAGTACATAGTATCAAAATAAAGTACAATTTATTTTTCTTTATTTATAATTATGTTTAAAAACATATTTTTTATTGCTTTTTGCAGTATGTATCGAATCTCTACTCAACAATTTCACAGCATCTTTACAGTCTATATATAAATAAAAGTAATATTAAGTAATTAATTTTTTATCAAGTTCAGCGACGCTTTGCACCAATCGATAAATTTCGTTTAACGAAAAAATACTCAAAATCCCAAAGAAGTAAAGTATTTTCTCATAAAATATAAAGTACAATTATCTAAAATAACGTACAATACTTTATTATAAAGTACGGGTGGCAGCCCTAATTGATTTTTTTATGAATTTGAAGACTTAATTAATACATTATTGAGGGCCGTAGAGGGGTTGGAAGAAGGCGGCTTTCCTGAATCCAGATCATTCAGGAGTTGACCGGTATGAGAAGTGTGAAGGAGCTGTTTCGTGCTGTCCAGAACACGAAGGATTTTTCCCAGGTGGTCGTCAACGTCGGGGGGGGGGGGGGCTGACAAGATACGTAGAGAAGAAGAAGAGTTAATAGATTATCGTAACCATTGATTTATTATTTACAACTTACCATACTCATGCACAAAAATGTTTGAGATAATACATTTTTTTTTGTATTTATCTTCGTATCTCGATCTATTAAAATTGTACTTACAATATCTGTGCTCTAGGCCATCGCAATGTAGGTACAGCAAAGAATAAATTGATAAAAATAAATTAATAAAATAAAATCTAATATATCAAAGGGAGTCGTGTGTTTTTCACCATTTATAACTCAAGAATGGCTGTACCGATTTGAATGATCTCTGATTTGTTGGATTCTTCTCCGCCCCGAATAGCCGACAGGCTATTAAAATATATTACAAATTCACGGGAAGAAAAATTACGAAGAAAATTATTTACGCCATACATTTAAAAAATTATTTCAATAAAAAATGCAATATGGAGATTTTTACAAAATCAACATCCCTACCTATATACAAATTATCATGGATCCATGTTATTTATAGATTGGCCTATTAATAGAATAATTTTTGTAAACATTTTCAAATTAGAATCGTTATCCATACAATTTAACATCTGTTGTTCTGAAATTTCAATTTTCAAAAAATCATGGAAAAGAATTTTTATAAATTTAAAGTAAATAAGTATCTACCCAAATAATAAATTAGTACCTACATATATTACACACTTGGACAATTGCGGGAGTTTGTAAAGAGATTTAAAATATTAATAATTCATTGATTGTATGGCGGTACAAAGTTCGCTGGGACAGCTAGTAAACCAATAAAAAGTAGTTAGTTAGGAAATCGATATCACATCATTCAATGTGTTTTTAATAATAATTGTACAGGAACGAATTAATATGAAAAAATGCAACTTTTTTTCTTGTTGTTTTATTTATTACATCGATGCACGACAGTAGGTACGAAGTTTATTAAAACCATGTCACAGCATTTTATGGTTTTTGTGCACGCCTAAATAATGAATAGGTATTTTTTTATTATTTATTTACATAGGTATCTACTGCATGAGCCTTTTACATGTTTAAAAATAGACAAAAAAAATCATACAAATCTAATTTCTTATTAAAAACACAGTTGGAGCAAGACAATTGTAGTGTAAATATTGGAGTGTCAGTATAGAATGTCAATGAAATGTTTTGTAATAATTAAGTAGATGTCAAGTAGATAGAAGAAAAAAAATGTATAAAAAATGTAAAGGAGTATTACTAATCATATTAAAAAAAAAGTCACAGTGGATATACTATCAATAAGTGTTTTATTTATAATTAATTCAACATGAAATTCCACCAAGAACCGTCGCTCGGTTGAAAATTTATCTATCTATACCCTCACGCCGTGTCCCAGGAGGGGTAGGCAGAGAGAACGGAACGCCATATAGATCTATCCTTATAAACTTCTTTCGCTTCCTCCACATTCATTCAGTTTCTCATACATGTTCGCCGATTTCTCTTACTCAACACGCGACCGTCCTTTAGGATTTGATCCACGTGCTCAAACCACGTGGTTCTTGGCCTTCCGCGCTTCCTCACACCTCCTCTTTCAGACAAATACATCCTCTTCGTCATTCTTTCATCTTGCATTCGCTCAACATGTCCAAACCATCGTAACTTTTTTACGCATCCGTTCATTCTCCTGATATCCTCATTCTTCACTCTATCCTGCAACGTTTTACCAAACATTCTTCTTAGTGAACGCATCTCCACGGCATTTATTCCACTCTCGTCCTTCTTCAACCACGTCCAAGTTTCACTTGCATACATAAGTGTCGGTACCAGAATGGTATTGTGCACCAGTATTTTAGCCATGTTCGACATATTGCTGTTGCTAACAATGTGTCTAAGTCGAAGTGCACCATTCACTCTAGCACTGGCGACTTTTCTTCTTTCGATTTCCTTGTCGTATCTTCCATCCCTCGCAAACATTCTTCCCAAATATCTACTCATTCACTTGCTCTAAACATTCATCGTCAACCTGAAAATATCAAAAATATCAACTTTAATAATATCATGCTGTTTCACTACTTATCATTAAGATGATAATGGTCTCTTTCCTATTAATGATGAAAAGTATAGGACATCCTTTATACCTGCCGAAAGTTGCAAAAGTTGATGTACGTACCTACCGTCTTACAAACTTTCTCAACCAACGCTAGTTTAGAACTGGCTGCAAAATTTGATCGACCGCATGACTGATTTTTTTCTTTGAATTGCCAATCTAGTTTACCTTTGAACGCGAGTAAGTTTATTTTTATCGCAGTAAGGCAAAGATTAAACTGACATATAAATTTCATTAAATAAACAACAGTTTTATGACTTATTCTGATAAAACAAAATACAGTGGTACCTTGACATACGAGTGCCCCAACGTACGAGTTTTTTGAGATACGAGCCGTCGAGCGAGCGATTTTTTGCTTTGAAATATGAGCGAAATTTAAGATACGAGCTATTTAATCACATTTGCCTAACTCACATCCGCAACACATAATTTCTTTGGACATGTTTTTTTAAACGGCGGTGAAAGTGAGAAAAGTGTGGCGAAAATTAAGTGAAAGTAACACTTGTTCATTTCTTTACATTTTCTTTTATTATCTATGTTTTTGTACAATATTTGTCATTTATAAATAAATTTTTCTTATTCAAAAACACGTAACAAAACTAACTGGGGTGACAATTTGGGGGCTGGAACGGATTAATGGCAGTTCAGTGAATTTCAATGGGGAAATTTGCTTTGAAATATGAGCAAGATTGCGGAACGAATTAAATTCGTATGTCGATGTACCACTGTATGTGCGATTCTTCATGTCAGTAGTGTTCGGTTTCATTTCTGTTTAATTTATAAAGGAATTAAGACATCTTCTGGTTGGTTTTGATAATTATCTTAATTATCCAATATGAAGACAGTAATTCTTGTTCTACTTGTAGGAACTCTGATAGTTGCGGGAGTTTCCTCAGGTAAGAAAAGTATTATTTTTACTTTATGGTGAACTAGCTGACACAGCGAATTTCGTAACGCCAAACAATCAATGAATGATTAATATTTTTAATCTCTTTACAAACTCCCGTAATTTTCCAAGTGCGTCATCGTATAGTGAAAAAAATAAAATTCGTTTATTTTGAACTAATACCTTCACTTAACTCAGATTTGTTCATTATCTGCTGTACGTAATATATGTAGGAACTAATTTATTTTTAAGGTAGATACCTATTCATTTTAAATTTATAAAAATTCTTATCTATGATTGTTTCAAAATTGAAATTTCAGAATCACAGATGTTAAATTGTATGGACAACGTTTCTAATTAGAAAATGTACACAAAATTAATTGCATTTTTTTATAGATTTTTAAAAATTAATGGCGTAAATAATTTTCTTCGCGTGAATATGTTTAAGATATATTAATAGCCTTTCGGCTATTCGGGGCGGAGAACAATCCAACAAATCAGAGATCATTCAAATCGGTACAGCCATTCTTGAGTTATAAATGGTGTAACTAACACCACTTTCTTTTATATATGTATAATAACCCTCCTTTACACGAGACTTGTCTCTATAAGGAGGATGTTTAGATTTAAGTTTTATCAAATAGTCTATGTATTGTAATGTCTGTATAATTATTGTTAAATAAATAAAATAAATAAAACAAAATAATATATAGAACTATGATTCTCTATGAGTAGAGATCTGAATTTTTCGTTGTTATTTTTTTAATTGTGGACTGACGACATTACTTCAATCGCGGGAAGGATGTAGATATTGAGGGCACAGAATCTCGACGTTTGGAAGAGTTTTGAAGAGGCCTATATCCAGCAGTGGGGAGATGGCTGACTAGTTTTTTTTTTGAATAACCGGTGCTGTTTTTATGAAAAAAAGTTTTTTTTTTAGAAAAAAGGTGTTCTTTTCAAGAAATCGACGCTATTCTTCCTATAAAATAGTGTTATTTCTAAGAAATGTATGTTTGTTTTTTAGTTACAAAGAAATATAAATTAAGAGTTATCAACACAAGATTAAAAACGGAACGATATATTTGCAGTGTAAATGATAATATTATACATAAATAATTTATGCGTATATTATGATTTGTTATTTATTTATTTATTCTTTTTGCACATCATCATTACATAACAGTGTTAACAAAACAATATAAATTTTTAAAAACTAGGACGATGTGCAGTGGCGAGATTATCACTATAAAGTGATTTCTTCCATCTAACCACGACACACTGACATAAAACTAGTAAAAAACAAATTTACTTACAAAAAAAATATACAAAATATTAAAACACAACAAAAGAAAAAAAAACAAAATTTAAAATACTTAATATATTTGACACACACCCAACATATCTTCTCTATAATTGTTTTTATTCTGTTCCAATTTTTTTATGGATTCGTGTTGTGTCTTTTTTATTATATATATTTTTTTATGTAAGTCACTGTTGTGTATATTAATTATAATGTATCTTTACAACATGTTGTTAATGGCCTGTGCCGTGATTTATATATAAATAAAATTAAATAAATAAACTTTTTAATATCAATTGCTTTACCCTACTAGTTTTCTTCAAGATTTGGTTGGACTACGATGTTAACAGATTTTTCTTTTCAGTAAAAAATGTTTAAAATTATCTTTTCAGATCCAGTTCGTAGGGAAGGTGTAGGGAATGAAAATTTGCTTCAAAATTTTGGTAAGATTTTTTGATGTTTTTTTCTATAACGCATAGTTTTCATACCTCTCAGTGTTCACTCATCACATGAGATAAATATTTTTTCATACATTTCGCTTATAATTAATTAAATTCAACATCTTGATATGCGAGAAAAGTGTTGTGGATAGAATGCGTGTAAATAAGTTATGATGGTTTGGACATGTTGAGCGAATGCAAGATGAAAGGATGACGAAGAGGATGTATTTATCTGAAAGAGGAGGTGTGAGGAAGCGCGGACGGTCAAGTACCACGTGGCTTGAGCACGTGGGTCAAATCCTAAAGGACGGCCGCGTGTTGAGTAAGAGAAATCGGCGAACATGTATGAATGTGAAGGAAGCGAAAGGAGTTTGTAAGGATAGATCTATATAGCGTTCCGTTCTCTCTGCCTACCCCTCCTGGGACACAGCGTGAGGGTAAAGATAGATAGATATATTATTCACAATACTATGATTATTATTATTACTGACAACGAGACGATTCTTACAAGGATCATTACAGCTGAAGGCCAATACGATCCCAGAAGAAATCCAACTACAATAACACAACTACCATTTTCAATTTTCTTAACAAACTCCGCATATCACGCCAAATACATCAATGTATCTATACAGACCATTAAACATTTGAATAGCCCTTCCTATTGGGGACTTTATCAATATGATTGTTCTACTTAGGAACGATCTTATAAACATCCGTTAGTTACATAACCGACGAAATATACCGAAAAAAACAAACAATCGGTAACTTTTGCGTCTTTTATACGTCCGTTAGCCATATTTCGGTAAAAATCTGTAGGTTAGTTATACCGACTGTTTTGGGAACGGTTTTGACACTCAAACCGTCGTTTTATTAGACATTTCTTTGTTCGCTATATAAAAGGTAATTTCTCTTTTAATATACAGTGTATCTGTGATGCCTCACTTCTCATAAGAGATATTGTTGTTAAATAGCCAGGATCAGCACACATACATATTTTTCAAACGTTATTACACAATGCTGCGAGGTAAAACTTCAGTAATGCTTGTGTATTAAATTTGACCGTTGCTATGCGTAGAATAACAAAAAATTATAGCAACACCAGTTTATTTAACATGTGGATGACGAATGGTCAAATACGTTTTATAAGACGCCCGTCGGTTTGTTTGGCTCACAAACTGCCATCCGTCAGCAACTTACCAAAATGCTAACGGATATTTGATATAATGTTTATAAGATCGGCCCTTAGAGGCTGATAAAAAAATCGTAATGCTGAATGTAATTAGGTATATTTTATTCCCTGTTTCAATGAGACTCCCAATAATTTTATCCCGAACGTTGGAAAAAACATGAATATTTTGATTACATTAAAGGAGGAGTTCTCACCACTTACCCCTGGATGTTTCAAGAACATCAGTTCTCATGTCATCCAGTCAATCGAGAGCAAGAGCTTTCTTTTTTTTATCAAAAAGTGGGCTCGAGGTTGTCCTTATGTGATTACCTCTGCAAAACCTACTCGAGAATTGAAATGCTCCCTTGATGTACATACCCTTGGTGCACAATCTCACACAGAGGATGACACACACATATACATAAAATAAGGCTATCATTTAAACGATCAGCATAATATTGATGTTATGTTCGGCAGAAAAATGTATTCTGCCGACAAATATATCATGTTGATATGCTACTTATGCCCAGCGAGAATATTATATTTCTATTGCAAATAATATGATATTGTAAAACTCTAAATTTAATCGACCAGCAAAATTATTATTTGACCGGCATAATGATTATTTGTCCAGCAAAATAAATAAATGAGCAGCAAACCGTGAGCTAATTTTAATTAAAATTGTGAAAGCTAAATTTTTAATCTGGTTCAAATAATAAATCTTTGTATGTAGCATCTTTTGATGTGATTTTATATGTAGCATCTGAATGAACGGCACTAGCGTTTTTCGACATTTCAGTTAGATATTTCGTTAATATAGCAAAGCGGAAACTGGCATTATTTTCGTAGTCATCATTAATTTGGTAAGAAATAACAAAAACTTCATGTGGATCCGAAGGTAAATCGGTGTGTGAAAAATATTGTTTATCTAATATTTTCTGCCGGTCAAATAATAATTCTGCTGCTCAAATAATAATTCTGCTGCTCAAATAACAATTCTGCTGGTCAATTAATTATTTTGTTGCGCGAGTATTTACTAACCTATTCAATTTTTTTAATTTGCCGATATAACCAAGTTTGTTTGTAAAACAAGTGTTGCGCTTATTTTTTATTTATTGCCGATGAAAACATTGTTTGCTGTGCAAATGACTTAAATGATGATTTTTTCTTGCCAAACGAATGGATTAATAGCCGTACAAATAATTAGTTCCCATAAAATAATACATGGTTTTAGAATCTTATGCATATATGCATACCTAACTTTTCTAGAACATATATATTAGAAAATCAGCGATTAAAATAAAACTAAGAAGAAACTGAAAGTAAAAGAATATGGTGTAGATAAAATCCTTGTAAAATTACAAATAAATAAAATCAGTGATATAAATATATATCTAAGACAAGAAAACAAATATGATGAAAAAAATAATTAAAAAAAATTAACTAGGTGGGTATACCTACTGATTTAAGTATATTTATAAAAAAGAGACAAAAAAATGTGGTGCAGAAAATTACTTTTTAGAATTAACTATTTGAACTAAAATGAGTTGGATTTTTTGATTAGTTAACTATTTAATTGAAAATTCTTCATAATACCCTGTACGGTATATTAATCATAATCAATCATTTATTTCAGATTTTTCAAGGCAGAGTGTGAACGCTCCTGAAGAGTTGCAAAGGGATAAAAGAGCAACTTGCAAACAATTTCAATGCTCTTATCAGTGCGATAGAAATGGGAAACGTGGAGGCTACTGTAGTTTAGGATTTTGCCACTGTTTTGGTTAAAAAAAGGAATAACAGATAAATAATAAAACCATACCTTTCAAATAAGAAACATTATGTCCATATTTATATGTAAATAATGGTGGTATATTATGGATTACAAGGATTTAAAATATTATATATCTCTCTCTCAATAAACCGTCATGGCCTATCCCACAAGTGGCGTGGCCTGCGATATAACTGCATGTAATTTGATATATTATTTCCGCTCCAAAATAATTTGAAAAATTAAAATTTTGTAGGTAATTATTTTTTACATTTCTCAACACTTCTACTAAGTTCTACTATAACATCAAGGCATATCCCACAAGTGGGGTAGCCAGCAGACCAGCTGCCTCTGTGCCACTAAAAAAAATAATACATTCAAGATGGGTTGCAAGCCTCATTGCTGAATTTAAGATGTAAAATGTCTTTATTTTTTCGAACACATGTCTTTTACAGGATAATCGAATACTAACGGATTAAAGTGGAGTAACGATTCATTCCCGGGAACTCCACAGAAAACACTTAACTTTTTTATCTGTATAATATCTGTATATATATATATATAAAAGAAAGTGGTGTTAGTTACACCTCAAGAATGGCTGTACCGATTTGAATGATCTCTGATTTGTTGGGTTCTTCTCCACCTCGAATAGCCGATAGGCTATTAAAATATCTTACAAATTTACGGGAAAAAAATTACGAGGAAAATTATTTCAGCCATACATTTTTAAATTCAATTAAAAAAACAATATGGAGAATTATAAAAAAATCAACGATGAAGTATTTTTTTATAGATTGGCCTATTTATAGAATAATTTTTGTAAACATTTTCAAATTAGAATCGTTATCCACACAATTAACATCAGACTGAGGTTCTGAAATTTCAATTTTGAAAAAATCGTGGAATGAATTTTTATAAATTTCAAATGAATAATTAGATATCTACTTAAAAAAATAAATTAGTCATACATAATTAGATTACATACAGCAGATAATTTATAAACAAATCTGAGTTAAGTATAAATCCGGGTTAGTTGGAAGACATCGCATTTTAGCGATAAACTCGCTCTTTGTACATTGAATTGTATAACTGTTATTTTTATGACACTATTTTATTATGTAATATTGTAAAAATGTACAGTGAAGATTTAAATAAATAAATAAATATAATTGTTCAACAAAAATGAATATTTTTTTTACAATATACGATGACACACAATAACGGGAGTTTGTAAGGCGATTAAAAATATTAATCATTCAGTTTTTGGTCAGCAGCATTACACATATTTCGGAGAGACCCAATTCAATAACCTGCCATTAGACGTGAGAAAGACTCCAAGAGGCGACGAGCTTATAAAAATAATAAAGAAGCGCTACAAGCCGGATAAGATGGGATAACACTTTCAGCGACCATTTTGAGATTCAGGCTCATGATGTCATCATTGAGCACTGAATCGCGTAAAAGTGATGTATTTCTGTGTATATGTGTGTTTGTGTTAATGTTGATGAGAGGAAAATTGATCCAATTGATTTGTATGTTGTTTTGACGTTGTGAATAATTGTATTGGTTTAATTTTGTATTGTGCTGGTAGATTTTGTTGAACGTTTGATGAATGTACATGAGAACTGAAAGTTTGCTATTTGTAACTAATTCTTATGTGTATTAATGTTTCTAGCTGATTCTTATATGTGTGTTAATGTTATAGTTGAAATCCGACCCTCCGCACAAGCATTTGGTTGCTTATGGAGGGAGCATTTTTACTGTGTGTAATATTATTTTGTTATTGTAATATCAATGTATACTGTGTATTTATGAATAAAATATAATAAATAAAAAAAAAAATAATAAAAAAATGATTCTTAGGCGGCACGAAGTTCGCTGGGTCAGCTAGTTATATATATGTATATGTGAAGTAATTCAAATTACTCGTCGTTTTTGTATCTTAAATAAAATAATTCGACAATAATACCACCCATTCTGAATTTCTTATATTTATGATTCGGAGAAGACGACCTGCATTTTGATTACATGCCGAAGAGAGTCCACAGGCTACCTCGCCTATGGTATATATCATGATGTTATGTATTGAAGAATTAATATCTTAAATTCCGAGAGTTTTAATGGTTTTCTTATATTTTTTTTCAGGATCTTGTCAACATTATAGTTGCACCATGGAGATGGTATTTATTTATGTACATTTATATACTTTGTTTTGCTTCTAGAAACTTGTGGTGGTGGGGAGGAAGAAAGGGGGGGACAGAAAAATAGAAAGATACCAGATAGATATTATCAATCGATAAAATAACATTCTATACTAGCTTTTTAACCCCGCTACTCCCATGAATCGAAAAAAAATAGAGTTGCATAACTCAGTCATGCGATAATGTAGGTAATGTTCGCACAAAAATCGATTCTAATGGGGTGTTCACATTTGGCGAATATCGCCAGGCGAATTTCAAAATATAACGCCAGGCGAAAAAACAAAATTCGCCGTACGCCCATTGATCGTCACACCTGTTCACAGAGTCCACCGATTTAGAAACGATCTGTCAGATGCGCTTTGATTTTGACACTGTTTTCAAAATGGCGTCGAGATGGAGATCGCGAAGTGTTTATTTTTAGTCGAAAATGTTATAGTAGATGTTATAAGGCGCCTTTTAATTAAGGAAACAAACGCCACAAACCAACAACTAAGATAACAGCTGTCACGAAGCGGGAAACATTATAAAATTTATAGGTTATAAAGTTTTTACCATAGATACGAACGCCGCGCACATTTGCGCATGCGCGAATCGTTCAATCGGCCGAAAATGTTGGAAGGTGGTCAACTCGAGACGATATCGTTTCTACTGGTTTTTATCGTTTCAGACTAGCTGTCATTTTGTTCACACGGTTCAAATGGCTGGCGATATTTTGGTGCCTGGCGATATTCGCCAAAGTGAGAACACCACATAAGAAAGGAAATTTGCAACGCGACGCAAAATCGATCGCATCTCCACTGCATTTATTCCACTTTCTATCTCATCGCATGACTATACAATGTCGTACCTACAATTGCAATCTGATATTGTGATTCGACTTACGCATCTTTTTGTTACATTTTTAATAATTGTAATGGGTTATAAAAATTGACAGAAGTTGAATAAGATGTTTATCAGTTATTTTTAATATGGTCATCATAGAATTGCAAGAGTGCATTGTATTGATAAATGCTTCGGCTGTTGAAGAGAATCAATTAAAATAAAATTAAAAAACATATAAACATATTAAAATATTATTACAGTGATTATTATATAAGTGTATCTACCTATCAGTGGCGTGTTTAACGTACATGCAAAAAACATCGCATGACTATACAATGGCATGCGATTTCATACATGCAAAGTATCAACGCATGTATTAACAAGCGTTGTATAAATGTGTCGGCGGATATCAAAATCGGTTAAATCCAAGTAAGGTAAAAATCGACTTTTTATGCCATTCTATAAAGATGTTAATACTACATAGGATGACGATATCTGAAGTGACAAAATCCAACGTTTTACTATAGTAATTTTACTTTAAAATTCACGATTATATCAATCTTAGTAACATCCAAATCATGCAGTTTTTCATAATTAGCTAAATCCAAAATGGCCAATCACAGCAGTGTATTTTTTGAAAAATGGGGGACAGTTTGCATTTGATAGTGGCAAGTTACTTCAAAATTGGTTAGGTACACCTGCAAATTTCGTCAAAATTGGTAAAATCCATCTGATTATATCAAATTCGATTAAATCCAAAATAAATTCTGATTCTTTGTGAATTGTGTTAAGATTATTATTATTTCGATAAATGAAATACGTTATTACTTATATTTAAGACCTAAATCAAGTCTTCTTATTAAATTAATTCGATTGCAATTAAATTGTAACAAAAAAATGTCATTTGTGGAAAAACGTTTAGTTGGGATTTAACCATTTTTGATGTTAACCGACACAAAAAACTGCAACACTTTTTGCGTGCATCTTTCACCCTTGCATTAATATCGCTGCATTGGATAATATGATATTATATCAATGCAAGGGTGTATATAAAAGAGAGATCCACTTTACACACGGATATCTCAGGAGTCTTATTAATAGACTCTTATTTATCCGCACATTCAAACCAAAATTGTCCTCACGGGTGGCCCATTGGGCAGACCTGAAGGACCAGCCGGCCAAAACCGCCATCGTGGGTATCTTATATATACATATATTTTTTTTTATTTAAATAAAATTAACAATTTAATAATATAACATACACACCTTATTACTAAAAAAACACATTTATTACATATTTGACCCTCAAAATTGAGCAGTGTTCGTGCTTTGAGGATTTAAACATATTTCATATAATTTACATAAAACAATAGCGCTTACCAGATAATAATAAAAACAAACACATATCTACAACACAAATAGCAACCAAATACAGTTTCTTAACAAAACTCAACAATAGAGCAGTTGAACAGCTATTTAAAAATATCTTTCAGATTCAATTTAAAACTCTGAATTTTGTTTGTAGAATCATACTTAGATTTTTTGTTCAGATAATTGTACCACACAACACCCAAATGAGTATAGTGGTGTTGTCCAGCAGAGGTTTTTCTGGGAGGTACCTTAATTAGGCCTCCCAGTCTTGGACTATATATTACTTCACTCTTGAATTTCCCTTTTGGAAGTGAGTAAATTTATTAAGAAAATAGTACACATATAAGGATATAAGGTTCAGAGAATAAAATAGAATAGGACAATAATAATAAAAATAGTAATAGAACATAAATGACAAAATAAGAGTAAAAACATAAGGGTGTAAGTAAAAAGCTGGTTTTAAAATTCTTAAAGCTAAGTTAAACTGCTGGTGTCAAGTTAATGACTAAATATTCATAACAAAAGCATCATAATTACGCCGCATTCCTTGTGGGGCAGCAGAAAAGATCGAGCGCTATTAACTCCTATCCTTGCTTGCACGTTTCGCTTTATTTTAATTCCTTAATTTTATTATTTAATATTTCCGTTGTATTAATTCGCTTCTCTCGGCTTGAAAGACATCGAAGGAATGTAGTCAATTTTACTAATAATTACATAAATTTTACAATAATAATTTAAAGAGACTCTATTTTTTATGGAACCGGTCGGCAAATTTTTACTTCATATTCTTCTCAAAAGTATGAATAATATTATTTATTATATAAAAAGACTTGTTCCGCCACTGCCGTCTATATTGAGGTAGTTATGTAGGATGAAATAGGAAAAGGTGATTGGAGAAGGAGGTAATTATTGACAAAGGGTAGTTCAGAACGTACGCTGCTGTCAGCTGACGGGAGACAGCTGGGGGCACAGTGTACACAAATAGAAATCACAATCAAGGAATTTAAAACGTATTCCATTTAAGCTCTCCTTCCAAAGGTACAATTTCATAGTTCAAAAGGTTTTACACATGACACACCTTTTATATTATTTAAAAAATTTGAACGGAGACAGAATGTCTCCTGAATATAATACATTGGTTATACTATACTATACTATACTATACCCTCACACCGTATCCCAAGTGGGGTAGGCAGAGAGAACGGAACGCCAAACAGATCTATCTTTACACACTTCCTTCGCTTCCTCCACATTCATACAGTTTCTCATACACGCACGTCGGTTCCTCTTACTCAACACGCGGCCGTCTTTGAGAATTTGATCCACGTGATCAAGCCACGTGGTTCTCGGACGCCCGCGTTTCCTCACACCCTTTTTTTCAGATAAGTATGTCCTCTTTATCATTTTTACCTCGTTCATTCGTTCAACATGCCCAAACCACCGTAGTTTATTCACGCGCATTCTGTCCACAACACTCTTCTTGCATTCGCTCATGCTTCTAATATCCTCATTCTTCACTCTATCACGCAGCGTTTTACCAACCATTCTTCTCAACGATCGCATCTCTACTGCATTTATTCCACTCTCGTCCTTCTTCAACCACGTCCATGTGTCGCTTGCATACGTAAGTGACGGTACCAGAATGGTATTATTGTATTTTTTATTATTTATATTGCATTATTATGATTTGTATCTTTCTGACGACAGTTTTTAATTGATAATATGTAATTTTTAAGTGGATGTTGATCTAAATAATGTAAAGCTCCCTTGAAGTGATATTATCACAGTGCGGCGGTACATAATGTAAATTGTCATATTAATATTATTATACCCAAATCCTTAGACAAAGAGATCCTACATGGTGCAAACGAGTATTTTTCATACAGAATATAACAGTTATTGCTTTTTCTACTTTCACTTTAAATGGAGAGATATATTTTATTATTTATTTGTTATTTTATTTTCAAATTTTACTACTTAGTACCTACTTTGTCAACAGGTGAAGGGCACCCTTGTTACTATAGATCAATCAGAGTAACAATGGATCACTGGTCCTACTGTGAAATTGAGTTTAAGACACTTAACATTTTCAATTCAGCCATGCCACCCGTCTCAAATGTCTAAACTTCCATTTGTACGGAAAGGACGACTTGGAGAGATCCCGTGATGGCGTTATAGTATGGTAGTTGTTAAGTTGTTCATGCATCAAATGCCTTGTGTTTACAGTAGGGAGGCACAAGGATACAGAGTGTTCAAGGTGATGGTACATTACACGAGTTGTCAGGAAGAAGGAATCGGAGTAGGTTGGGTAAAGCAGGAACATCCTGTAGGGGTGAGGGGGTAATATAATAATAAAATACATTTCTATATAGGTAGGATTATCATGGACGCACCCAGATGGCAAACAGTTGCCCCTCTCCTTAGAATTAATAATAACATCTTAGTGCCAACACTCATGTATGCAAGTGAGACCTAGACATGGTTAAAGAAGGATGAAAGTGGCATAAATGCAGTAGAAATGAAATCGTTGAGAAGGATATGTGGTAAGAGTCTGAAATATCGTAACAGTGATATACGAAAGAAATGTGGAATGAATGTAGATGTAGTTACAAGGATGAATGTAAATAAGTTACGGTGGTATGGGTATGTGGAATGAATGAGGACAGAATGACCAAGAAGATATATTTGGCTGAGACGAATGGTACTCGAAGACGTGGATGGCCGAGGACCAAATGGCAAGATTATCTAAAACAAATCCTACAGGACGGCCACGTGTTGAGTACATTGAACAAGAGGACATGCATGAGGAATTGTATGACAGTGACGGAAGCGAAAGATGTCTGCAAGGACAGGAGAAAGTGAACTAAATAAGTTTTAACTTTTAATTCTTCAAATATTTTTATTTTGGAAGTGATACATTTAAAAAAAAGATATATCTGGGTTTTGTTATTAACCCAAATACAACCTTATACACCTTTCACAGTAAGCTACTTAAAGCTTGTGTCGTGAAAGGGGAGTTTGCCGGCACCTGGTATCGAACCACGAACCCCTTGGTCACGAGGCCGAGACTCTACCTCCAGGCTACCGACGAACTCGTACAACTCGAACATTATGCAATAATAATCATTTCTTTATAAATAAACAGTAAAAAAAACTTATTCCCTCAAATTTGAGCAGCACTTGTGCTTTGATAATAAAACAACCTGTAAAGACAATTCACCCATATTGAGCTAGTTCAAAGACTCATGACTCAAAGGCGAGATTTTTTAACCTTAGTCCCACACTTACCATCTAGGAATAAAGAAATCTTAACTTCTATCCCCTCTCTAGAAAAAAAAATTCTACACCCTTATATAGGTAGTTGCAGGAGCAATAGATTTATATTATATAATTGTCAGTGTTGGTAGAAGTAGGTTTGTACTATGTGATGATGGTGTATTGCTGCCCAGCGCGATTGCTTCCCAGATATTATATTGCATTGTACTTACTGTTCTCAGCAGCACCAGCGATTCTATAAATAGATTGTGCCAGTGACGGAACTATTTTATTCCGTCAATATACCTACACCACATCATCCAGAAGAGCACCGATTAAAAAACATATTACTAAAAGTATTTTGAGTGTACTTAATTCAACCTAAGCCGATTTGTAATCATCAGGGAACCTTTGCATTGAAGGAGACCCACTGACCACCCGGATAGCGAAGAAGTCTGGGGACTTCCATTTATCCAAATTCTACACTACACAAATTTTGTCCACACCGGAGGCGCCATAGTGGGCAGCCTGAGGGGCTGACCGGCCATAAACCACCATAACCTTCATTAGTGGAATCTTTTGACTACACTCCTTCGATGTCCCTCTAGCTGAGAGAAGCAAATACATTCGCAATATAAAACTAACAAAATATTTATCAAGGCATTTCCTTAAACTAGAAAAACAAATCAATATTTAAAACAAAATAATAGAAATAAAAACAATAAATAAAAAAAAGAAAATAAAGAAAAAAAATGGAAAACTTTGCAATGTATACTTATTTCAAATCATCCAGAAGAAAACCGATTTAAAAAAAAACATATCAAAAGTGTTTCAAATGCACTTAAATCAGCCTAAGCCAATTCGTAAGCATAGAAACACCTTTTCTGTTTCTTATTAAAAAAGAATTTACACCATCTGTTTGCTGAACATATGAGATATTTGTTAATTAATAATATTCTTAATATCTTCACTCACGCAGGTGTGAGAAATTTAGCAAAATGCAATATTGCGTTTGACGTTCCCGAACAAAGTTTGTAGGATTTAACGAACTTTCGGATAGTTAAGAAGCCTGGGGACTTCCGTTTATCCGATATGAATTCTACTTTCAATTTGTCCACACGGGAGGTGACATAATGTATGAATGAGTATAGTGATTCTGAGTCTCTACATTCAATTCATCAGCACTCACGGTATTCACTATTGGTAATACCAAACCTTTGAAGGTGAAAAGCCACAATACAGTAGTGGCCTAGACGCATCCTACAAATTAATTAAATACCATAACATAACATAACATGTATAGACAATTTACACAGACCGAGCTAGTCCTAAACTAAGATATGAATCTTGTATTATGGGTACTAACGCGACGATACACATAATTATATACAATGCACTACACACATATACATGTAACACCCAGACCCAGGACAATCTGAAAAAGGTCATTTTTCATTTTACCCTGGTCGAGTTTATCGCTTATGTACGATGTCTTCCAATTAACCCGGTAACAAAAATTAAAATAAAAAAACACATGCATACATAATATATACACCCTTACATATCAACAGTCATAATAGAAATAAAAATACAACATAAAGTAAAGAAAAGAAAAGAAAAAGAACACATGCTAGAAACAATGTACTTACGGACAC
This sequence comes from Athripsodes cinereus, assembly GCA_947579605.1. NCBI lineage: Eukaryota > Metazoa > Arthropoda > Insecta > Trichoptera > Leptoceridae > Athripsodes > Athripsodes cinereus. Next base: position 32,265,514 of record OX388308.1, on the reverse strand, counting down.
ATAATAATAAAAGTGCAGTGTGCACATGCATAGGGAAAGGGAAAAGGATTTAGGAGTCAGATGCTAAATTCAATGAGAGGAAATGATTTTTGACAGCTTGTCTGCAAGAATTAAAGGTTGGTTTCATCCTGATTTTCGAAGAAAGATTGTTCCAACAGCGAGCACCATGAACAAGAAATGAGTTAGATAAAAAGCTTGTACTGTGTGCTGGTATTGCTAGAAGACGCTCTCTGTTAGATCGCAAGGGTAAACCATGACTCGCTCACAGAATTCTAGACGAAATCTAGAACCCTGACTCTGTTTACAAAAGTGAGGCAAAAAATCTATGAATTTTTGACAGAAAGTTTGCGTGAAAAAAGCGTGTGGTGTTTCCTACATTTTATGGACTCTTTCTTGCATTTTTATAAAAATATATCACTTCTACATTTATATAAACGTAATTGGACATTTTTTGAAGTTCTTGTCGATGTTTTTTGCGATTTACCACACTTTTTTTCGCCAACCGTTCTGTCAATAGTGCCGAAAAATGGTGCCTCACTTTATTGCAATGAAAATACATACGAGAGCTCCATCTAGGTATTATAATAAAAATCTATGGACTCGCTAGATACTCGAATTACATGCTTAGATAATTTTGTTATTTTGTGTAGGTATGCTTCGCATGTGAATTGATATGAATGATACGCCACTGCCTGAAGCGTGGTGCAGGTAATTTAATTTACTTCTACGTTTCTGCGTTATATTAATCCTGGTTTCGATGCATTCATCTTTCTTTCCTTATATATGTATTTATCTATATCTTCGTAGCAAGGACAAATCAAGGATTTATTGTAGGGGGTCCGCATCGGATGAAACCACCCCTGACAGGAGGGGTTTTCCTACGCGGAGGGAGAAGCTCATACGATGCATTTTCCGTACTTTTAATAATATTTTTCTTTCAGAGAACGCCCATGTCCCTTGAAATAGATTTCCAGCTGTTTTTATCTAAGTTTTCTAGTGCTCTGCTGTGAAAGGAAGTGTTCCTTAAATATCACTTATAATACGTTAATATATGATGGCATTCATTTCGAATGTCATAATTTTTTGTGAACACTGAGAGGACAATATGTATGCTTATTAGATATTGTAGGTCTACTGGCTACCCCACTTGTTGTAAAAACTCGTCTACAATTTCAAATTAGGTTTACTAAAAGACATTGCCTCAAGGCAATATGTACGCCTTTTGCAAAATATATTTTAACAATAATCTTAAATTCAGCGATGAGGTTTGGACGGAAAGGCAAAAATCACTAAAGTCTGCTTACACAGACTCTGTAAATAGATTTGTGGTGCTGTTTAGAGGGGGTCTGGCTAACTATGTTGACTGTGCCTTCTATGTAGCTGGTCCGTTGCTGTGGAACAAAATTCCCTATTATTTGCGAACTCTGAAGATTGTGGAGGTGTTCAGGGCAAGGTTAAAGAACCTATTGATCAGGAGGTGTTATGATTCTTGAATGGGCCCTTGCGGTGGTTTTTTTCCACAAAACAGCGCATATTAAAAAATTGACTGATAATTATTATTATTAAAACCTTATACATCTTTCACAGTAAGCTTAAAGCTTGTGTCGTGAAAGGGGAGTTTGCCGGCACCTGGGATCGAACCGCAAACCTCACGTGAATGAAGCTGAGACTCTATCTCCAGGTTACCAACGTATATAATATTTGTTTAGTGCATTGTATATTATTTGCTGACCCGGCAACGTTGTTTTGCCATATACTAATATCGCTATTGAAAAATAGGGGTTGATCGTAGAAGGGTGAAAATTTAGGGCTGTATCTATTTTTTAATGCCTCACCATAAAATTTTGTCCATAAAAAAAAAGAAAAACCGGGATGGACCACCCTTAACTTTTAGGGGAATGAATAAAAAATGTTAGCCGATTATCAGACCTACCCGATAAGCACACAAAATTTCATCAAAATCTGTCCAGCCGTTTCGGAGGAGTATGATAACAAACACCGTGGTACGAGAATTTTCTATATAAGATATGTATCGTCGCGTTAGTAGGTAGTCATAATACAAGATGCATATCTCAAATTGGGACTAACTCAATCTGTGTGATTTACCTACACATGCTATGTTATTTTATATAACATATATGAATGTTTGTATATTCTATGTACATGTATTTGTATATTCTATGTATGTATGTGTATGTCTTGTGTGATTATGTATGTTGTGATTATTATTATAGCGATCATGTTATCCATTGTTTGTGTATGCGTATTGTATGAATAAGTATAAGTGAGGTAAACTACATAGTAATAGACACTTAAATAAAAATAAAAAATAACCAATAATTTAATTTCTTTCCTTTTCCTTTTTTTTAGTCATTTAATCCTAGTTTTAGCTATTCGAGTGGATTTTTCTATTAACAGGGTTAGGTAGCATATAAGAAAAATCAATAGCCTGGATTAGTAGAAGTTTATGTTTCTTCATTAGTATCGAAATTATCAGATAATAATTCAAAGTTTTCAACAACGAGCGTCTTCTGGCAATTCCTACATATAACACCTATTTCTACTCTCATTCTCACTATGCGGTGCTCGTTGCTGGAAATATATACTATAAAAGGCTCAGCAGGGTTGCTCTTGACTAGTGTTGTGGAATTCTCAAGAAATAATTTTTCTCGAAGTAGAGAATTTTCGGAGAATTTTTTTTATTTTTCATTTAACAGTATAATAAAAATAAATACTTTATTCAATCAATCAATAACAATGTACAAATGTTGAAACAATTTATCACCAATATGGCTACAATTAATTATGGAAACAAAAAAATGTTAGGTACCTAAATAGAAAAAAGTGCTAATAACTGATGAAATATCTTGATGTTTGACACCCCACATGCCCATATTTAAGTATAAAAAAATTGCAGGTACGTACATGGAAAAAAAGTGTTAATAACCTCTGATTTGGGCCTTAATCAGCCCCAGATTTTTTTGGATCAATCCGGTTGGCTGCGAAGTGTACTGGGCGAAAGGTCATAATACCACTAAGAAAAATTATGGAGAGAAATTTCTCCTCCATCAGAGGAGAAATTCTCGGAAAAATTTCTCGTTCTCGAGAAGTTTCTTTGGAGAATTTTCTCTTCTCACATCACTACTCATGACAACATCGTAATACGATCTTAATCTTAATCATACGACGCACGAAGTGACTACATATTAGTCAAAAATACGTGCATGCCAATCTCGTGGTAGTGGTAGCGCGGTATTTTTGACCATAGTCCTGTCGCGCGTCGTATGGTTAAGATCAATACTATATTGATTTAATAAATAAATAAATTCAGATATCTCAATTGGCTAAATCACTCGCAAACGAGTGGATGGCCTTGAGAAAAATAGAATAGAATAGATATCTCAATTGGAGAACCATGTTTAAACAATGTACAAAAGATAGTTCGTCGGTAGCCTGGAGGTAGAGTCTCGGTCTCGTGAACAAGGGGTCCGTGGTTCGATACCAGGTGCTGGCAAACTCCCCTTTCACGACACAAGCTTTTAGCTTACTGTGAAAGGTGTATAAGGTTGTATTTGGGTTTATAACAAAACCCAGATATATCTTTCTAAAATAAAAATAAAAAAATGGTGCAAAATCTAATCGAAAGAAGTGAGAAAGCCGTCCCAACGCTTACGAATTGGCTCTAAGCTTTCGGTGTTCATGGAAAACATTCACCAATTCCTAAATAAATAAATTATTTCAGCAACGAGCACCCTAAATTGCGAAAAATAAATAATACACGGGCCTGCCCCGTTATTCTACTTTTTACCCTACGTGTACAACGTAGAAAAGGTTGTATTGGTTGTATTGTATGATACTGCTACTAACACCACTACTGTCTGCGCCAGCGCTCTACCACCTGCCCCCCGCACCCCCGTTACGTGTTTGAGGGCGCGCGCAACACGGGTCCTCTGATGTCTGGAAGCTGAATACTGAGAACAAAACATACAAACAATAGGGTGACCACAGATTCAGCACAAATAAATAAAAATACGTTTACAGAAAATGCTTTTATATGCTCCGTGTCTTTTCAAAAAAAGTGAAAAGTAGGTAGAATACGTGTGTAAATAAATTGAGATGGTTCGGTCATATGGAACGAATGGAAGAGGAAAGAATGATAAAGAGGATATACTTGTCTGAAAGAAAGGGTGTGAGGAAGCGCGGGTGTCCGAGAACTACATAGCTTGACCATGTAGATCAAATTCTTAAGGACGGTCGTGTATTGAGTAAGAGAAATCGCGGTGCGTGCAAGAGAAATTGTATGAATGTAGAAGAAGTGAAAGAAGTATGTAGGGGCAGATTTATATGGCGTTCTGTTCTCTCTGCCTACCCCACTTGGGATACGACGTGAGGGTATAGTATAATATATAGTATTGTATAAAAAGCAGGTAAAAGACAACCATTTTACATCTTAAATTCAGCGATGAGGTTTGTCACGCATCACGCATTGAAATTGTGTAAATACTATCGCTAGGTATTAAGTATGTTTGCTGTTATAGGTTAGGTTATCTCTGTGCCAATCGCGTCACCTCTTCTCACGACATTCCCTGCGCTCTGATGGCGTTGTCGTAGGAACAGTGTATTGTGAAAGAGGGACGCCCGGGCTGACGGAACCCTTGCGGACGGAAGAACAGTGTTCTTTTTGGCCAACTTTCATTGGGCATTCTCAGAACATGACCCAACCGGGACTATCGTCTCTCATGTATCACAGAAATTACAGATCTTTGCTGGATGCGTCGGCAACAAATATAATACATTTATTCACGAAATGTTTAGTTGTTTGGTCAAGTTATAAATTCAAAAAAAAAATGGGAATCTTAGTTTTGATCCGGGTGCTGTTTCTGGGGTGGGTTGAGTGTTGGAATGTGTTCGTTTATTTATTAATTTATTTACATCTTATTAACAGTCATATTATAAATAATGTTGATCAGAATAATACAAAACCATAAGTGGACCAGCAAAGTCACCTATGTGCCAGTGTGCTAATTACAATCATTTTCGATACACAATAGAGCCAAGCATGTGGAATTCACAACAATCAGGGTTTTTACAACAACGAAAAAATCATATATAAATGTTACAAGTAGAATCAAATGTCGAAATTAGACAAAAATGTTGCCTTTACATATTCATAAATTCAAATGAAAATCAACAATATACAATTGAGAAAATTTATATATCATATATATTATATCATATTCATTTCGTATTTTATTAATATTTTTGTTTTTCTTTATAAGGGTGAAAAAAAAGTTTCAATTAATTTTATATATATATGTTGTTTTATATGTGTATATACTTAAAGATTTTTTTATTGAATAAATTATAATGGTGTGAATGTTAAATCTATCTGTGGGGGTTTGTTTGTAAGATGTCTGTATGAGATCGAATGTAGGTATCTATAGATGTCGTGTGCATGGTTTGGATGTTTGATTATTTGTGCGATTTTTGCTGATTCAACTGATAATATGTATCAAACATCTGTGGTGCACCTCAGAAATAAATAAATAAAAAAATGTAAATTTAAAATTTCCATTTCGTATAAGATGGATAATTAATTAAGACATTATTAATTTCAGAGACTCTAAGTGCGAAATGTGGTTTTATAATAATTATAAAGTTTGGTTGAACATTGTCAACTCAGAATAATTCTATAAATAATAATTATATTTTCTAGAATAAAATGGAACCTACCCCATCTATTGGGCGGCTGTGCACGGAGATGATCGATATCCTCCCCTCCGCCAACCTCTCTCCATCCACCGCCTATCTCCCGCCCTCTGTCGTCAGGGATCACCTCAGCATCCGCCCATAGCCCTGGGCGGCCCCAGTAGCACGGAATAGCGCGTGCAGGTGAGTCTTAATCGAAGAGAACTTGAAAAAAAAAACTTTAAAAACACACAAACAAATAAATACTATACACCATAATGTAATGAAGACAAATGATTTGTTTTGACGGAACATTTTCAAAAAAATTCAAATTGCTAGTTCCATTTTTAATCAAATCTTTTTTTACATAAATTCCATTTTTGAAATATTCAACAGCACAATTATTTCATAAGTTTAAAAAATATGTCCATAAACAAAAGCGTAACTTACCTACATAGTTTTTTTGATTTGATTAACAAAATATTCCTATTTTAAAAATATTTTAATTGAAGTCGAACACAAATTCTTAATTTAAATTATCATTTTTTTTTTAAATTCCACTGTCTATGTTTTGATTGTTTGTGTGTGTGCTGCATATGATATAAATTTTTACATCTTACACACCCCAGATTTTACAAAACATAAATAAAATAATAAAGAAATGGATCTAAAGAACATTTAAAATTGAAAAAATTCTAATGTCATTTTTAAAAAAACGATTCTATTCCATTTTTAAAAACTGAATCTTACCTCCATCTAAAAATAGATTCAAGCTAAATATAGATTCTGGGAATTATTGTGTGAAGCAAAGTGATTGCTTTTTTATTATATTTTACATTATAGAAGTTCTCTTCAATTAAATAAAATATTCGCAGACGCCTTTGTTTGTTATAAAACTTTCAATATTTTGTACAATTGGCATTTCAGTTTTTTTTTACTGAATAAATCAAAATTTAAAGTCCAACTGATGGTGCAATAGTTACGAGTGCATATTGTGTGAGACAACTACTGTCCTCCCTGTGTTATTATCCGGGATATATATTTCAACAAAAGGTAAGTGTTTTTATATATTTTAAATGAATGATAATTTAAAAAAAAAACAGTCCATTTATAAATTTTAATTTATTGAGAAATCTCGAATTAAAGATTAATAAAGAATACTTTCGTCAATATAATATATTTTTTAATTTTTTTAATATTTTTAATATAATCCTTATCTCTTGAAAATGTCAATCGATATATATTATATCTTATATCGATTGTCATTTTCAAGAAATTATAGTGAAATTGGCATTTTGCTACCTTGATGCAGAACTTAGTACAAATTTTGGTCAAAATGAGTTAAGTATGAAGAAATAAAAAATGATAATAACAGATATACTATACTATACCATCACGGCAGATCCCACAAGTGGGGTAGCCAGTAGATCAGCTGCATGTCAGAAACATGCAAACTGTCCTCTTCGTGCCAATATAAAATCAAGACATTCAGGACGGGTGGCAAACCTCATCGCTGAATTTAACATGTAAAATGTCTTAATTTTTTCGAACACCTGCCTTTTACAGGACACTCGAAAACTTACGCAGAAGAGTGGGAGATATGTTAATTTGTTTTATTGTAAACAAGAATAAAATAAATAACATACGAGATAATTTAATGAATGAGAGAAATGAGGTTAAATGAATGAGAGTAATGAGAATAACGCATGTTGAAATTAGCTTTAAATATTTTTAATATTATTTTTTTTATTACAAAAACAAAGCTTTATACTGCTCCTTTGAAAAATCACCCTAAAACACTTAGGGTGATTTTTCTGCATTGAGGTAGCGACTTTCAAGAGATTAAAGTGAAAAATTGACTGTGTTTTTTAATAAATAAAAATAAATACTACCATCAGTATGAATTTTCACTCTATGAACGTAAAGACTCTTTGCATAAATTAATAATTTTGGCAAAAACAAGTGATAATTTGGACATGTGCAACGAATGATTTATGAATAATATATTTATTTATTTACATATCCACGGCGTGAGCCTTTCAAATGTTCAAAATTACACAATCACTTGTTGTGTTCTAATGCATTGAAAAATGAAGTCTATTTTTATAGCTACGAGCTTTTTCATACAATAAAAGCTTAGTAGATTAATAGATATGGAGATAATGGGTATTATTAATGGGCAAAATGACAATAACATGAAGCATATAGACAGCTGATGTATTGAAATAGGTACTTTTACAGTTCACTCCGATATGATCAGTAATAACGGGCCGCTAATAACAGGTGCACACATTAAATAAGTATTGTTTAAGTATCTACCTTGTACATTACTGCATATTTTACTATTATCATACTATCATAGAAGCAGGACTTGTTTACTCTATTGTTTTCGTCCAGCATGCTGATGGATGTCTTAGTTGAACGTAGAGGTCTACTTGCAGGTGTTTTGAGAACACAAAGCTCAGAAAGTGACTGAGGTGCCATATTGTTCAAAGTTTTGTAGATATACCTGTATTTACTATACCGACTGTGATTAATATGTCAAATAAATTTTCTTTCATATTTATTATAATGAATAGTTGAAGTCGGCAAAGTCATTAGTTATATAAAAATACATTTGGCAGGTTGTCATTAAATTGAAAAATTGTTACTTTTCATGAAAAGATTAATTTGCTAATGTGGCAACCATTAATAATTGTAATAATCAATCGTTCTGACAGAGGATTTTGTAAAAATAAATTAAAATATAGCAATAATTTCTTGAAATTTACATCAAGTATCTATTAAGAGCCCCGTATAGCAAAAACGGTAAAATATCCTATTTTCAACAAATTAGATAGAAAAACTGCCAAAACTTGTTGATCCTAAATTTATTTGATAAAATAAAAAATCAAATATTTATTACCAATATTAGTTTTTTACTAAAAAATAAATAAATCGCAGACTGACGAGATTTATTAAGGTACTCTTTGTTATATCAAAATACAAATTATTTGTAAAATATACATATATATATTTTTCTTCATCCTATCAAGCATAGAAATACTATAGATTTTAGCAAACTTTTTTTAGCATACAAAAAATTGAGTTCATGTGGTGATTTTTGGTTTCAAAATATGAGAAATTTTATCAAAAAAGATATTTTTAAGTCGGTCAATATCCATGAAAAAAACAAAAAAAGTAGATTTTTTTTGCTTGTTCTATAATTATAATAACTATCTAAATATTCTCTATCTTATCTATTCTATCTTATATTAAATATTTTTCTCCCCAAAGCACGAGCTACGCTCAATTTTGGGGAGTAATTGTATTAGGAAAATAAATGTATTGTGTTATTGTTCGATTATTGTAAAGTGATATTATGTTTAATAAACTATTATTATTATTATTATTATTCTCAATATTAAAATAAATATATGAAAATTTGTAGAATTTTCGTGCATTTATGTACCAAACACACCCCCAAATTCGATTTTTAGAAATATGCTTTTTTATAAACGAATACTATGAAGCTAAAATCAGTTTTTTTAAAAAAAGTTTAAGTTTGATAATGGTAGGTAATGAATATTTGTTTTCATATTTTATCAAACCAAAATGTTCGTAGGGTCTAAAGTTTTGAGAGTTTGTTTACCAAACTTGTTAATAATTGAATGTTTTATCGTTTTTGCTAAAGAGGCCCCTTAAATATTTGATTTTCGTATTTATCATTTATTTGCGTGCATTTGATTTTTTTAAATCTTATTTGAGAACGAATTTTATGTATTCTTATAATAATCAACTAGTCAATATGTCTTAAAAATACGTCGTTTTGTGGAAAATTACCGGTAGGGTTTATTTAAAAGAATATTAACACTACTACTACTACTACACCATCACAACACACCCCACAAGTAGGGTAGCCAGCAGATCAGCTGCATGTAACAGACATGCAAGCCGTCTTCTCTGAGCCAATAAATAATTAAGGCATTCAGGATGGGGCGCAAACCTCCTCGTTGAATTTGGGATGTAAAATTTATTTATTTTTTGGAACACGTGCGTTTTTATTTATTCTTTTTGTACATCATATTTATAAAAATAAGAGTGTTAACAAAACAATACAAAATTTTAAATACCAAATAAAACAATACAAAATTTCAAGAACTAGGACGACGAGATTAGACGAGACGAGATTATAACTATCAAGTGATTTCTTCCAGTGATGTAACGAATGTGTGATTTTGGATATTCGCGAATGCGAATGCGAATATTTGTCGGCGACATTCGCGAATGCGTATAGCGAATATTCTTCTTCTTTTCGTGTCGGTCAGCAACGACAAATAATAAAAACACCAAATCCACATCTACACTCCCATCCCCTCCCAGAAAGCAACGACCTCTCTTGCAGCTCCTTCTAGGTAGTTCGTCCCACGAATTCCTCTCAGTGACACTGTCTGGGGGCCATTGGGCATGTCAGGAGGTGTCCAGTGTCTTGCTCCTCTCCACAGTCACACGCCGTTCTCTCAACCAAGCCCCATGTCTGGAGGTTCTTTCTAGTGCGTCCCACTCCTGTTCTGATTCTGTTGAGGGTTTTCCACATCGGCCATGGTAGGCCATGACCCGGAGGCAGGGCTTCCACTGGGCTGTTAAATATTGACTTGCTTAAATTTCTACAATTTATTGCTCAAACATTAAAATTTCTACCCCCCTATGGTAAAGCAATTTAAAATATTTCTAAACTCCTCGGTTTTCTAAAAAAATATTTTCTTGCAGTACCTTTTTCTACAATGTACCGGGTAAGTATCCGATACTTTTACCGAATATCTGATACTTTATTACCAAAATAGTATTCGCAAAACATTTGCATATTTTTTACAAATACGATTGCGAATGCGAATACTTTGAATAATATGCGAATACGAGCATTCGTAACATCACTTATTTTCCATCTAGCAACGTTAAGTTCACCACTTTTTACATTTAAAGAACACTCGAAAACTAACGGGAAAGTGTTAGAGACCAATTCATTGCCGCATGTTCCACGGTTCAAACAAACATATTGATATAATATACAAAATATGTTATAATCGATTGAGACAGGGAAAGTATTACATGGCTACTTATTTTCAGACTTTGCTAATCAATTTCCAATGTCTGGTGTCTTTATTTGTATTGTTACTAAATAGAATATAAAGTATTAAGGTAAATGACATACTAACTGACATGACATGACATGATGGTCTGGCGAGGATCACGTGAATAACACTAATTCATATTAGTACAGATAATTATAATACAAACTATATGTGAGAAAATTACTTGATATCGTGTGTTTGTTATTAATAGTTACACTGAAACATATTTTTTTTAAAGTATCTGGGTTTTTGTTATAAACCCAAATACAACCTTATACACCTTCCACAGTGAGCTTAAAGCTTGTGTCGTTAAATGGAAGTTTGAAAACAACGTCACAATCTGACAGATTGAATTTATATCGGTAGGCTGTGTGAACACGTTGCACGATCAATGGACGACCGACGGATTTTGTTTTTTATGCAAGCGAAATCGTCAGGCCTTTATGTCGCCTCTTACCATAGATTTTTATTTATAATACCTAGATGGAGCACTCGTATGTATTTTCATTGCAATCTTTATTCTTTATTCTCTCTTATCATCCGTAGGCCATTGATTTGTCACTTGGAATCGTCAGGCAATCAACTAGTTTTTTTTTACAAATGACAAAATAATCTAATTACAACAATACAATAAATATATAAAGAAATTTCATTAAATCAAAGTTTTTCGAGTGTAAAAGGCCCAAAATAACTTCTCGTCTGTGTATGTAAAAAATAAATTGTAATAATTATACATAAATAAATTAATTGAATTAATGCCAATTAGGCTGAACAGTCCCATTTAGCATTTCGTCGATATTGTAAAAAGCTTTTCCAACAAGATACCTTTTCACTTCTCTCTGATATTCTACATAATTGAGTGCCTTAACATTACTGGGCAATTTATTAAATAAACTTACGCTAAGACAAATAATATAAAGTGAGGCCCCATTTTTCGGCACTTTTGACAGATAATTTGGCAAAAAGAAGTGTGTTTAATCGCTAAACACGTTGCCAACAACTTCACAAAACGTGTAATTTACGTTTATTTAAATGTAAAAATTATAAATTATTATAAAAATGTAAAAAAGAGTCCATAAAATGTAGGAAACACCACACGCTTTCGCCAACGTTCTGTCAAAATTCATAAATTTATTGCCTCACTTTTGTTATTGAGTCAGGGTTTTAGGTTTTGTATCGAATTCTGTGCCCCGTACGAACACCACATAAGTCGAATAGTTCGGATACTTCATTTCTTATGTAAATAAATACCTACTTATAATAATTTGGAAAGCTACAATTTAATGTTTGTTTTACACGTCTTTTTTTGACGTCTAACACGAATTTCTTGCACGCTTCAATGTTATATAATAAGTATTATATTTAAAATATGTTACTCATATTATTTGAAGCCTCGTGACAAATTATTTGACGTGTGGGATACATATTATTAATGTTATTATTAATAATAGTTTGTAGAATCGAGAAAAGAAAACAGCGATAGCCGCACACAATAATAAACTAACACCTCCATAACGAATATCTAAATAACGACATTATCGCTACAACGAATGTTTTTAAAAAAAGAATTTCATTATAACGATTTAATTGTTAATTTACCCCCCCACGCCACATTATGTAGAGGAAGAGAAAACGGAGCGCCAATTCAGTCTATTATTTAACACTTCTTTTATAAAACTTATTTATCGACCGACGATTCTTGGTGGAAGTTCATATAATTAATAAAACAAGCTCCCTAAGTCTTCGTTTTGTTTTCGTTCGACAATAGACAACTTCCCGAGTAAGTGTCATAGCTAAAATACACAGGTACAGGTATTGTGCAACAAGCTTAGATAGGAAGTTTAGATACTTTACGAGTTTGCATGGGCAGCATATTATGCTATTCATTACAACAGAAATTTCCCAATAGCAGTAGTTGTTACAACAGTATTTGATTATATTATGACGTCATTATAATAAGTAGGAAGCATAAATGCTTTAAAAGTTTATTTGGGCAGCATATTTATGACATTCGTTTCAACAAAATTTCACAATATCAGTACTCATTACAACAGTATTTGACTGTATGATGACATTATAACTAGTTCCGTGGAGCACCCGGTAAAGAAATAGTCTTCTACTCTTCTTCATAAATGTTCGAGTATCATGTAAAAGGTAGGTGTTCGAAAAAATTAAGACAATTTACATCTTAAATTTAGCGATGAGGTTGGCCACCCATCCTCAATGTCTTGATATTATATTGGCACGGAGAAGACAACTTGCATATTTATTATATGCAACTGGTCTGCTGGCTACCCCACTGACCGTGATGGTGTAGTAGTAGTAGTAGTAAAATCATAAATACTTTACGAGTTGATTTGGGTGGCATGTGACATTCGTTACAACGGAAATTTCGCGATATCAGTATTCGTTACAACTGTATAAATATGACTGCTTGAACTACTACCAGTCCGTAGACAATTTGTACTTGGCAGATATTTAGAAGACAGATATTTAGAAATGAATATAGTCACCTACAACTTAACGTATAAAGATAACATAAATAAATTGCCACCTTTCAAAAATGACTTAGAAATAATACCTCGTGTAATTTATGTACAACATATTTCGCGTTATAACACATACATTGCTGTCGGTGTTTTTGTTTTTTTGTTTAATATCACGCGACATTACAAATAATAAATATATACATTGTATTTAATTTCCGATCAAAAATTCTAACATTCGCTATTACACCTTCATAACTTGAATTTATTATTGTTGAATATTATACTCGATATATTCTTCTCGGCAGTGAGTAGGTCTCCCATCACGATTGGTGATGAACCTACTCCTTTGCAAGATAATTTGTTATAGGTTCTTTGGAGATAATAAAGGATGTAGTGGTAAACTTATGTACAATGCTTTATTTACACTAATACAAAACAAAGCATGTATAGACAATTCACACACACACACACACACACACACATCGAGCTAGTCCCAAACTAAAATTTAAGTCTTATATACACATATCGGCTGTCCAGTTCCACATGTCGACAAGTAGAAATTTTCGAAATTTTTGATTTAATTGGTAATACATAAAATTAACTCCATCCAGGCGACCGGTGTGGCACGGAGGCTAACGCACTTGCCTTTGAGTCACGAGGTCCCGGGTTCGATTCCCGGCCAGGGCAAAATGAAGAATGACCTTTTTCAGATTATCCTGGGTCTGGGTGTTACATGTATATGTGTTTAGTGCATTGTATATGTGTATCGCCGTGTTAGTACCCATAATACAAGATTCATATCTTAGTTTGGGACTAGTTCAGTCTGTGTGAATTGTCTATACGTGTTATGTTATGTTATTCTATAAATTCCACAAACTAATAACTTTAAAAAAAACACAGTTCCCTTTACAAATTAAATATTAAGTTAATGAAAAGAAATTATGTACCTGTTTTCAATCCCACAAATAAATATAACGATTTTTTAACTACTGAACGGAACAAAGACAACATAATGCCTCTAAAAGCGCGATTATTATATGGTAAATTTCACATTTTGTTGTGTTTTTAAAGCATAATATAAATATACCAAAATTTCATAATATAATAAACAGAAACCATACGTAGAATCTCACTAAAAGACGTTTTGTCTTAGGGCAGGTGTACTCAGATTATATAAAGTAAGAAATAAAATTTAACGTTGGTCTCGCTTGCACACGTTGTTTTTTAAGGGGGCTTATTTTCGATATATTTCTGTCTATCTCATGCAGTACTACGATGCGCAATCATCTGTAAATGATGTGCTAATGTAGCGAATTACTTTTAGTATTATTATTCCATTGCTTCCTTTTTTAAATAAATATGTATTTTACGCCACTGGTGTCAATATGTTCCTAGTGCATGGGTAAGGGCCATTATAATTATTTAGACCTAATTTTTTTAATGTGCTTCTAGGGTGACCTTAATTCAGTTTAATTTGCTTTTACATCCAACACTACTACAAGTATACTACTTTTATGCCATCACGGTATATCCTACAAGTGGAGTAGCCAGCAGACCAGCTGCATATAATAAACATGCAAGCAGTCCTCTCCGTACCAGTATAAAAATTAAGACATTCAGGATGGAAGGCAAACTTCATCATTGATTTTAAGATGTAAAATATCCTTATTTTTTCGAACACCTGCCTTTTACAGGACACAAAAAAACTTATGGAAAAGTGTCGGAGATAAATTCTTTACTGAGTGCTCCACGGGATAAAAATACATTACCATAACAACTATTACATAATTTGTGGTGAAAATATTTCTCCAAAATTACGTATTATTAGATTTGAAAGACCATACCACCACTACCATACCATCACGGCACATCCCACAAGTGGGGCAGCCAGCAGATCAGCCGCATGTAAGAAACATGCAAACTGTCCTCTTCGTGTCAATATAAAATCAAGACATTCAGGATGGGTGGCAAACCTCATCGCTGAATTTAAGATGTAAAATGTCTTATTTTTTTCGAACACCTGGCTTTTACAGGGCACTCGAAAACTTACGCAGAAGAGTGGGAGACCAATTCTTTACCGGGTGCTCCACGGGATATTTGAAAGACCAAATGATCAAATTATAAGTATTCCTAAATAAAACTTAATATGTTGGTAAAGAAATGTTTAGTAGAATTTGAAAAGAATATTTATTTATTTATTTATTTAACAATAATTATACAGACATTACAATACATAGACTATTTGATAAAACTTAAATCTAAACATCCTCCTTATAGAGACAAGTCTCGTGTAAAGGAGGGTCATAGTCAAACAATAATGAAAAATAATAAATTAAAATAACAAAGTGTTATAGCGGATTTCGAAACTCAGCTATACAACTATGTATGTCTGCATGTACCATTACTATTTTCAAAACACGCTATTATCGCGCTATTGAGGTTGCGTTCAATTAAACATGAAGGCGCTTTATAAAATTATCCTCGTGTGCTGGTGTACACGTCACAAACACTAATAAAAATATTATAATATTATATTATGTGTGTATGTATAGATGTTCAGTGCATTGTATATAATATGTGTATAGTCACGTTAGTACCCATAATACAAGATTCATATGTTAGTTTGGGACTAGCTCGGTCTGTGTGATTTGTCTATGCATGTTATTATTATTATTATTTGGATGATTTGTAAAGCGCCGTTTTGTTAAAAAAATCCACCTCAAGGGCGCTCTTTGCTAACTAAGGTTGTGTCTGGATTATTCCGTTATGTTATGTTATTATGTAAAAATGCCATCGCACCATATCTCTCGATCAGGGTAGCCAGTGGAATAAGTGCGTGTAATGAACATAAAGATAAAACTCTCTGTGCCACTAAAATAATATACTAAATTGAAGATGTAAAATGTTCAATAATTTGCCAAATAATTGAATTTGGAGCAGCTGCTAAAGAATTGATCTCCCGCTCTTTTCCCAAAGTTTTAAACTATCCTGTAAAAGGCAGGTGTTCGAAAATATTAAATTATTTTATACCTAAAATTCAGCGATGAGGTTAGCCACCCATCCTGAATGTCTTAATTTTTTCTTGGCACGGTAAGGATAGAGGGAGATCAATTATTTACTTCTTCTACACCATCTACCTCTATACCTCTATACCGTCACGACATTTCTTACTTATGGAATAACCAGCAGATCAGCTGCATGCAATAAATATGCAAGGACATCTTGGACAACTTTAGTTTTAATGATGATAATGATTCGGAATGATTTTATTTTGAAGCCGTTCAACAGTGGTTATAGATGGAAGAAATCACTTTGTAGTGATAATCTCGCCACTGCACATCGTTCCAGTTTTTTAAATTTTATATAGTTTTTAAAAAAAAAAAAGATATATCTGGGTTTTGTTATAAACCCAGATACAATCTTATAAACCTTTCACAGTAAGCTACTAAAAGCTTGTGTCGTGAAAGGGGAGTTTGCCGGCACCTGGTATCGAACCCCGGACCCCTTGTATTGTTAACACTATTATATAATGATGATGTGAAAAAAGAATAAATAAATAAATAAACAGTCCCTAGACCGTCTCAAGGGCGCCGGTGAAGGGTGCAGTTTTGGTGACAGTCTGATTATCTCTCAATGGCACCGCTAGGCGATTACACAAATTGAGATATTATACGAGTATTTAATAATATATACCTAATAATAATATTCAATTTTTATAACTCCATATTCTGAGAACATCACTTCAAGGGCGCTTAGTATCCGATCTACAGCTCTGGAACAACTGTACCTACTGGTGTTAGATCAAAATAAAAACCTCTCCTTTGAGACGGCGAACAATCATTAGTCGTATAATTTATTTAGTTCCCATAGCTCTTGAAAGTTTTCGAAAAATATTTTATCATCTGAAAAAATGAAAAATAATCTATTATTCCAATAATGAAGAAATTTTTAAATTGTCCCAGCGCTTTCATAGACAATTTTCAAGATTGACATTTCTAAAGTTTTTCATATTTTTTTCATAAATTTGAAAGGTGAATTTTATTGTTCTCGACTTCTTTCAGCGACATTTTCCTGAAAAACAAATTAAACTTTTTCCGTTTTCTTAAAAGCTTCAGACCTCGTTTAAAAACTTTTCGATTGTTTTTATATTTTTAGTTTCGCGTTGACATCATTGACCTAGTTATAAACTTTTGCAGTAAATATTCCGTGGAAATAATGCGCCGTATTAATGGAAAAATATATTTACCAGAATTTGTAATACATGACAAAACAGCAAAAGTTACTAAGCATTTTAACACTTTTGCGTAAGTGTTCGAGTGTTCTGTAAAAGGCATCTGTTCGAAAAATAAAGAAATTTTACATCTTCAAATAAGCGATGGGGTTTGTCACCTCTCCTGAATGTCTTAATTTATTGTTGACAAGAAGACGACAGCTCGCACGTTTATTGCATTCAGTTGATCTGCTGGCTACTATAGTTATATAATAATAATAATAAACACTTTATTGTCAAATGTCTGGCCAATCCGGAAACAATACCACACATAGTTTCGGATTGTTCTCTTCTCGCTCAAACTGAATATACTGATAGACAATCATGTCGCAAAAAAAATACATCAAAATTTGGCAATTAAACATAATCTATTAAACTCACAAAATGTAATTCCTTATTATAAATACAACCCGGAACCGGTTTTAGAAAATCAAAATTACAGGTTCTATTATGATAAAACAATAATAACAGTTAGACAAATACATCAAATAGACCCGATTTAGTATTACATGATAAACGTAATAAAATACCTAATAGACATCGCTGTCCCAAATACCTACATATAATATACAAACAACCATCGCAGAAAAAATACGTAAATATACCTGCAGAACTAGCAGGAGAAATAAAAAAATATTTGGCATTCTAGGTTAATTTATATAATACCTTTAGTCATGTCAGCTAGAGGGTAACTCCGAAATCTTTAATAAATAATTTACAAAAATCAGATTTACCGGTTAATTTGTACATTAAAATTCAAAAATCTATTATAATAAACACTTGATATATTGTAAAAAAGTTTTTGAACACAGATATTTCAGGCACAATGCTGGTATTTTGAACCCGCATTTTGAGCCTAATCCTTTGATATCCTGTATATCTGGATAGGTGAATTTTTCCCGGCATTAGACTATTAAGTTTTGTGTGACCATGACTGATCATATGGAGACTTATCTGGTTGTATAATGCTGAGAAGTGTGGATGCCAATTATGCCGCCGCGTAAAAAAACAAAAGGCGCACATATTGCCTTGAGGCAATGTATTCCAGTAAACCTACTACAATGTTTGATTACTATGTTTTACTATAAAGTGAGTTTAGATCAATAGATGAACAGAAAATGGAATATATAATATAAAACAAGAATACCTATATAAATGTAAAGAAAAAATGTGAGCATTCACAACCATAAACTTATACCTATATATATATGTATCTAAGTGAGTACTATCTACTATTGATGAGATGGTGGGTTGTTTATGAGGGATTTTACTTTATGTTTGAATGAGCCTATAGTTGAAGAGGACCCAATATCATTGGGGAGGTTGTTCCAGATTCTGGTAGCATGTACGGTAAAAGAATATATGATAAATATGTCATGTCCTAAGGTTATATGATATGTCCTAAGGGTAAAGTAGTAGTGGAATTAAATTTTACTGATTTTGTATTTGCATCTTGCGAAATTATATTTTTGTCTATCATATTTTTGTTATAATCATTTATTGTTTTTAACATGTAAAAAACTAGAACCGTGTGTAAAAAAATATTAATAAATAAATAAAATAAAACTCGATAAAATAGACAAAAAACAAACATGATCAAGCCACGTGGTTCTCAAACGCCCGCGCTTCCTCACTCCCTTTCTTTCAGACAAGTATATCCTCTTTGTCATTCTTACATCGTTCATTCGTTTCTCCTTCTTCTCCTTGGGCAATTATTAGTCCCACATGGTGGTGGGGTCTGCCTTTCTTGTTTTGTTTCGCCACTTGGTTCTGTCGAGTGCATCTTCATGGGAAACATCACAGCTCTGCGTGTCTTGTCTCACTACTTCACGCCATCTGCGCTTTGGCCTTCCTCTTGGTCTCTTGCCGATAACCTCGATACTTTGAGCTTTATTTATTTTATTTATTTATTTATTTATACATAGCCAGTTACACACTTCAGACAACACATACAAATAAATACAAAAATAACAATAACATCACAAGAAAACAATGCGTTGCCCAATTTAAAAGTGTATAAAAATTAATTAATTGATAATATTCAATTGCCCATAAGGTTGTCATACATCATAAAAAAATAAATTATAAGAGATAAAAATAAATTGTGAAAATAAAAACAATGGTCATTAATAAATTATTAAATATTGTAATAACACACAAGTGTCAGTGAGAAAACAAAACCATTGAAAGGAAAACAAAACGAATCAACATTACATTATAACACAATAAAATCAATGAAAACAAAAATCATGACAATTACACTATCAACTAAGCACAGCAAGGGAGGGAATGGAAAGGGAGGAAATTATGTATTGTCTACATACTCAGCTGGTCTCCTTCAATGTCCAAATCATCGTAACTTACCTATTCACGCGCATTCTGTCCACAACAAGAAACACTTATCAACAATAATTAATAACCTATCGTTGCTTGTGTCAGAGATGTTTGACCTATTGTAGGTTTTTCACCTGTTCAGAGTTATTATTTCATTTCCAATTAAGCCGCTGATAGTACATGGTGCATGTTTGTGCTTCGTTTAGTAGTTTTTAATATAAGTAGCCTGCAATACTAATAATAGCGACCTATTATTATTTATTCCAGGCAATGTTTGTTTGCTTTATTGGATATACGTTATCGACATCTATCGTTTTATTATTCAATAAATGCACACGATATTTCCTAGAACAATTTTTCATTTAAATTAAAGTTACTCTGAACAGGTTTGTTTAGATCAACTGTCAGATGTTTGATGGAAACTTTTTAGTGGAATAGTATTATTGCTGATCGCTTTTCATTAGTTTTGAAGACATATCTTGGTTTTACCTTTAAGTTTTTTAACAAGTCTTCTTCTGCATCGCATTTTTCAATCCTGCAGGGCAACTCACAACACAATCTAAATACGAAATCAAAATGACACAATGTAATTACGATCTTAACTTATCTTGTCATGGTCTTAATTCTTCTATTTATTTATTTATTTAAACACAATATACGGCAATTTCCTTTACAAGTATACAGATAAACTTTATAACATCACACAATCATTCAACACATGAACGAAAATATAAAAACAGACAAAACATACTCCAGTTAAAGTTAGAAAATAAAAATGAAAATTTAAATACAAATACAATAAATTCATTAAAAGACAAATTTTAGTCACTAGTCAAGATATTAAAAAAAAAAAAAAACAAAAAATAGTAATAATAATTTTAGAACTGCACAAAAATACATGAACATGGGAAAATCAACTAGGTCTGATCTGAAAGAAGCGATTCTATTATTTAAAACTTATATTCTAACAGTGATGTGCCAAATACGTCTACAACATCCGCATATTTGTTTCCAAGACGCTGCAATCTGTCGACAGACGAGTGATAATCATAAGAAGTGCTGGAACTATTACAATAAAAAGGTAAGGCCTGTCGAGTAGCCCTTATGGGAACATGAAAATTTAACTTCAACAATATATCTGGACAATCAAGATTCCCGTGAATTATTTTATGTAACAAAATCAAATCACAAAGTACTCTTCTCTCAGTCAGCCCCAACAAACTCAAATGGTTCAATATTGAACTGTAACATATTTATGCACCGTAGACCTATTGTTTCCCATTGACTTCTTCTGTTTTGATATTAATAAATTACTCTAAATTTAATTTAATTACCTACTCCATATTTGAATTGTGATTTCTGATTATCGTGTTTGTTTGTATTTGTTGTCTATTATACTGTTTGTTTAACATGTAAAAGGCTCACGCCGTATGTTGATGGAAATAAATAAATAAATATATAACTCTTAGATGTGTGATGTAACTATAGTCAAAAATACGTGCATGCCAACACTGGCATAATGGTTAACTAGAGAGAATTAAAATGTTAATTAATCGTCACCTAAACGGATATTGCAGGAGAAATAAATTTATTTCAACATTGCAATATGCCAATCCCGTGGTAGCTGAGAATGTCGTTTTCTACATTTACATGAGTAGGTATTATGGTTGTATTATGTGACTTAATCACAAGAATATACCAGACATTGATGTATACTTAAATTAATATTGTTATGATATTTATTAATTTTCAACGAATATATATTCTGAATTTGGCGAAAAAACAAATACCTAATAAAAAAATTCATATACAGAGAGAGACTTTTATAAAAGGCTTAGTCTGAAAACGGAATCTCATATCGAAACCTAGGTCACTATTATAAAGTTACTAGGGAAACATTAAATCATATTTTTCTTTATAACAAACAGGTAAGTAATTTCCGCTTGATTCGGACACCGCTTAATTGGAGAAGCCGCTTATTTGGGACAAATCTCAAAGAACAGAAACCAAACCAAGAAACCAATAATAAATTTATATGTTTAATTGGGACAACATTCGGATTAATTGGGACAGTAAATTTAATCGGTGCTGATTTTGTAGAAGTGAAATGTTACAAAAACAAAAGACAGACTACACTTGACTCATTTTTGTATTGAATTAAATTGTACCTACCCATTTATTATTTTAATTAGGATTTTTTTTCTTAAAAGTTTATATTACATATCTGTAATTTATATGATAATTCATATTCCCTATATGTAATTTACAGTTTCCAAGAGTTTATAAAATAAAATAATTTAAAAAAAAACATGCATTGTTTAATTTTATGTGTGTATTACTGGTTATTGGCCTTAGTTGCCAAAATCAAATGAATGAATTTAAAAAAAATGTAAAATTCGCTTGACCGGGACAGCCGCTTAATTGGGACAAAATGCCCAAGTCCCGATGTGTCGCAATTAAGCGGAATCGACTGAGTTTATTTATTTATTCGATCGAAATACGGTATTTACCCCTTTATGGTAAGGTTTTACCAAATAAATACCATTTAATTGTTGAAGGGTGTTTGTGTTCACACTGTGAAACTTCATATTCAATATTTATGAAACAATCAAAACACCGTTATAATTTTCACCACATTTATTCAAACTCTAACGTTTTCGCCCACTTCAATGGGCATTCTCAAGAGTACTGAAACAATAAAAATGTCACCTACAAAAATTGAAGGTAGTCAAAGAGGGGGGAGAGAGGTGGGTGCAGGGATTACAATAGAAGAGTGGGGAGTGGCATTGGTAGGTATAACATTAGGTGAGACAGGGTAAACTAGTAATGGGGACTTAGCGGGAATTTGGATATTTACAATATTATCCCGATGCTTAAATATTTCCAAAGCTTCCATTGCGTTCAGACGTCGATCACCACATTCGGAATGTAACACCACTGTACTGTCTATATCAAATGAATGATTATGTTCAACACAATGATCGGCCATTTCCGAAAAATTAGAAAGGCCCCTGAACGTCAATTTTTGTAGGTGACATTTTTATTGTTTCAGTACTCTTGAGAATGCCCATTGAAGTGGGCGAAAACGTTAGAGTTTGAATAAATGTGGTGAAAATTATAACAGTGTTTTGATTGTTTCATAAATACCATTTAAGTTTTTCAGTGAGATACCTATTTTTGCCGAGGACTACTCCATGAAATAACATTTCTACTGAAGTTCTTTTTTTACTTTCTATGTTCTGGGATTCATCCCAATCTACCTATACCATCTGGATTACCTTTGATGATCTAACTTTAGCTTATGCTATAATAATAACCACAATACATGCTCAGTCATTTTAGACGTTGAATAATTTTAGAATTACATAAAGACGAGGGGTTGGGAGTCAGGAGGTTATTAACAAAGTATCTTTTCAGAGGTGCGCTTGACTGCCTTTTATTAAGACATCCGCCTTCAGTTTGTTAATGATGAGCTTCTGAGTTATAATAATAACAATGAGAGCGGAAGAAAGCCATCTTGTAACTATGTATATGTGAGTCTGAAAGCTGAAAGTTCTAGAAAACCGACGAAGCGGAAACATCTTAAAAAATAAATTGATGATGACTAAACCATAATGGTGACGTAAAATAGACTTTGAAATATGACAAAATAATATTACGTAAACGAAAGCAAATATATAGACATATTTCTGAAGAGTTTATTGACTAAAATAGAATTCCATAATTAGGTAATTTGAAATGAGTGTTTCCTTCTACTATAAGTTATTGATCATGAGAGAAACGTCTTTTGACTTATCAGGTCATTATCAACCTTAAGACGTCTCTCTCGGAATCAATAATCTATAGTAGAAAGAAACACTTGTTTCAAATTACCTAATTATGGAATTCTTCTACGTGTGCACCGACACAATTAATAGCATTCAAACTGTTTCACTTTGGATGATCATTCAAAGTGTCAGCCGGGTCAAAGCTGTTCATCGAAAGTGAACACGTCTATTTACATATGTTCATTCTTTGATTTCACTGCCATGTCAACACTCACGGTCATGTTGTATGTAGTTTAACGTATTTTCGTAGAGAAAAAAAAACAAAAAAAAAATGGGAAACAGCTATCATTTAAAATTAAAACAAATTTATATAATTTTCGACAACATGATAACTTTGTACATGATTATAACATTCAATACATATTCATAGAGAATTAAACAAATAATAAGATAAAACTTGTTTATGGTCGTTTCAGTGAAAGGACCTTTCATCAAAATTATGACGAGTGGTAATCTCTTTCCTCCGTCATCGCTAGTGATCACTATTGATGAAACGTCTGTTCACACCAAATATGCCATTTTCCTCATCTTTATACTGGACAACATTACTCCATCTGTAATTTACTGTAATGAATTCTACAGCTTCCATATTTTTACAAAAAAAAGATTGACAATAAGTTATCCAACATGCGTAAGATAAAAATAATACTTAAAAATAAATTGGAGTAAATTCGCCAGACATATAATTTTAACATTTAAAGTTTTGTATAAAAATAACATAACACTGAACTTGTATGTTTATTTATACACGTCAAGAAAACAACATTTTAATGTAAATAACATAAAAATACTGAGAAACAGTTCAACACGCAGTTAATTAAAAATAATTTATTCTGCTTCGTACATTGATTATGTTAGAAGAATGTTAGTGTTAGTTTTGGCATAGGTATTATTCCTTCTTACCATACAATATTGACAGCAGAACATGGAAAACAAATAATTGATTTGTTTCCTTTTTTAATCAACTAGGGTTTTTACCCAAAAACTTAGTAGTTTGAGTCGAATCAGTATTTTAAGAGTATACCTACTCTACAAATAGTTCTCGAACCCTTTGGAGTATTGAGTGTGAGAATAATGGTTTTTTATTATTTTTTTTTGTCTTATTTTGACATAGGTTTGTACAAATTTTTCTTATTGTTTATATATATATGGACAATATGTAAAGCGCCGTTTACTCATAACATGACCTCAAGGGCGCCGTATATCGTATCCATCACCCGAAACTCCCAGCAAAAAGGTGTGTCTTCAGTCCTTTTTTAAAACTCTCTCCATTCACCTCCTCTCGCAGACACAGAGGCAGCTTGTTCCAACATCTGGGACCCGCAACACTAAACGCTCTATCTCCAAAGCCTGTTTTGCGAGATCGAGATGGCTCAATTAGTCTGCATTTTGCCTCACCCTGTGCTGAGCGAAGCATGAGCCGTCTTTCACTATGTTTTTATTAGCATTTTTTATTTACTTTTAGTGTTAATGTGACGTGGTTAGATGAAAGAAATCACTATATAGTGATAATCTTGCCACTGCATATCATCACATTTTTTCTTGTGTAAACTGATTTGTTGATTTTGTTACGTAAATGATGATGGGCAAGAAGAATAAAATAAATAAATTTAAAAAATGTACGAAAATTAGACAACAATAATAAAATAATTACATTTTAAAATATATTGATACAGTTTTATTCGATTAAAGAAAATATTTTTTTGTATACATTATTTATTTATTTATTCTTCAGAGACACACACAAAGTGTTGAAAAAAAAATGTATAGATCAGCACCTGATGACGCGAACTCGGAGTCCTCGAAACCGGTCGTGCGTTAGTCTTACTCAACAGTAATATAAAACATAATAATTTATACGCGGCGGCAGAATTGCCATCCACACTTCTCAGCATTATACAACCAGATAAGTCTCCATATGATCAGTCATGATCACACAAAAACTTAACAGTCTAATGCCGGGAAAAATTCACCTATCCAGATATACAGGATATCAAAGGATTAGGCTCAAAACGCGGGATCAAAATACCAGCATTGTGCCTGAAATATCTGTGTTCAGAAACCTTTTTACAATATTACAAGTGTTTATTATAATAGATTTTTGAATTTTAATGTACAAATTAACCGGTAAATCTAATTTTTGTAAATTATTTATTAAAGATTTCGGAGTTACCCCTGTAGCTGACATGACTAAAGGTACTATATAAACGGACCTAGAATGCCAAATATTTTTTATTTCTCCTGCTAGTTCTGTATATTTACGTATTTTTTCTGCGACGGTTGTTTGTATATTATGTGTATTTGGAACAGCGATGTCGATTAGGTACGTTATTTCATTACGTTTATCATGTAATACTAAATCGGGTCTATTATGATGTATTTGTCTATCTGTTATTATGGTTTTATCATAATAGAGCCTATAATTTTGATTTTCTAATACCTGTTCCGGGTTGTATTTATAATAAGGTCATGATCTTTTCTGTAAAGATCTAAGCGATCTAAAAATCGTGAAACAGTTAATACGTTAGTAAATTAATGATAACAAACAACATCAATGAATAAATATATTTCGCTATAAACATGATTTCGGAATATTCATCAATGTTTACGGCTACCATTAATATTATTTTCATATAAAAATCATCTAATAAATTATCAATTTCATGGCTCTTAAATATTTTATCATCGTTTAAATTTAATTGTCGTTTCAGTTACGCATCAAATCGATTTCTCCAGAAATCAAAAATAAGCCATGAATAATATAATAATTTTCTATATTTTCAAGTGTAACTTTGTGGAAATGCATTGTGTTGTGTAAATGTATTGTGTTGTTACTGATGATGACTACATTGTAGTTGAAAACGTTATAATAATTAAAACAATCTCATAGTGGAATGAAACAGTGTTTGATTTAATTTAAATGTTAGGTTATTCTTATTCGCACGGCGTGCGAATAATATTTCTTCCTTATTCGCACACTACCGTGCGAATAAGAGGTAAATATTATTCGCACGGCGCAGCTATATCAAGCCAAAGTGACATACGTCGAGAGTATGATAATTTTTTATTTTTTTTATTTGTTACTCTTAATTTCGATTTGTAACAATCAACCTTTATGTATCTATATCGTTAAACTAAAAACTATGTGTATATAGTATTTTTCATCATTTTATCAGACTATTTGGCGTGTTTTCTTATATATTTTGACATAAAAACACTCCAAGTGTAATATTTGTATGAAAAAAATTCTTGATATTTTTATTTGTTAGTCTTAATTTCGATCTGCAACAATCAACCTTTATGTATCTACATCTTAAAACTAATAAGTATGTGTATTTAGTAATTTTTCATCATTTTATCAGACTATTTGGCGTGTTTTCTTATATATTTTGACCTAAAAACACTCCAAGTGTAATATTTGTATGAAAAAATTGTGAAATTTAGGAGGAGGAGGACAATAACATGGCATCTTATAGAATTTGAACTGACAATTTTAAATTATAAATGTAGACAAGGCTATACTATACTATACCCTCACGCCGTGTCCCAGGTGGGGTAGGCAAAGAGAACGGAACGCCTTGTTGATCTTTCCTTACATATCTCTTTCGCTTCCTCTACATTCAACCAGGTTCTCATACATGCACGCCGATTCATCTTACTTAAGACGCGACCGTCCTTGAGAATTTGATCCACGTGGTCAAGCCACGTAGTTCTTGGACATAGATTGGTTATAGATGTAGACAAGGCAATTGAATGAAAAATGAAATACAAATACCTACTATAAGATGTTTGGAGCAAGTGGACGAATATGTTTATTTAGGAAGTATGTTTGTAAGGGATAATAGGTACGAAAGGGGCATTGAAAAAAGAAAAGTGGCTGGTGCGAGAGTGAACGGTGCACTTCGATCTATTGTTAGCAATAGCAATGTCTCAAACATGGCTAAAATGCTGGTGCACAACGCCATCCTCGTACCGACACTGATGTATGCAAGCGAGACTTGGACATGGCTGAAGAAGGACGAGAGTGGAATAAATGCAGTGGAGATGCGATCACTGAGAAGAATGGTAGGTAAAACATTGCGTGATAGAGTAAGAAATGAGGATATTAGAAGAATGAGTGGATGCAAGAGGAGTGTTGTTGATAGAATGCGTGTAAATAAATTGAGATGGTTTGGTCATGTGGAGCGAATGGATGGTGTAAGATTGACGAAGAGGGTGTATTTAGCTGAAAGACAGGGTGTGAGGAAGCGCGGGCGTCCGAGAACCACGTGGCTTAACCACGTGGATCAAATTCTCAAGGACGGTCGCGTGTTAAGTAAGAGGAATCGGCGTGCATGTATGAGAAACTGGATGAATGTAGAGGAAGCGAAAGAAGTATGTAAGGATAGAGCGACATGGCGTTCCGTTCTCTCTGCCTACCCCACCTGGGACACGGCGTGAGGGTATAGTATAGTATAAGATGTTACTGTAAGATGAAATTTTCATTAATAGGTACTATATATTACCTTTTTCCAAGAATTTCTCCTAACTAATACTTACAATAATAATATCCTATTTGGTTCTTAGTGAAAATGTTGTACCATTCTTAAGAGTATTTCCAATGCAACATGTACCTAATTTATTTATTTATTTATTTATAATAATATACACGGCTTACGCCTTTTATACACAGTGTTTATAAATAATAGTACCTACAATACTACTACCATATCATATCATAATTCAAAAAAAATCAGTTATGGGTAATTGTCTCTCTTAGGTGTCAGATATGATAATAAACTCTTATAAATATGCTAAAAAAGAGTGAAGAATGAGGATATCAGGAAAATGAGCGGATGCGAGAAGAGTGTTGTGGATAGAAGGCGCGTAAATAAGTTACGATGGTTTGGACATGTTGAGCGAATGCAAGATGAAAGAATGACGAAGAGGATGTATGAAAGATGAGGTGCGAGGAAGCGCGGAAGGCCAAGAACCACGTTGCTTGAGCACGTGGATCAAATCCTAAAGAACGGCCGCGTGTTGAGTAAGAGAAATCGGCGAACATATGTGAGAAACTGGATGAATGTGGAGGAAGCGAAAGAAGTTTGTAAGGATTGATCTATACGGCGTTCCGGTCTCTCTGCCTACCCCTCCGGGGACACGGCGTGAGGGTATAGATAGATATAGATAGATTATATGCTCAATACATAGTGTACGGCCCTCCTTGCCTTTGCTGCGGGTCACCATCGAACCATCTGAAGCGCACCCCGTGCTAGCACCCACACTAGCATACGTCATTGTTTCCACCAAGGAAGCCGTTCTGAGGAGGGACCATGCTCCACGCACCCACAGGTGGTCCGCCTGCTCAGAGGTAACACACAGATGACACAAACACTGGTATATTAATAAAATTTCACAATTTTTTAATACAAATATAACACTTGGAGTGTTTTTAGGTCAAAATATATAAGAAAACACGCCAAATAGTCTGATAAAAAGATGAAAAATTACTATATACACATAGTTATTAGTTTTACGATATAGATACATAAAGGTTGATTGTTAGAAATCGAAATTAAGAGTAACAAATACAAATTTAAAGATTTTTTTCATACAAATATTACACTTGGAGTGTTTTTAGGTCAAAATATATAAGAAAACACGCCAAATAGTCTCATAAAAGGATGAAAAATTACTATATACACATACTTAATAGTTTTAAGATGTAGATACATAAAGGTTGATTGTTGCAAATCGAAATTAAGACTAGCAAATAAAAATATCAAGAATTTTTTTCTTTTACTAAAAAAATAAAAAAATATATCATTCTCTTGACGTATGTCACTTTGGCTTGATATGGCTGCGCCGTGCGAATAATATTTACCTCTTATTCGCACGGTAGTGTGCGAATAAGGATGAAATATTATTCGCACGCCGTGCGAATAAGACCAACCTAAATATTATCTTTAATAATTTTCTTCTAGCACTACTATATAGTGGTTAGTTCTCTTATAATTCTCATTGTACAAAATTTAAATGTCTAGTTTAAATTATTGTTTATTTACTTATCGTCGTTGCATATTCAAAAAAGGATAATGTGAATTCATAAATGTTTTGACATTTCTAGAATAAACTGCTTATAATGATATCATAACCATTTTATAAAGTGATTCTTAGTATCAATTTTTTTTTTTTTTGGCTATCCACCCGTTATCGATTGACTTGAGCCCTTTGGGAACAATGTATTCGATACCAAGGGTAAAATACACCATATTTATAAGTGCATATGGTGTATTTACCCTCCTAGCATCATATAATCATATCATAATATATTATCAGCATAATCCGTAGACTGACAGTCAAATATAACATTATATTTTATACAATAAACAAAACAATATTATATTGTAATCAAAACACAATATTCAAAGTGCAGGTGGGCAAATTGCAACAATTACCAGTAATAGGCACTTCCAATACACACTCACATCCAGTCTACACAACGACATTTCTATGCTGTCACTCAAACACACATACACACACACGTATATTCCCTTCAATGACCACTAGTTCCTACTACACATTAGTGATGTAACGAATATTCGCATTCGCATTCGCGAATATTCGCATATTTCAAAGTATTCGCATTCGCATTCGCAAAAAAATATGCGAATGTTTTGCGAATATTATTTTAGTAATAAAGTATCTGGTCTGTTCCGTGCTGGCCACATTTGTTGTATTGTTTCCTGTGTTCGTTTGCTTGATGATGTTATTATTATTAGGAGAAATATGCATTTGTGGAGATTTAATTTATATGTTTGTTTTAAGTATTACAACTGCTATGAGTATAGGGCCCTACAATAATTTTATATTCTATTTAAGGAATATTTATATCATACTACAAGGTGAACCACACTAAAGTATTCTCTCAGAATTTTCGGGGCTTGAAGACTAAGATCGAGGAGTTTAGAGCAAACTTATTTGCAAATAGTTATGATATAATTGTTCTGACGGAAGCTTGGCTAAATTGTGGCATATTTGACAGCGAACTTTTTCAAAACGAATATACAGTTTACCGCAAGGATAGGGATTTCATGTTGAGTGGTAAAAGGGATGGAGGTGGGGTCTTAATTGCTGTGGATCGGACACTAGGATATTCATCCACTTTTGTTTGGGATGATACTGGTAAAAGTATATCTGAACGTTTAATCAGCTATTACGGCAAAACGGATATTTGTCTTATTGGAGATTCCAATATCCCAACAATCCAATGGAAAAAAGACCCCGATGTTGATTCAATCTTTGTTCCGTATTCTTATTCGTGTCCTGTTGCGCAGTATTTGATAGAATCTATATCTTTTCTCAATATGTTTCAGTCTAACGGAGTTTATAACAGCAATCAAGTTATCTTGGATTTAGTTCTTTCAACTATTCCGTGTTCTGTTACCAGATGTGACTCTCCACTGGTTGGTAAGGATTCACACTATCCTTCACTGTTGATAGATTATGAGTTTGAAATTGCTGAGGATTTGTCTCAAAATATGATCCAGAAATTAATATACTTTAAGTCAAACTTTTCGGAAATAAATTTTGAACTACAAAGTGTTGATTGGGTCAGTGTTTTGGGAAACGAACCGGTGAATAAGATGATTGAATCTTTTTATGGTTATGTTTTGCCAATAATTGAGAAGCATACACCTACATATGAAGAGGGTGTCACCTAATAATTTTCCCAAATAGTTCTCAAATAGAATTCTGTTATTGTTTAAGAGAAGTCTAAGGCTTGGCGTAAGTTGAAGATGAACCGTAATGATTCTGACTACAATTTATTTTTTCAACTAAGAGCTCAGTTGAAGTTGTTGCAGAATCACGATTATAGGTCTTTTATTAATAACACTGAGAAGTCACTTAAGGGCAATGTCAAGTCTTTCTTTTCATTCGTGAATTCCCTTAAAGAATCTAGAGGCTATCCAAGGGTAATGGGTGACGGTGACCAGACTTCGAGCGATCCAGAGGGAATTGCAAACTTGTTTTCGACGTTTTTTGGTTCTGTATTTTCACTGAATAATTTGCATGATTCTAATACTAAAGAATTGGAAAATATTTTAACTAACTCATGTTTATCCATGGTTAATATCTTGAAATCTGATATTCATAAACGTTTATTAGGTATAGATGAGACAAAAGGAGTTGGCCCTGATGGTCTAGCACCAATATATTAAAGAGATGTGTAAGTCATTTAACCAAACTATTGTATCTGACATTTATTAGAACACCTTGCTGCAGGAGGCAATCTACACTATGGGACATGGAAAAACCTAAATCGACTGAGATCTGGTATAGGAAACTGCCGCGACAATAGAGAACGATTGGGCTTCCTACAGGACGAATCCGGAGCGTGTGACTGTGGTGCAGCACAGACTATGCCACACTTGTTGGAGTGTCCATTGTGCCCTGTCACTTGCACTATGGAGGATATTTTTGACGCATCTCCACCTGCTGCGCGTTTTGCGCAGTACTGGAAATCAGTTTGATGGGTTTTTTCTCTGGGTTTCGACACGATAAATAAATTAGGAGTTTACAAGAAGGATGCTTTCCATGCAAATGGAAGATGGCTAGTATTATTCCTTTGCATAAATCTGGCAGCAAATCGGACGTTCGTAACTACAGACCAATTTTAATTCTATCACCTATTTCAAATATATTTGAGGGTATGGTTCGTGAACAAATTACTTTTTTCCTGAAGCCGTATCTTCTTGTAGAGCAGCATGGATTCATGAGTGGAAGATCGACAGTAACAAATCTGATTTTTTTTCTCAGCTATGGACAATCGTATACAGTTGGATGCCATTTATATCGGCTTTCAAAAGGCATTTGATAAAGTAGAACATCGACTTTTTTCAACTAAGGTAGATTGACTCATATATTTCTGATAGATTGATGACAGTTAAACTTAACGGTTACTCATCTGGCAGTGTCAGTGTTACATCTGGTGTCCCTCAGGGGTCTTCTTTGGGTCCTTTACTTTTCACGATATTCATAAACAACATAAAAAAGTGCTTTGACCACTCAGAGCTTCTATTATTTGCGGACGATTTAAAAATATACTGTCAAATTCAATTATTGTTTGACTATGAAATGCTTAACGAGGACTTGGAAAGACTACACGAGTACTGTAAAAGAAATAACTTGCACTTAATCTGGAGAAGTGTAATCTGATCTCTTTTACCAAAAATAGAAAGAAAATTCGATAAATTTACAATATCCATAATCATGATTTAAAAGAAGTAAATAAGATTAGAGATTTAGGTGTGGTGTTTGACTCTGAGCTTCACTTTGATGATCACGTGAACAAAATTATCGAAGAGATCAATAAAATACTGGGATTTATTCTGAGATCTACAAAGTCATTTAGGTTATATGAATCGTATTTGTAGTTGTACTTATCGTTGTTTCGCTTAGAGGGTATCTTTTCCCGGATTATTTTTGTTCCCGGGAATCGGGAAATTTTAAAATGAATTTCCCGGGATTCCCGGGAATCCCGGGAAATTGTTTTCCGTTCTACATTAAAAAAAAACAAAAACGATTGCAGACTCAAGAAACCCTGTTTATAGAATTTTAAAGTGCCAATTACGTCAGGTTTGTGAGAAAGTAGAGTTGAGGGTAGAATAAGATGAAATAAATATAAAAAAAAATGTATATGTTTGATAAAATTAATGTGAAGTGTTTGGGATAGTATTAATTTTTAGACTGTTTTTTAAATTTTTAAATTTTTGATTTTTCTTTTTTAAGAGTTTTTTTGTATTGTTATTGCATACATTAGTGAAGTGTGAATGTGTTTGTGCGAATGAATGTATTAGGTATGTGTGCGAAATTGGGTGAGCAGCGATTTGTAATAGGAATGGGTGATTGGATGTATTGTGAATTAATACCTATATTATGTGTAAGATTTTCTATAATTGTTTTGTGTGTTATTGCTGAAGTATGCACTGTTTCGATGTAAGACTATTGGAATGTTTTTGTCGCTTACATGTTTATATTTATATGTCTTTCATCTGTTGTGTACCATGTAAATGAAGAAACAAATCAGTAATTCGGTGAAAGTACCGGATACTTACCCGGTACATTGTGGAAAAAGGTACTGCAAGAAAATATTCTTTAAGAAAACCGAGGAGTTTTGGAATATTTCAAATTCCTATACCATTTTCAAGTCAATATTCGCATTCGCATTCGCATTCGCGAATGTCGGCATGAAATATTCGCATTCGCATTCGCGAATATCCAAAATCAGACATTCGTTACATCACTACTACACATACACCTTCAGAACGTTTAACCCAAAAGTGCCGTATGAATAAATGTTTCCCGATCAATTATATTTGTTTTAATTAGTACAATGTGAACTAGTAAATTCTTTTAAAAAACGATATAATCTGTTTTAATACGTGGTGGGAATTCAAAGATAGGAGGTAAGTGACATTAAAAGGACGCTCGCAGTCTTTCATAACGTCATACAGGCCGTGGTCTGAACGTATGGGGCACTCAAAAAATAAGTGATCGAGGTTTTCAACATTCAGTCCGCACTCACAGTAAGGACTGTCAACTGTACCAATTCTGTGCAAGTGGGAAGCCACGCAATTTAATTTTTTTTTTATTTAAATCAAATTTAATTTTTTTTACATGAAACAGGTTCTTCAAATCCATTAAATATTAACTTTAATATTGATAAAATTTCCTTTCATCCTTATTTTGTTTATAAAGATTTTCTAAACAATAATAAATTTATTAAAATAAAATTTAATTAAAATTCAATACTTAAAAAATAATATCACATGCGAATAAAAAGTTCAAACAACTATTTTAATGCCTTCATGAACAGTTATAAAAGAGTACCTATGCCTAAATTTTTATTATTTATCGTGTCGAAACCCAAAAAAAAACCAATCCAACTGATCTCCAGTACTGTGCAAAACGCACAGCTGGTGGAGATGCGTCAAAAATATCCTCCATAGTGCAAGTTACTGGGCACAATGGACACTCGCAACAAGTGTGGCATAGTCTGTGCTGCACCACAGTCACATGTTCCGGATTCGCATGCCTAAATTAAAATGTGCGCACATGTCTCTTTTTGAATATGCAACGACGTTATGTTGATTTTTTTGTGCAATAAAGATTTATATTATTATTACAATATGTACCATCAAAACATCTTCTACATGTGGGATAGCCAGCGCATGCATGTAAATGCATGTAATAAACATCCAAGGCATATTATTTTCTGTGCCAGTAAAAATATAAGATATTCAGAGTGGGTGGCATGCTCCATCGCTCAATTGTAGATATCAATTGTTGTATACGTGAGATTTCTCGAACACCTGCCTTTTTCAGGACATTGGAAAATTTACAGAAAAGAGTGGGATACCACTTCTTTATTGGATATCACGGGACAGACTTGTTCAATCTTTTTGCTATGGAAAAATCACTAATAAATACATTTAAACAAACCATTTTTATTTTTGGTTGTATACTACATTCAAAGTTTGGCTTGAGCCCAAATGTGTACGTAGAGATGAGAATTATACCCAAGTACTTATTATCAGTTTAACCCTTTGAAAACAGTAATGTTTCTATAAGCAATTTTTAATGTTCATTTCTGATTTTCTGTCCAAATGGAAGACTTGTAACAAAAAAATGCAATGATAAAAAGAAAATTATAGTTTTGGAAATGTTATATCAAAAAACTATTTCACCTGGTTTATAGAAAGACTTATGGCATTATAAATATCAGTTTAATCAACAAGAAAGTAAAAAAAAACTGCAATATCAATAAAAAATCGATTGTATTTAATTTGAATGTATACCTTTTATGTATATTGTTTTTTATCAATGTACAGTAAAGTAGTATGTAGTAGTAAATAGTAATAAAATAGTAGTAAATCAAGTACAATGTAGAATAAATAAATAAATAAAATAAAATAGTAGTAAATCAAGTACAATGTAGAATAAATAAATAAATATAATAAAATAGTAGTAAATCAAGTACAATGTAGAATAAATAAATAAATAAAGTAAATAAAAAAAGATTTCTCCATGGACCTTTTGCGAAAATTTCATTTCCTACCTTAATTTACAAGCTTTTAGTAGCTTACTGTGAAAGGTGTATAAGGTTGTATTTGGGTTTATAACAAAAACCCAGATATATCTTTTAAAAAAAAAAAAAAATAATAATTTAATAATGACATTTAGTTGTTATATCCTTAATGTCTTATTTTTTGTCAGCACTTAGAGGACAGCTTGAATGTTTACTATATACCTTCAGTTGGTCTGCTGTCTACCCTCTACCCCGTTTGTGTGATATTTCGTGATTGTAAAATAGGTATAGTACCTTTTTTTAACAAATATTTTAATTCTTCAATAGGTAAACATTAACGAATCATAAAAAAATAACGTTCCGGCAAGGAATGAATAATATTCATAATTTAAATCATAAAAAGATGAGAATTAATCTTTGAGAAGCATTCATTCCTCTAGACTTTAAAGGGTTAATACATGGAAGTTATGAAAATTTTTTCACCGTTCCACAGTTATAAGAGTCAATCTATTATCTAGATGACATATTTATGAATCATAACGTTTATCTAAATAGTGTAAATACATTTTTCACACTTTATAATGAATACAACTTAAAATAAATTCTAACGTTTACCACATTTACCACAATATAATCTTTAGTATAATGAAAGCTACAGAATAAAAGTTGAAGTTGAATGTTCTCCTAAGCCAATGAAATTTAAAAATAAATGTTATTTTCTACTTTAACATAAAGTAACATTTATTTTTAACTAGCTGACCCAGCGAACTTCGTACCGCTTAACAATCAATGAGTGATTAATATTTTTGATTTCTTTACAAACTCTCGTAATTGTCCAAGTGTGTCATCGTATAATGTAAAACAAAAAATCATTTATGTTCAACAATTATACTTAACTCAGATTATTTTACAAATTATCTTCTGTACGTAATATAATTATGTAGTTACTAATTTATTTTTTTAGGGATATACCGATTCATTTTAAATTTATAAAAATTCTTTCCAAGATCTTTTCAAAATTGAAATTTCAGAACCACTGATTGTAAATTGTATGGAAAACGATTCTAATTTGAAAATGTATATTAAAATCATTCTATAAATAGGCCAATCTGTAAAAAAACTTTATCGTTGATTTTGCATAATTCACCATATTGCATTTTTATTGAAATCAAAAATGTATGGCGTAAATAATTTTCTTCGATATTTTTCTTCCCGTGAATTTGTAAGATATTTTAATAGTTACCTAATCGGTTATTCGGGGCGGAGAAGAATCCAACTAATCAGAGATCATTCAAATCAGTACAGTAAATGTAATCATAGGCATATGAAATATATAATTAAGCATATAATTTCATAGCGTCTATTCGCACTATTATATTCTCATATATGTAGGTCATAGCCAAATAGTGGCGTTATAGAGAAGAGCGCAGATGTTACATGTCGTATTATGATGCGTTGAATAATGAAATGAGTACACAACTTAATATTCCTACATACTATATACTTTGTATCGAATATAAACTTGACATACTAAGTTCTAAAAAGCTCTCAGACTGACAAGATAAAATGTGATTTGAATATCGCTCATTCAAACTTTCAATGTATGTATATTTGATTGTAAAATTAACTAATGTTCCGTGGAGCACTCGGCAAACAATTATTATTGGTCTACCAAAATTTACTGTAAGTTTTCGAATGTCCTAGAAAAGGCTGATGTTCGAATAATTAAGAAATTTTACATTTGTTAAGATTTGTTATTTGGTGATGATTCATCCAAGAACTGGTAACGCTCAAATTCACCTCAATTTTAGTGGTTGATTGAGAGACAATGCATTCAACACCTCGTTTGATTATTATTATAAGCATAACTTATGTTATTATTATTTTCCGTAATACCGTGTAATACCGCGTATATCTATACCTTGAGTAACAAATGCTTTAACCGAAAGGGCACTGTTGAATATCGTACATTAGAAGCGAAGAGCGAGAAAAAAATAAGCTTTGTTTAATACAACGAGTGTCATGAAATAAATGAGCTCAGTTGCAGTTAGGCAGGTTTGTTAGACGATTTGAACGACGTAACGAATAATGATAATAATATTAAGACGCTTTGGACAGCATCGCGTCGAATTTATACATGGTGAGCGATTGTAAGCGTAGTTCAGGTGATCGGATTGTTAACTGCACTCATAATCTTAGCATATATTTCATTTTATTCACTGTGTCGGTGTTTAGGTAGTAGAATTCCATATGGAAATAAATAAAACAAGCGTTTTATTTATTTCCATATATTTCATATTATGTAAGCTGGAAACCTCACGTTTTGCCCAGCTTTTCGGCTTGTATGTATGTCATATTACCGACCTACATATTACTATGTATATTTACAGAAACTCATATTAT
Organism: Athripsodes cinereus; assembly: GCA_947579605.1. Classification (NCBI taxonomy): domain Eukaryota; kingdom Metazoa; phylum Arthropoda; class Insecta; order Trichoptera; family Leptoceridae; genus Athripsodes; species Athripsodes cinereus. Next base: position 32,227,322 of record OX388308.1, on the reverse strand, counting down.
TATTTATGTCGTAGGTAAGTCGCATGCATTGTGTAGCTCAGTTGTAAATCGGCTGGGATCTAATAATATTATAATAATTGTGGGCTGCCAACATTTGACACAATATCTCGTATTGTACAGATAAATCATTCTTACATTGCATTACAGACAATCGACGAGACGTCTTAGTAACTTAGTACCCATTATTTAAGTCGGTTTACATGTATGGATGTATGTATGTAAGTTTGTTTACACAGCTTTTATTACTGATTAACGTAATAGATACCATTGACTTCATTTAGAGCTTGCGGTCTTTTAGTGCGTTTCTGTTTATTGAAATTGTATGTATTTTATTTATTTAAAACTATAATTAACACATTTTATTGGCTAGAAAGCCTTTTCGCCGAGGCATGTATATTTATTTATTTTATTCTTCACTGTACATTGGTTACAATAATACAAATTAAAACTAATAAATCAAATGTTTTTGTGTTAACACTTTGGAAATTCATTATAATTAAAATGAATTTAAAAACACTGTATAATTTCCAAATTAAATAAATAAATTTAATGTTTTAATAATGTAATAATAATTTAATTTAAGTGAATAAATTTAATTTGGAAATTATACAGTGTTTTTAAATTCATTTTAATTTTAACAAATTAAAACGTTTATCATAGAAAATATCAGTTATACAATTCAATGTACAGAGGGCCGAGTTTGTCGCTAAAATTCGATGTCTTCCAACTAACCCGGAAACAACATAACATAATCATTATACACACCGAGCACAGTTCGAAAAACACCCCGATCATAATGCTCACCATGCACCATATAATATGATAATATTAAATTAAAACTATGGTACAAAATTATTTACCTCGTCGAGCCGTATATAGAAAATAGAAACCATTGGATACTTAGAAAATATAAAATAGAGCCGCATTTACTGATGAAATAACCTATACACTAAGATATCCACATATGAAAGTTAAATATCTTACATCCTGCTTTTTCTTGGCTCAGTCGTGAAAACTAACATCAAATACCTATTCAGTAGCTAGAAGAAATGAGTCCTATAAAAATCGAAATAATAAAACAAGTGTTATTCTACTAATGGTTTATTATGTGAGAGAGACGTCTTTCGTCTTATGAGGACATTGTCAATCTATTGAGATTGACAATCATGAGATTGACAATGTCCTTATAAGACGAAAGACGTCTCTCTCACATAATAAACCATTAGTAGAATAAAACACTTGTTTTATTATTTCGATATGGAATTCTACTACCTAAACACAGACACAGTGAATATCCTATAAAAATCTCTCAAGAACTAAGTAAATGTTTTGAAAGTCTTTAAGAAAAGGAAAATAAGGTACTATACTATACCCTCATGCCGTGTCCCGAGTGGGGTAGCCATAGAGGACGGAACGCCATATAGATCTATCCTTACACACTTCCTTCGCTTCTTCCACATTCATACAATTTCTCATACACGCACGTCGATTCATCTTACTCAACATGCGGCCGTCCTTGAGAATTTGATCCACGTGATAAAGCCAAGTGGTTTTTGGATGCCCGCGCTCCCTCACACCTTTTCTTTCAGACAAGTTTATCCTCTTTGTCATTCTTACCTCGTTCATTCGTTCAACATGTGCAAACCACCGTAGCTTATTCACACATATTCTGTCCACAACTCTCTTCTTGCATCCTCTCATTCTTCTAATATAATACGAAATAAAACGAAGATAAGGTTCCATAGAGAATGAATGTCCTTGGATGCAATGTGCCCTGGCCCCTGACCCAACTAAGATGAAAAGAAAAGACGTACATAATAAATACACGGTGACTTTTATAATAATTATGTAGTGAACTTAAAGAACAGTTCCCTAGATGCATAACACTTCATTATAAATTCGTAGATACAATATGTGTGCCTCTCTGACGTATCAAACTCGTACGTGCTGTGAAGAATGTACATATTATACGTGAATAATATTGTTGTTTAAAAAACATCTTGAGTGCAATGCGGATAAAGTTAGGATGCTGCAAATACTCTGCAGGAAAATATACATATACTGCAAGTATTCTGCAGGAATAATATTTACTGCATGAAGGAAATTATAAAGCCTAATATGAGAATTTATTATTTTAAATATTTATTTAACAACACAATAATGATAATAGGTATATTATATTTAAACTATCAACTACTATATAATCCATCTATTCTATATATCCATTTCCTCACGCCGTATCCCAAGTGGGATAGGCAGAGAGAACAGAACGCCATATAGGTGTCCTAATATACTTTTTATGCTTCTTCTACAGCCATAAAATTTCTGGTGCATGCACGTAATAAACCAAATAATAATAAACCATACTCTAGTAGTGGTCATTTGAATAAACTGTTTGATTATTTGATAATTAATTTAGTATCCATTATTTGTAATGTATGTTTACATTGTATATATTTCCAGAAAGAGAAAACGTAACTTCTACAAAAATCTATTAACTAAACACCACTTCAAATATAAATCCACATGTTCTTAAATAATTTATAACAAATTTAGTTTGCTGAGGCAGTACTTTTGTTCTTTTTGATTCTGTAGCGCTCTATTTTGAGTCATGAGATCGATTCCCGGCCAGGGTAAAATGAACAATTACCCTTTTCAAATTGTTCTAGGTCTGGATGTTACATGTATATGTGTGTATCATCGCGTAAGTACCCATAATGGGGTGTTCACATTTGGCGAATATCGCCAGGCGAATTTCAAAATATAACGCCAGGCGAAAAAACAAAATTCGCCGTACGCCCATTGATCGCTACACCTGTTCACACAGTCCACCGATATAGAAACGATCTGTCAGATGCGCTTTGATTTTGACATTGTTTTCAAAATGGCGGACGTCGAGATGGAGATCGCTAAGTGTTTATTTTTAGTCGAAAATGTTATAGTAGAGGTTAAAGGCGCCTTTAAATTAAGAAAACAAACGCCACAAACCAACAACAAAGATAATAGCTGTCACGAAGCGGGAAACATTATAAAATTTATAATAATAATAATAATAATAATAAAAAGATGATTTGTATTTGGCGCTGTTTCATGGTCCGTGACCATCTTAAGAGCGCCGTGGCTTTTTAGTCAAGTTGGAAGCATCTTCTAGGTCAAACATGAAGTTCATGTAACGCTAATGCCACTGCAGAGGACTCTCTATCTTTATTGGCATCAGTTCTCTGCCTCAGGCCATCCCATATCTTGGTCGTGGTGTCGTACATCTCTACGTTCTTGGTATGACGAAGAGTGTAGATTTTCTCAACAGCCGACTCGAAGTCCTTCTTTTCGAGCGTTCCACTTTGGTTGACATCAAAGAAAAAGTTGCACACATAGAGAAGCTTCTTCTTACGGAGATCTGAGATAGGCATCGTGGTAGACAAAACAGTATTTTTGTCCCTTTCACCCGCTGTGTTGTTGCGAGTAGTCGGTGTTGTTATCCTTCTCTGTTACACTACTGGACATACACTGATCACTACACGCTGGCACTTGTATAGAGTGATTCCCGGAAGGGGTCGGTTTTTTTAACACGTGTTTTGGCAATAGAAGCGGGAATGTAACACAAAATGATGACTTGTGAATGAAGTTTTGAAGAGACAATCAACAATAATGAATATTAATTTATTTCGAGTTTTGATGAAATTTAAGAGATGATGAGATGCAAAAACTACGCGGTTTTGAAATGTTAGCGTGCACAAGAAAGTTCAGCACTATGGGACCGATATCTTTCGTAAAATCAAATTATTTAAATGAGCGGTTTGATTTGCGTGGTGGCAGCCAGACGGCGCGCAACCCACTATAGGTTAGAAAGTTTTTACGGACGCCGCGCAAATCTACGCATGCGCAAATTGTTCAACCAGAGAAAAAGTTGAAAGGTGGTCAACTTGAGATGATATCGTTTTCACTAGTTTTTATCGTTTCAGACTAGCTGTCATTTTGTTCACACGGTTCAAATGGCTGGCGATATTTAAGTGCCCTGGCGATATTCGCCAAAGTGAGAACACCACATAATACAAGGTTAATATCTTAATTTGGGACTATCCTGATCTGTGTGAATTGTCAATTCATGTAATGCTGTGATATTGTGTGCCTTAAATGTCATGTTTTATGGATACCTGCCTCTAACACGACAAAAATTCACACTTAAAATTGATTATTAAAAATTAAACAATTTTAATAATATTCTACGGGACTTTATGTTGTCTTGAAGATGAGAGCGAAAGCTCTTGAAAGCCGTCTCGCTGTAATAAGAAGCATACATAATTACCAAGTTATAAAACAATGTGATTCAAATAAATTCCCCTTTTCCTGTAATTCTCTCCTCCTTCTGTAATCCTCTCCCAAATAAAATCCCCCCCCCCGGCAAATTCCCCTTTCACGACAAAAGCTTTTAGCTTACTGTGAAAGGTGTATAAGGTTGTATTTGGGTTTATGACAAAACCCAGATATATCTTTTTAAAAAAAAAAAAACAATGGGCGAGTTTATCGCAGAAGCGATATCTTCCAACTAACCCATGAATTAATAAAGTCAACAGTGGAATAACTATATCTCTTGTTTTATTATGAAATTATTATTGTAGTGTATAAGTGTTGTATTTTTACATATTTATTTAGAAGCTATTCGTTGTTTATGAGTATTATTATTTGATTCATAATTATTTTGAAAAGTTAGTTTACTAACGGTTAGCTTACGCAAAGCTTATAATGTATGTAACAGTCATGTATGTATAAGTAAAAAGCTTTAGGTAACTGGCGCAATACTGACAATTATTCGTAGGGGAAACTGCACTATGTCGAATCTCGCCAAAAATGCTTTTAATATAAACAAATTGTTTTAGTTCTATTTATGCTAACTTTTGATTGTATATTTTTATATCTCGAAAGCGCGTTATATTTAAAGCATGGAAGAAATCACAATATAGTGATAATCTCGCCACTGCATATCATCACATTTTTTCTTATGTAAACTGATTTGCTGATTGTGTTATGTAAATGATGATGTGGAATAAGAATAAATAAATAAATATTTTGTGCACTGGGAAAGACAGGTGTTCAACTGAATAAAATTTATTTCATATCTTAAATTAAGCAGTGACGAGGCTCATCACGTCATTACCCATTCAAAATATCTTTACTTTTTCTAGGCATAGAAAAGACAGCTTGCATGTACATTGCATGCAAATGGTTTGCTGGCCACTTCGCACTAAGTAACTACTTTTGTTATTGTTTTTGTTTCTTCTTTTGTATTTTGATTTATTATTATTATTTAAACTTGTTTTTTTTAGCTATGCGAATAACGAATATGCAATCTATAAATGGGTTATATATATGATTGCATTTTGTAATTTATTATATACATACCATTACGCCGCTTCCCTCGTGGAGTAGGCCAAAAAGGATCAAGCATTACTTCCTCCTATCCTTGCATACACATTTCGCTTCCGTCACTGTCATACAATTCCTCATACATGCTCCCCTGTTCAATGTACTCAACACTTGACCGCCCCACGAGATCTGGTTTATATGATTTGATCCTTGGATGGCCAAGTCTCCGAGCACCGTTCCTCTCAGCCAAATATATTTTCTTGGTCATTCTGTCCTCATTAATTCTTTCCACAAGCTCAAACCATTTACATTCACCTTTGTGACTACACCAACTTCTTTTCCATATTTCTCTCGTAAAGCACTGTTGTATTATCTAATATATAAAATTACGGCTGGACCGATTTTGATGAAATTTTGTGTGCTTATCAGGTAGGTCTGAGAATCGGCCAAATTCTATTTTTCATACCCCGAATTTTTTATTTAAATTTTTTTATGGTGAAGCACTAAAAAATATATACAGCCCTAAATTTTCACCCTTCTACCATCAACTCCTATTTTTTAATAGCGATATTAGTATATGTCATAATGGATATGTCAAAGCAACGTTTGCCGTATCAGCTAGTATATTATAATTATTGTATAAAACCTATAGATATGCCAATGAAAATTAAATACGTCTAATGATATAATGACTTAGTGTGATTTCGTTCCGATGTACAGAATGATGTGTTGTTTTATTTTATTAGTAACTCGAGTCAGTTAATGTGTAGCGAGCGTCAGTCGCGCTAGGTGGTGACAGAGATTGGCAAGCTTCTATTCTCGTCTCAAGCGAAATACAACTTTGCTATTGTGAAAATCAAATCGTAATTCAGCAGTTGATAAAATTATCACGTAGCTCAAAATAAAATAAATAAGTAAATAGTGTTTCCTCAAAACTGAATGAAATATATTTATTTTATTATATTCCTTGTGAAATATCTCTGAAAATGAATTAATAAAAGTTATATCGCTATCAAATTAAAATATATATTATACTTTGTGTTCTGAGTAAAGTTTTACGGTTAAAAAGTTTTTAATAAGTACTGAAAAGTGAGTTTTGTAGTGAAAAATTGTGTGTATGTAAACTAAAAATATAAGTGAAATTTGTAGGGTAAACAAAAATGATCATTTCTTTTTTGTATTATTTGTCTTTAAAAAAATTGTAATAGTGACATGTATGTATGTATAACCTGAAAAATTAAAAATTAATACATAATAAGCGAGATAAGGGAAATAAATTTTGGCTCGTTTGAATGTATTTTAGCTTATTATTAATCCTAGGCTTTCAGAGTCTTCATTCTTAGTTACTGAAGCTCTTTCAGACTAACCCTGTCTGGTATATTCTTCTTTAGGAAGTGGGAGAAAAACCATAAAAAAATTATCAGAGTTAAATACAATCTTAATATCCATATCTTAATTATATGTATATAATATATTCACAATCTTTCTCATTGAATCGTAACAATTAATGTTTTGTATATGATTTTTCGACTTTTTTGTTATTATATTTATGTGGGTATTTTTGCTTTATAGAATATTCTTTTTTTCTGTTTTATATGCCCTATGTATTTGAATTGATCTAAACTGACTTTATGATAAAACATGCTTATCAAGCAATGTATTAGGTTTACCGGAAGACATTGATTGCCTCAAGGCAATATGTACACATTTTTTACAATTCTATTGTGACAATAAGGTGTTTTATAACCCCCTATTCTATTTCATTTTTAGTGTGCACTAACTAAAATAGGAACGTTCCAATTTTAGTTAGTCTACAATATGGCCAATTCTGAATCATAAAATAGTTTAGTTGCACTAAGTGTAAGGAGATAGTTGAGTCATAATATTTAGTTCAAATTCGTATTCACAGTTTTCCGTACTAAAACTAATTTAGTTAGCTAGTTCATTTTGACACCTTAGTATAACTATAAATTTCGAGAATTTATGGATTTCGTATTCAGAACGAAATTTTAGTTGACATCTGACAACTACAATTTTATTCGCGACTTTTAATGTGCGAATATTATTAGTTGCTGTCATTTTGCCGCAGAATATTGCTATTTTTTGGAATTTTAAAGTTGTTTTTTCAATTAAAAGTAAAAAATGTATATTTTTAGGGTCCTCGCAACTCTTGGCATATATAAATTGTAAAATTATACCACCACCGACGCAAATGCGAACGTCAAAATATACCGGCAAATCTGACATTTCACAATTTTCACGCGCGACAACTATTAAATTGTTGCCAGAAGTGTAAATCGGAACGTGAAAAACATTTTTTTTGCGGCATCACCGACTAATATTTGTTTGTCCCATAGATTTTACCGTTTGCCCTTGGTGGTTATCGAGTTTATAATTGTTTATAGTTCGTAACTAATACTGAATACGAATTTGTACTATAATGACTAATATTAGTCAACTATTATTAGTTGGTTTAGTTAGTTCATCAAGATTTAGAATTGGCCCTATTGGTATTGTATAAACTCTAAGATATCATATAAAATACGAATTTTAGGTCAAGTGACCTCAATCATGAAATTTAGGAACATTCTTATTTTAGTTTGGATCAATATAGAATAGGGGGTATCATTAGAATTTTGATAGATTAAATAAATATATATATATTTTTAATTTATCTCGTATTAATAATGTGTAATTAAATAATTATCGAATCTAAACAAATCCATCTATAGTAAAATGACGGTAAAGTCCAAGAAGTAATTAGTACTGGACTGATTTCGATACTTACACAATTGATTTCTTCCTCTATTTTTCACATGAATTTTATAGATTATTATAATTTTAAAAAATGCAGTTTTATAGAACACAATACGACGAATATTTGAAATATATTAAGTTTAGGTGAACGCATCAAAACTTCAATTATTTTGAATTATTTTTATGTACATATGTAGTATTTTATCTGGAGACTAACAATCCGGTGTAATATTGTGTTATTATTAACCACAAAATTAATATTAGTAGAAAATTCATATATTATTATGTTTTATGAAAAGTTCACCTCTCCTCAATATTTACCGAATATTTCTGCGTACTTTGTTTCAACACTCCATTTGCATTTAGCTATTTTTATATTATTTCACTCTTACTTATCGTAAATATTGTACATTTAGTGTTGTGGAATTCTCAAGAAATAATTTTTGGAGTAATTTACCGAGAAATTTCTCGTTAAATTTTTCGAAGTAGAGAATTTACGGAGAATTTTTTTTATTTTTTATTTCACAATATAATAATAATAAATACTTTATTCAATCAATCAATAACAATTTAGAACGAGAAATTTCTTTCTCGTTCTCGAGAAATTTTTTTGGAGAATTTTCTCTTCTCACATCACTATGTACATTATAACAATTTTGCTCTGGCCAGGAACTGAAGCCGAGATCTTGTGACTCAAAGACAAAAGCGTTACCGCACTAGCCGTCAGGTAGATTTTATATTTCGCAAAGATCTATCAGTTCATCCTCTTCCTTGTTTGAATATTTATATTATTTTTTTCTATTCATAAACAATGTTTTCTATTAATAAATAATATATTATATTCTACAAATAATTTCATTTAATGTAATATCTGGCCTTGACGCAGTAAAGTATTTCCGCAAATAAAGACCATCATTCATGCATTTATATTTTAGTCTGTTTCTTAACATGTGTGTGTAACTTAAAGTAATGTATTTTATGTTATGAATTTTGGGCACAATTGGATGTCGCAGACCGGATTTTATTCATTTATTTATTTAATATTATGGTACACAACAGCTGATGAAAGACATGAAAATACAAATATATATAAACGATAATAACATTCCAATAGTCTTCCATCCAAACAGTGCACACTTCAGCAAAAACATACAAAATAAATAGAGGAAACGTCACAATCTCTCACACACAATACAACCCGTACCTACATACAAATACATTCACATTGCCTAAATGTGTGAACACTTAATAAAAAAAAAAATTATAAAACAAAAGTAAAAAAAAATAACATTAACAAACGCAACGCAAATTTCACAACGTATAGTTCTTCTTTTTTTTCTTTCATTCAGCTTTTACAAATTTGGCACTTTTAAAGGGAAATAGGAAGGAAGGGGGGAGTATAAAGGTATAATGTAAGTCTCGCGACGACAGATAAGTCTATTCAAGCCATGATTCGATGTTATTATTGTTGGTTCGTTCGTTTACTTACTAGAAGTGTCTTCTCTTCTTCTTATGGATCCCTTGCTGCATAAGGTCGTGCACGTAAACAGAGCTTATATGTGGCAGTGGGTGCCCCCCCCCCCGTGGGTCTTGAACCAACTCTGACCAGCTCTTTCTATCAGCAGCAATGCTTTTTGCATTCTTGGACTTTAGTCGTCTGTGGAGAAGGTCGGACTCTATGTGCTTCAGCCACGTTTTCCTCGAGAAGTATAGATGTGGATGCTGTTTTGAACCACTCTAGATTAATCATTCCAATCAATTCTCTTCACCAATAGTCTAATTTGTCTTGAGATGTTATTTTCATGGAGTTGTCATTATTTCTATTTCACCGTTTTACATTAAGGTTACTTATACGAGTAATATCCACGATTTTTTATTTTAATATTAATTCCCTGAAAGAAGCAGGGTTAGAAGCTAGTAATTAATAATATTTAATAATTTTAATGACAGTATTATCATGTGATATGTGATTTTATTATATTATGAATAAACATAGACATTTTGTATCATAGACTAGACATCAAATAAAATAAAATGTATTGGGTCCAATCGAGTCTTGGGTCCAAAATATTTCCATATAAATCTTATACAAAAGTAAACCAAGTGTTATGAAATAATTTATTGTTATGATTATCTTTATGATATACTTATTGTTATCTTCTTCTATCATTGCCATATCAGGTCCCCCGACGTTGGCGATCACTCTGAAAAATGCTTCTCTGTCTCGCACTGTGCGTACCAGGGGCCCGAGTCAAAACACATTTAGCGTTATTTTTCGTGTTGTGTTCGTTCGATCATAGACGACGTTGCAATTTTCGTAGCTATTGTGTATTTTAGCTACGAAAATTAACACTTTCTCGCAACGTCGTCTATATTCGAACGATAACGAAACGTAACGCTAAAATGTGTTTTGACTTCGGGCCCAGTCCTCCCATCTGTGCTATTCCAGTCCATTGCCGTTTATTACACAGCCACGAGATCTGCCTCCTTCTCACTCCACGACATCCCTCAATCTTGCCCTCTATTATCAGCTGCAGAAGCCAAAAGAATAAGTAATAAATAGGGGTATAATGTACAATATTTACGATGAATTAGAGTGAATGCCTATTGTATTCACTGTGTCAGTGTTAATAAGATGGTGCAATTCCACAATGAAATGAAAAACAAATATTTTTTCTACTTTGTTGCTTTTTGTCGAGAAAGACGTCTTTTGTTTTCGGAGAACATTGTCAATCTCCTTGAAATTTTCTTATAAAGCAGTGTCCATACAGCCGGATGAAAACGTCAATCATCAATCTTCAATCACCAGTCCCGAGGAGGGTAACAAAGGCATTCGTTCGAATTTTTCTTCGGAGAATGATTGAAGATTGTTGATTGAGGTTTTCATCCCACTGTGCGGACGCTGCTTAAGAAGAAAGACGTATCTCTTAATGAAAATCAATTAAGTATGTAGAAGAAAATATTTTGTTTTTAATGTCTATTGTTTTAATGAAATTAATTTTGGAATCTGAATTTAGTGGGAACTTTGTATACGTACGACTCTTGCCTTTATTTATATGTCTATGTGAACATGTCAGTGAGTGAATAACATTTAAAGTGCCAAGTGTAACAGATCAATATAATAGTTAAAAGTTGTTTAATTAAATTAAAATTTTACGCTTTCATCAAGAGATTAAAGAAAGATTAAATCATTGAATAATAATTATGATATTTAAAAACTTACTTCAACACCGTTTTGTTTAAATCTGTTTTTGTGACGATATTAATAAATTTCAATTAAATTTCGACTGAAGATTTCAAATCCTTTAAAGTTACCAAGAAACTTTCGATACACAGGTAATAATTTTGATTTATTTTTTCATTTTTTTATTTATAAACCCCGTCGTGTGTTAGGTATGTTTTGAAACTTTTCTCATTTTTTACTTTTCGCCTGATGATGGAGTCGAGAGTCTCCGAATACTACGCGAAGTTAATAATAGTCATTTGGAAGTTAACTACATACCCTGTTTTTTCAATTTATCTTATTGTTTGTGTTTTCATTGTTATTAATTTTATTTGTGTTTAGTGTTAATGTGACGTGGTTAGATGGAAGAAATCACTATAATATGGTGATAATCTCGCCACTGCACATCATCACATTTTTACTAATGTTAACTGATTTTTTGATTTTGAACACACGAATACTTACGGAAAAGAGTGGGAGACCAATTCTTCGCTGGTTGCTCCATGGAACTCATACATTTCCATTGTTTAAATACTATACTATACTCTCACTCCACAACCCAAGTTGGGTAGGCAGAGATTATTGTTATGTACATACATACATACATACCATCACGCCGCTTTTTCTCGCGGGGTAGGCAGAAAGGATCGAGCACCACTTCCTTCTATCCTTGCATACATCTTTCGCTTCCGTCACTGTCATACAATTCCTCATGCATGCTCTCCTGTTCAATGTGCTCAACACGTGACCGTCCTGTGGGATTTGATTTAAATGATCTTGCCATTTAATTCTCGGACGTCCACGTCTCCGAGCACCATTTCTCTCAGCCCATTTATATCTTCTTCGTCATTCTGTACTCATTCATTCTTTCCATGTGCTCAAACCATCTTAACTTATTTACATTCATCCTTGTTATTACACCAACTTTCATTCCACATTCCTTTCGTATATCACTGTTATGCACACGATCTCTCAGACTTTTACCACACATCCTTCTCAACGATCTCATTTCAACTGCATTTATGCCACTTTCATCCTTTTTAAACCATGTTCACGTCTCACTAACATACATAAGTGTTGGCACTAAGATAGCAGAGTGCACCAACCTTTTAGCTGTGGTGGATATACATATTTCTATTGTTTATTTCTATTGATTATTGTTATGTTATTATAAATAAATCGAACTAGTCCCAACCTGAGATATGAATCTTGTATTATAAGTACTAATGCATTGATCCCAAATCCAGAACAATTTAAAAAAATCGACTTTTCATTTTACCCTATTCGGGAATCGAACCTGAAACCTCGTCACTCAAAGACAAGAAAATTATCTCTACGTTGCACCGGCCGTCAAATATTTAATCAGATTGTATCTGGTTGTTTTTTTTTTCATAATTTATGTCGAGGCAATATCTCAAACTCCTCTTTATCACATTGTCTCACTTGCTCTAAATTTTAAAAGCTGTTTATGTTAACATCAAATTATTTGTACAAGTATAATATATATTTATATATTTTGTTAACAGTTCAATGCAATGAATTCATTGCAAGCTTAATGGAAAGCTTTGTGTAATATTAAGCTCATGTCAGCGCGTTACATAGAGTGATTAATGTGTGCAATGTAATATTGTATTGTAATCTTTATTTACAATAATACAAAACTTATTAATTCTCGGCCACTTGAATGTTTATCGACAATAGTATTTTGTTATTTATTTATTGTTATAAAGTCAATACTTTAAAGTATTTTATTACCAGTTGTCTACTAAACTGTTACTTGATATAACTTCGTAATATTCGTTTTTTTTAATTAATAAATATTTACAATAGGTAATCAATAAAATGGGCCACTTGCAGTCGTGGGAGATTTTAATAAAAATGATCGAATTAAGTAATTTTGAGGTCGGAAAACACAAATCTGTCAGTTAAAAAATTTTAAATATCTAAATTATGGAAAATTTTCAAAAATAAAATATAATTTTTTGTAGTTTGGCAAAACACGTAAAATGGATTTTGACAGCTGATGACGTCACGGAGTCCCATGTGTGTATGAGATTATAATCTGTGGTGCGAAAGTTATTATGGTTCACCGGACTCCGTGACGTCACAGTGCCACCATATTGTTTTTGATAAGACACCAGATTTTTAAAAGCTAATATCTAAGAAAATAGTGCAATAAAAATTAAAATAAATTGTGGTAGTGTTTCTTTCATCGTAATTAACAATTTTATGTAATAAAAAAATATATCTGCAAGTGGCCCATTAAAACACTTATATTCGGTGGATGGCGCTCACAGTAGCTGCCTGAAGCCTGTGACATCTCGCTTTTAAAAATTAATATATTGTGTTCAATTTAAAACTACAAAATCGTAGTGCTATAATAGACCATTATAGGTCACGTGGTCTTGTCCATGGATTTGCTTTTGCTTGAAAGGCAAACCGTCAGATTGCGCAAATCATCATTGTAGGATGTTTTGCCATAAGAGAAAAAAAAGAAAGTCAGACGACAAAATAATAACAAAAACGACACTGACAGTTTTTTCGACTATTAGGTATTCTTTAGGTGTTCTACCCAATATTGAGTGATTTTACAATACTGACAGTTAGAAGGATAATACCGACATGACAACGCTCTTCTTTGAAATAATTTACTATCTGAGATAGCATGTGTTATGGTACTTTTTCTCTTTTTCACGCATAGTTAGAACTGCGCAGTTAGAAAGAGATCCCACCTTTTTGTTTGTTTTGTTTTTGTTCCGTTTTTGTCCTCCAAACATTTTTCTGTGACCTCATCCTTTAATGGTCTATATAAAACTTAGTATTTTTGTAAAGAAAAAATATGTTTTGTATAATATTCTTAGCTACGGCGGAATTAATAAGAACTTTTTTGACTATAGTCACTTCACGCATCCTACAGTTTAAGATAAATACATGATTAAGATCGTATTTGTTTTTTACTTAATTGTACAGTGATTATTTGCAAATTTACATACAAATACATTTAAAACAAATAAATCAATATGCTGAGGCGCGATTTCTTCCAACTAACCCAATTTCATGTAACTTTTACAAAAAAACTTAAAGGAAAGAAAAGAAGATGTGCAAAGGAGAAGAATAGGTAGGAAAAGAGACTAGAAAACTTAAAGATATTTACAGACAGAGATTTAAGATTGTGTCAAGAGTAATCTTGGAGGCTATTAGTAATGAAGAAGTGACTTAATCATCACATAGGACCAACAAACCCCAGAACACAAAGATCAATATGGAGCTTCGTATATTCTGCTGCATTAGTTTTTAATTCACTGCCATTAAGTATAAGAATTGCCAAAAACGTAGCAGCCTTCACAAAAAGTGTAAAGAGGCATAATATCGTCAATGGACGCGAATGAGAGTAGGTTGAAGACTGTAATAAAATAGTACATATAATTATATATACCCAGTCATAGGGAGTTGCTCCCATTATACCAGCATAATGCTGACTGTAGACGAAAAACTATTCGCAAGAAAAATAATAGTTATAATATTTTGAATTTGTTGTTGTTATTGCATAAAAAAATATCTTGAATAAAAGTAAATAAATTGAAAATTGAAAAAATATCCGCAAAGACGTGATTGAATAGCGATTATTTTGTATATAAATCAGAATAGACATTTTCGAGAAATATGTACTGTAATATTTTGCTATACGAGTTTGCATAAATAAACAGTGATATTGCAATCATAAATAGAAATGTGCATTGATAAATTACGTATGTACCTAGGTGTTTTAGATTTGCTGTTATAAGCGAAATTCCGCTAACGCAGTGAGTCGTGTTTGTGGTATTTCTATGTTATAATATTATGTTGTATCTTGTGATTTATTTCAAACTATAAACTTTAAGCATCACTGCAAGCTTCAACGTTATTGATTATAGTCATAAATAAATAAGGTAAATAAATTTGGTTAGATTTAATTTTACATTGGCACGGAGAAGACAACTAATATATTACTAACATGCAGTCGGTCTATTCTATCTATATATTCGCTCACGCCGTATCCCAAGTGGGGTAGGCAGAGAGAACGGAACGCCATACAGATATGTCCTTACATACTTACTTCTTTCGCTTCTTCTACAGTCATACAATTTCTCATACACGAACGTCGATTTCTCTTGAGAAAACACGGCCATCCTTGACAATTTGATCTACATGATCAAGCCATGTAGTTCTCTCCCGCGCTTCCTCACATACCTCCTTTCAGGTCCAAGAACTATGTGACTTGACCACGCCGATCAAATTCTCAAGGTCGTTTGCTGTGCAAGAGAAATCGACGTGTGTGCATGAGAAATTATATGAATGTAGAAGAAGTGAAAGAAATATGTAAAGACAGATCTATATGGCGTTCCGTTCTCTCTGCCTAC
This sequence comes from Athripsodes cinereus, assembly GCA_947579605.1. Lineage (NCBI taxonomy): Eukaryota > Metazoa > Arthropoda > Insecta > Trichoptera > Leptoceridae > Athripsodes > Athripsodes cinereus. The sequence goes on along the minus strand of OX388308.1, from coordinate 32,211,578 downwards.
CCCACTTGGGATGCGGCGTGAGGAAATAGATAGATAGAGAGATAGAACATCTTCACCAATGGTGAGGCATGCCACACATCCTCAATATCTTGTTTTTATCGACATGGAGAGAATGATGAGTGAATTTGTGTATGTCTACAATACTCCGAAATAGAATAGCCCTCCTATTTCATCTATAAGTTTAGTTAGTTTGAAGACATCGCCTTCTAGCGACAAAGTTGCCCTCTGTACATTGAATAATTGTCGAACTGATATTTTTATGATACTTTGTATTGATTCAAAATATTGTATCCAATGTACAGTGAATTGAAGAATGATCCACCACACACCCGGATACCTCAGGAGTCTTTAACTCCTACTTATCCGCACATTCAAACCAAAATTGTCCTCACGGGCGGGCCATTAGGGAGGCCTGAAGGGCCGGCCGGCCAAAACCGCCGTCGTGGGAATCTTTTATATTACTTCTCTCTCCAATGTCCCCTCTGGGCGGTAACAATGTTTATTGAGTTATTATACAATATATATACAAGTAAAAAAAAAAGAAAGAAAAATAAACAAAATGATACAAAACGTGAAGCAAAACAAACAAAACATGATAATAAAATATATACACAAATTGGTAAGTACAGAAGGCCGAGGTGAGGTGTCCAGAGACGTGCTGTTAGGCGTTTAAAGGGCGCGAGCCCGAGAGTCGCCAGCGCCAGCATGGTGTGGAAACATTAAACCCTCCCAAAAGGGGACATCCCTACCAAACCTACTCTCCACCAAGGGAGACAGGACGACACAACAAAAAGACGAGTTCGCCACACGCACCACCGCCACAATGGGCAAAACCAACCCTACGACACTCCCACATCAGACGGGGGTGAACCCGGCTGACGCAGAAGCTCCCAACGAGATACCCAAACATCCACAAATCCCAAAAATGCCCTTAGGTTCCTTGGGCATTGCAAAACCTCCCCAAACCATATAGCTCTGGGAGTGTTCAGTAATGTACAGTGAAGAATAAAATAAATAAAGAAGTGTGTAATAGTGCTGTTAAGGCGAACTTTATATTTCCCTGGCGATAAAAGCGGAAGTTTCAAAAGCCGGCTTGTAATTAATAAAGTCATTAGTGGAAGTATTTATTGATATTTAAATTTATTAACTATGATGTCTATTTTTTTGTACATATACAACTGATTGTTTTACCCGCTGCGATGCAGACTTTAGCCTAGTGAGGCGGTTAAAAAAATATATAATTGTGTTGCCATATGTATATTTTGAGCTGTATTAATTTGAATGTGCTTATTTGAAGAAAAAAATAAAATATTCGAGAATCATCATCATCATCATCATAATCTCCGTCATTCCCTCAATCCTGAGGATCGTGATCATCATGCTGCGTTCTGTAGACCATCTGTCTCCACGTTGAGTGATCCTCATGTGCAAGGCCCCTCCATGTGCAAGACCCCTCCTTAATTTGGTCGCTCCATCTTATTGGCACTCTGCCCCTTCCCCTCCTCCCTTCTACAACCCCAGAATTTCTATTTCAACAATGAAGAGGTAAATGTTCAACCCTTCCTGAATATTTTATTTATTATGACACAACGCTGGTCCTAGCTCGGTCACGTTTTGTTAAATGCTGGTCAATGACAGTAGACTAAAAGAGCTGTCTTTTCTCATTGCTGAAGGTTATTTTAATATTGAACTCAACATTCCAAGTCCACCTGGTGGATAACCTCACGAACATATGCTGCATAATATTTTAAAATAATAATAATGTTTTCATAAGAAAAAGTTAATAAATAATAATTTTTCTTTAGCACATTACATGTGTAATTGTTTTTATTCACAGATTTCGCAATGATTCATTACACATTTCACTTTCTGAGAATAATATTTGAAACTGTAATTAAATTACAGACAGTGCATAAAATTTATTGCAGCCATTTCAATTACTCTGTCATATTTTTATTGCCTTTAATTTATTTTACTTTTTGAAGTACGTGACACTTGTTTTCGTTTAGTGCTATTTGAAATGATACATGGTTTAAATGAAATATGCAAATGGGCGCTTTGAAAGTTAAAAAAGCTTTACTTCGAAACTTGTTAATAAAATGAATAAAAAATATTATTCATTTTTAAACAAAGTTGTTCTAAAATGAAGTGTTACAAAATAAATGCTGATGCATGAATTTATTAAAAAGCATTTTAATTATTTCTCTAGGTATTTATTTATCATTAGATATAATAAAAACTATTTTCAATGAACTGGAATCATTCATTCTGGAATTCCCTTGATTGTATCGGCATTAACTTTGTAACATTTCATTTTAAACCAGCTGACCTGGCAGACGTTGTTTTGCCATATACTAATATTGCTATTGAAAAATAGGAGTTGATGGTAGAAGAGTGAAAATTTAGGGCTGTATGTATTTTTAATACCTCACCATAAAAAATTTGATAAAAAAAAAATTGTCCAAAAAATATACCCTTAACTTTTAGGGGTATGAAAAATAGATGTTGGCCGATTCTCAGACCTACCCGATAAGCACACAAAATTTCATCAAAATCGGTCCAGCCGCTTCGACTATATATATAATACGACATTGACTGATATATTATATTTATGTGTTTGCTTGTTTCAGAGGAGCGATGGCTCAGCCTCCGCTCACATTGGTGCTCCTAGGACTGCTTTGTCTCTTTCCACTAGTCATGTAAGTATAAATTATTAGTAATTTTATCAAAAAACAGGAGTACCCCAGGGTAGTGACTTCAGGGCTCAGGTTTACACTAATTGATTAACAAAATATCTCTGATGATTTTTTTCATTTATGCATATCATCACGGCATATCCCACAAATGCGGTAGCCAGTGAACTAAACGTATGTAATGACCATGCAAGTTATCCTCTCCGTGTCGATTAAAGTTAAGACCGCTCTCTAGCAAAAACGGTAAAATATTCAATTTTCAGTAAGTTAGGTAGTAAAACTCTCAAAACTTATTCGAAAATTAAAAATATTTGTCTTCATATTTTATCAAATGAAAACATTCACAGGGTCAACAAGTTTTGAGAATTTTCCACCAAACTCGTTGAAAATATTTCACATTCTGATGTATTTTTAAAGCATAATATAAATATATCAAAATTACTAAAAAGCGATTTCTCGAATATAAGACATTTCGACTGGTTGAGTTGTGGAACTGAACCGTCGATATATTCTTGTATACATTTGAATGAGGAACTTTCACAAAAAAAAATTAAAACAAAAATTAACACAGAAAATTAGAAAAATTATGGGGCTTTTTATATTTTTAAATGTGCCTTTTTAAGGTTTTTATCACCGTTTGAAAAAGCAATTTTCGCACTTCGCCGCAAAAAGGTCCACTCGTGGCGGATCAGTGTTTGACGATATCAGGCGCTACAAACAGTACCTACTAAGAAAGAAATGTGTGCTAATACAAAATAGCGCCTAGCGACGTCACACCGGATTAATTCAATAACAGAAAGTATGAATTTTTAAAATGAAAATAATGAATGAAAAGTTTTATTTTATCGTTTCTTATTAGGATACTCGGTTTTCGCGTATATTTGTGTGGGTGTGGGTGTGTGTAGCCTATTTCTATTCTGGGAGATAAAAAATTATGGAAAAATCTTCAAAAAAATCTAAAAAAAAAAAAAATTCAGAAATAATAAATAAAATTATTCCTCATTTTATATTTGTAGTTACTTCAATTGAATGAAGTCCTTGAAAGGAGCTTTCTCGATGAATGTCTCGGTATGTGTGCGTGCGTGAGCGTGTGTGTTATGTTATGATTTAATAAAGTAAGGAAAATAATAGTAACTAAAGTAAAGAAAATTGAGCGCTGAGACAAAGTAAGGTGAAAACGGCTCAGACTACCTTGGTACGGGCTCATGCCCAGTTAGGTAGACTTTTATGCGACTTGTCTTTTAAATACTGTTTTATAAATGAAAATAAATTAATAAATAAATAAAATTTATTAATATAAATTGATAATACTTTTTCATTTTCCTCGCACATGCACGTTTCCCATTGGATTTTTGCATAAAACATTACCGCGCCGTCATTTTTCGCGTTTTTATTTATTAAAACCATTTGTAAGATATGCTAGTGATATTATTAAGATGATTGGAACGAAAGCATATTCTCTTTGAAATATGAAATGTCCCACGAAACGCACTGTCACAACATGTCACATTCGAATTATTATATTGCTACATAATATTATCAGCTGTAACATTGTCACTTTGTGGTGTGAGAAATTTGTCAAAAATGTCGTAGGAGAGACTGCTCACTGTTTATTTTGTCACACCAGTTAATCAGAATGAATTAAGATTTTAATGTCTGCAATGACGACAACACGTCGAGATTTTGTCATCTTTTTTTGTAATTATTCATTTTCTATTATTATCACAAATATATATTTTTTACATTTACGAGACTTATAATATAAACAACAATACATATTATGTTTTACACATTTACTTAAAAATGCACTCATAATTCTATTATTTGTTATTCAATTTAAAGACTTAAGTCTAAATTAATTTCTTTTTATTAATTATCAATGGAAGGTTTTATTTATAAGAAGAAAGTCAAAGGTCTTTGCATCCCTTGTGTCACTGCAACCATAATAGATCTATTGTGACATCTTTCTATGTCATATCTCACTCTCAAGATCTAAGTAAGAATAAAATATATCGAGCATCAAAAGAAACAATGTTGTAATCTGTGTTTTGTAATCTATTGAACGGTCAGTTTATTTGCAAAAAAAAAAAACAATTGTAGAATTATATTTTATATCTGTTTTTTTTCATTGAATTTCAAATCCATCATGAGAGCAATTCTAGATATTTTAAACGCAGCGACAAAATCGCCATCCACAATTCTTAGCATTATACAATCAAATTATTCTCCATATGATCAGTCATGATCACATTAAAACTTAACAGTCTAATGCCGGGAAAAATTCACCTATCCAGATATACAGGATATCAAAGGATTAGGCTCAGAACGCGGGTTTCTAAATACCAGCATTGTGCCTGAAATATCTGTGTTCAATTTTTTTTAACAACATTACAAGTATTTATTACTATAGATATTTAATTTCGATGTATAAATTTACTGGTGTATCAATTTTTTTTGTAAATAATTTACTAAAGATTTCGGTGTTATCCGTGTAGCTGAAATGAATAAAAATAAACAGATTTCTTCTTTTCATAAATGGAAGTAAACAGACTTCTAAGTTATCCGGGCGATAAGTGGGTTCCTCCAAGATTATTTATGTCAAGAAGAGGACGTCCTTTGCGCTTATTACACGCGTTTAGTTCGCTGGCTACCCTTCTTGTGGGAGATGTCGTGTTGGTATAGTTTGATAAAGATTTTTACTAATTAAACGTTTGTTATTCATTTCAGATGCAACAATGCCAAAATCAACTTTAGAGAGAAGGAGAAACAGGTGCTGGATCAAATCCTCGGCCCTGGAAGATACGATGCCAGAATCCGTCCTTCAGGAGTGAATGGCACTGGTAGGCGACACTTTCTTCCCATTTTTAAACTAACAATAATCAATTTAATATAATATCATCATTCATCATCATCATAAAATCTTAAAATAATCTTAACCTTCTTTAAAGTAGTATTATTTTTTTAATAATTAAGTGTTAGGTACTCGTCCTTTTTAAGACAATCTTCTGCTGTCTTAATTATAAATAATGTGTTTTTATTATAAACTTGGATTAAATTAGACAAACGTTTAACTACAGATTAAATTTTATTATGAACGTATGATAGAGATTTTTCGTTTTGATCAGTGGTTAATTGCTTGATTAATTTAATACAGGTTTATTGATTAGATGGTTGGTGTATAATATTATTAGGTAATCGTAGGGAATTATGATGTCATAGGAGAAATTTTTAATGAGGAATGTAAGATTTTTACTTCTTTTTCGTTGTAGAAACATAATATTAATCATTGACTGTATCTAACATACTTAGGTATGCTAGAACAATACTACACGTGAAACATTATCATTATGGTTTATAAGAGAGAGTTTCAAAGCTTTCGGCATGTCTCCTTGTAGCTTAATTGGACAACGATATAAGGAAGGGTTGTGAGTTCAAATCTCGTCCAGAGCACTACCAAAAAAGGTGACATTGTCTTTTTTAACCCTTATAATATGATAATGATCTAGTGTTTGTGTGTTCACATTGTGAAAAGACATTTTAAACATATTTGATATTAACAAAACCACTGTTTACTTTCCGCTATTGATTTATTTCTCGAGTTCTTTTGTCAAGTTAACTTGAGATTTTCAAGAGAACTCGTTTATTATAGTTTCGTGTGATAAATTTACAAATGTGACCTCATACAATGGTTAATTGTAAAAACAAAATCTCGCATATAAACATTTATTAAAACTATTCTAAGAAAGGTATTATGAATTAATTAGGTACGTTTTATTAATAATACGCTAAAATGTAATACGTAAAATAGTCGTGTTTAGATGGAAGAAATCACTAGTGATAATCTCGCCACTGCATATCATCATATTTTTTACTTATATAGGTAAATTGCTTTATTGATTTTGTCATGTTAATGATGATGTGAATTAAAAATTAATTTATGAATTAAACGTGTCCATTCTTTGAGTATGTTATCTATGCTAGTGTACTGAAAAATACTCGTAATTTATCGTAAGAAAACCCGTCATTATTAGGTATAATATCGGTAGTATTTCAATTCCAATAGACCAAAAAAAAAACGAAAAATATGATCCTTTTTACAAATTCTTCTTAGATTCTATACAAATAATGAATGACTTGAAAAAGAATGCAAAAAGTGTGGTTTGAATAATATGTTCCTACTTGTAGCTTTTGAAGATGACGAAGTGAACATGTAGAATGAATGAGTTATGACAGAAGAATAAATGATACAATACTTTTCGAGAAAGTGTTTGACAGGTATTTGTAAATGCTTTGCTATTAAAATCGAGCAATTCAATTAAAAAATGACATTTTATCAACCAAATTTGCAGAAAGAATATTCTTCGCGTTGAGTCCTATAAAACTACATTTTACAAAATAGTCTAACCTTGTGAAATTTGTTTGCAAAATAGCGGTACCTAACAATTGATTCAATAAATTGACCAACATAGCGGTAAAAATCGATTGAATAAATTGAAAACAAGCGCTTTGTTCTAATATAGATTAAATGAATACTGAAAAAAACGTCTTTCTACTACTAAGGAAAATGTTTTGTATTCGTGTTTGTTTACAGATATATCATTCACTATCTACGCCATTTGTGCAAAATGCCCTATGTTTTGATATTTATTTATTAACTATACTATACTTTACCCTCATGCCGTGTCCCAAGTGGTATAGGCAGAGAGAACGGAAAGCCAAATAGACCTATCCTTACACACTTCCTTCGCTTCCTCCACATTCATACAGCTTCTCATGCACGCACTTCGGTTCCCCTTACTCAACAAACGACCGTCATTGAGATTTTGACCTACATGATCAAGCCACGTGAAATGATTCATATCTTATTTTGGGACTTGGTCGATTTGTGTGCATTGTTCATTCTTTACAAAAATAGAAGTTTGGTTGAGAAATTAAGCTCATAAAACACCTTAAATGTCTTATTTTTGTTGCAGATATAAAAAGCTTTAACAAATTTCCCGGAAAGTTTATTTTCAAGCTTTCACGTTATTTTTGTCCTGTCCACAAGACATTGAAATATTATATTATTTTGAATGTCGTAGGTTGTTTAAGAGTCTTTGTCTTTTCGCAGAAACATTAGCGTATTATTATTCTTTATATTATCCGAGATTAATAATTATTATAAAGGATAAAAATAAGCTCGCAGCATAAAAGCTTTCGTAATAAATTATTATTACAATTATCCTGGGAGATGAGGTCAATATACCGTTAATGTCAAAGGGTGAGATTTGGCAACGTTTACGAAATAAAATACACATTAATATTTTAGTCTGTAGGTGTATTTGTCAATATGTATGTACTTAATTAGCACCATAATTAGACAAGATAGGGAAAAAATAATGACATCTTTACTATATATCATCCTTTGGGAAGATTTTAGGTCAAAAACATCATAAACAACTTAAATGTATGTATTGAAACATTGAAGGAGATCCACCGACCACCCGGATAGCGCAGAAGTCCAGGGACTTCCATTTATCCGAATTCTACACTACACAAATCTTATCCACACCGGAGGCGCCATTATTATTATTGGATGATTTATATTGCGCCGTTTTCATGATTCAAATCATCTCGAGGGCGCATTTACATTATTATTTCACATTATAATTTATTCTTTACTACTTTTATAATACAAATTTGGTTAAATATTATTACCACAAATTTTTATTACATTGAGTTTGTATGTTTCTATTTTTACAATTTATTAATTGAACTTCAGCACAGTAGGTAAACACTAAAAACAACATAGTTAAATAATTTACACTTTTTAAGTCGGAATGAAAAAAAAATATCAAATTAATTGATGTTTAACTATTATTTTGAATTTAAAAGAAAGAGAAGTTGTGGGTTCAGGCAACTTCAAGAGCGCCATCTACTCAGCTATTGTGGCCACCTTGAGGGACAAGCCGGCTAAAAACCATCAAATCAGCATACCCTCCATGTGTATAATCGTTTGACTACACACCTTCGATGTTAATGTGTATTGAAACAAGAACGTTTATATTATAGTCTAAAAAAAACACAACACATTTTTTTTCAGAAAACCGGTTCAAAAATTATCTATCGTTACCCTCACACCGTTTCTCAGGTGAGGTAGGAAGAGAGAACGGAACGCTATATTGATATAATAATTATCCTTAAATATTGCTTTCACTTCTTCTATATTGAACGCAACTTTAAAAGGCTCAATAAGTACGTGAACATCCGAAGACAACAATAACTGAACTTTTGCCTACAGAAAACTTCACCATGTACGAATTAAGGTGTTGCCACATATAAAAAATATGAGCTATACTACCAGTATTCTGTTACAGAAGGATATTACTTGAAATATCAAATTTATATAATTGATATGTAAATTGTATTTTTTCAATTAGTACATTGATTTGGGCAATCTCTCTACTTATGTTATTATCTGCAAGAGTTAATATTTCAATTCGACGAGGTCGGGTAAAATTACACTAGAACACAGCTTTTTTTTTATCATTAAAAGCTTTACTTTTTAAAGATTGTAAGTAATGATTGTATGTAAGTAGTTATGAATCGGCATAAAGCCCAGGAAGTTGTAATAATGTTGAATATTAACAGCATTGAATGTTTAAGTAAATTGTTTCTTTATTCAAATGAATTATTGTAAATATGCGAAAGTTCATGCCCTCTAATGACTCCGTATCTTGTTAAACTTTAGAAGAAAGTTTACAAGAAATCTCTCTGCATACATACATACCATCACGCCGCTTCCCTCGCGGGGTAGGCAGAAAGGATCGAGCGCCACTTCCTTCTATCCTTGCATACATCTTTCGCTTCCGTCACTGTCATACAATTCCTCATGCATGCTCTCCTGTTCAATGTGCTCAACACGTGACCGTCCTGTAGGATTTGTTTTAAATGATCTTGCCATTTGATCCTCGAACGTCCACGTCTCCGAGCACCATTCCTCTCAATGTTTTATTAACCATTTTTCTCAGCGATCGCATCTCCACTGCATTTATTCCGCTACAATAAAAAAATCTCCAAATAAATATGAAACGAGAATTTATTATTTATTGGCAATAATAAATCTTAAATCTCAATAAATATTAACACAAACAGGTGATGAGAAATATTCAATTATTATTTTTTTTTCACAAACACATTTTTCTGAAGTAATAAATTTAAAAAAAAAATCACGCATTGAGAGAACATGTGTTTTCTATGAAAAATAATGTATTCGCGTATTTTTAATTCCTATTATTTATATTTATACAAAATGTATGTATATTATTTGTACTGCAAGTAAATTGTACAGAAGCTGATGCTTAACAAAAAATATATTTTTTAATTATTTTTAAAATGAAACACGATATATAGTTATATACACGATTGACTTTATTTATTTTTGCGAGCCGGCTTTCGAGAGCTTCCGTTCTCATCGTCAGGCAAAAGTAAAGTGAAGCTTCATTACAAGTTAGGTATGTGACAAATAGAAAACGATAGATTAAAATAACAGTATAAAGAGATGTGTTATTTTCATGTGTCGTCAACCATATTACTATAATTATAGTAATATGGTTGACGATACACATGATAATAACACATCTCTTTAATTTTAATTTTTACCTATGGTTTTCTATTTGTCACATACCTAACTTGTAATGAAGCTTCACTTTACTTTTGCCTGACGATGAGAGCAGAAGCTCTTGGAAGCCGGCTCGCAAAAATTAATAAAGTCAATTATAGTGGAATAACTATATATCGTGTTTCATTTTAAAAATTATTAATTTGAACTTCCACCAAGAACCGTCGGTCGATAAATTAAACTTTGCTAATGATCCATCAAGCGATAGTTTTTTTTTTATATAATAAAGTAACACTGCATTATTATGCACTCATAAACTTTAGTTCTATAATTTATTTATAAAACAAGATATAAGTTATTCAACTGTTGACTTTATTTATTTTTGCGAGCCGGCTTTCAAGAGCTTCCGCTCTCATCGTCAGGCAAAAGTAAAGGATAATGAGAGTGGAAGCTTTTGAAAGCCGGCTCGCAAAATTTAATAAAGTCAACAGTGGAATAACTTTGAACTGTATTTTATTAATAAATTATTAATATGAGCTTCCACTAAGACCCTTTGGTTAATAAATAAAACTTGATAATTCTATATTTTAAAGTCATTGCTACATTGGCGACTCAAAATATTATCATATTTTTATTTGAAATAAATAGTTAAGCCCATGGGTCATCTTTCCGGTCATGAACCACATAAGACAAATTTGAGGTATCATTGAGTGCCACACACTTATGAATCTGACATTTATATAATGTCTCTCAGTATTGCCAACTGGGAATTTGGTAGTTTGGGTTTCTTTAAAAATCATCATATTTTTTTACGTTAAATGATTTGTTGATTTTGTTATGTTACTTATAATGTACAAACAGAATAAAATTAACAAATAGTGCAATATGCTAGAGGTGCAATCTTTTATTAAAATAAATATTCAGATCTAAGTCAGTTACTATACAGCAGTGGCGTGCCTTTCATACATGCAAAAAAGCAACGCATGCCCAAAGACAAAATATTTAAAAACTACGAAGAAACTGACCACTCTTTTAGCAACCATAGTTTAAAATTATTACATACACACACATACCGACCAACTTTGACAGCACTGGAAGCAATAGAAATTAATAAAAATAATAACTCGACTAAAACAGCTATTAATAATAATAATCTTCCGAATTCATCTCCCTTACTACAACTATTCCCCATCTCATATTCCAAGAACTCCACGCCTGAAACCAACACGACCCCGCCTACCCCTACACCCTCACTGTAAACCCTAACGAACTTTTGTATTTGTTTTGTTTTAATTCAGTATAGATCAGCACCTGATGATGCGAACTCGGAGTCCGCGAAACCGGTCGTGCGTTAGTCTTACTCAACAGTAACACGAAACAAAAATAATAAATATTTATTTTATTTTATTTGATAATTTACTACGAAGTAAGTTTAAATTGATTTAAATATTTAGCCAAACGATAGCAAATCTTTTGCAAACTTCAGGTCAATAGCTAACATACACAAATTTATGTGACCTCTAATATACCTACCTATCATCATCATCATCATCATCGCCCTCAACGCTCCTATCGGGAGCACAGGGCAGAAACCAGCCTCCTCCATTCAGAGCGTCTCTGTGCCAATTGCGTCACCTCTTTCCACGACATTCCTTGCGCTCTGATATCGTTGTCATAGGAACGGTGTATTGTGAAAGAGGGACGCCCGGGCCGACGGAACCCCTGCAGACGGAAGAACAGTGCTCTTTTTGGCCAACTATCATCAGGCATAGAGCTAATTAACATTAATTAACCTACCTATAGAGCAAATTAACATTGATTTCAATCATTCGCCAAACGTTTTCAAACCTTTGCAAGCTTCAGTTCGAAGGTTACCATTAATACATTAGTATGACCCCAAAAATAGTTCTGCCCCATTTCTACCTCTGCATCTTGAGTCACCTTTTTCATCCTATGATATTTATCTTGTCCAAATGATGATGTAACTAAAACGGTATATTGTAAAAGAGAGTCATCCAAACTGTCTGAATAATTGTGGAAAAAAAAATAATGTACCTAGGTTTTAGCTAACACTTGGTTTCTACCATATATAATAAATTCTACGTACTGTACACAAACCGCATGCACAATACCAAAAGTCTAGTTCCGCCACTGCTGTACAGGTACAGCTAATATCTATAATAAATTTTAGCTATTATTTATTACACATTTAAGAAAAACGCGAATATTTTTATATAAAAAAGCGCAAATGTTTGTATGTTTTACGGGGTTCTGAGTAATTCATCACCAAGAATTCTATTAAATAATAATAATAAAAACAATATTATACCTTCTTGTATTTTCACAAGATTATTAATGAATAAAGTTTCCAGTTGAAAGTAAAATGAGTTGGACCGAAGCAACGGACAGATTTAGGGTGATTAATGACATTATTATTTCTGTCTTTCGACCTTAGAGACGAATTCTAAATTATTATCATCATTCGGTCGGTTTCTTATTATTATTATTAAATTTGTACATTGCATGTGGAAAGAATGAGTAATGATGTTGAATAATTCAAAACGCAATCTAACTTAAAAAATTAACAAAAAATAATCATCATCATTTTCTCTGAGTTAAATTTAATTCAGTTTAATCTTTGTTAAGTTCTAGTTCACAATTTTATGAGACTAAAATAGACCTGTTTTTATTTATTTATTTTTTAAATATAACAATACATTACACAACATACATATAAAAATACAATAAATTCTTAAATTCTTGTATTAACAATATATTTTCTTAATTCTAATTTAATTTTTTTCATTGAACTTATCTTTGATTTCATTTTATAGATTCAGTGATTTTTAGGATTAATGAGTATTTCATTCAAGATGATCTTCTTCCACAATACACCGTTTCTCTTCACTATTTTCTCACGAGTATCCTCTTCCTCAATACACCGGTCATTCTCATCATTTTCTTTGAGTGTTATGGTCTAGACCGGAGGTCTTCAACAGTATTAGTTCTCAATGGGTACTGTTGCTTCCGTATTAGGCGGTAGAAATCGCAAAGAGAATTGGGGGTGTACTAAGGTTATTTAGAGAGGACGTGGAAGACTTATTAAAAGTTGGGAGCAGTTGCATGTTATTTAATTTTTACACAGCACGCCTTGATATAGGGCAACCTTACCTAGTGAGGCTGCTGCAACATTACTGTATCCATATTGGCGATGTCTCTGATTTTGTGTGTATATTGATTAAATGAAATAAAAAAATTAGGGTAGGATAAAAAAGGATAGATCGACATGGCGTTCCGTTCTCTCTGCCTACCCCACCTGGGCCACGGCGTGAGAGTATAGTATAGTATAGTATAAAAAAATCATAATGATAATAAATCTCTCTAGATACAATAGAAAAGTCTGTAGAAAACAAAACAGAAACTAAATCTCATACAAAATTTATAAGTCGTGAAAATTTGATGTAGCGAGGAAGGAGGGCGTGTATGATTAAAGTTTAATTTATTGACCGACGGTTCTTGGTGGATGTCCATATTTATAATTTTTAAAATGAAACACGATATAAAGTTATTCCACTATTGACTTTATTTATTTTTGCGAGCCGGCTTTCAAGAGCTTCCGCTCTCATCGTCAGGCAAAAGTAAACTTTACTTTTGCGTGTATTATTGTTTTTTTTTTAACATAAAAAGCTGTTCCCTCTTTAGAAAATACAACCTCTGGTCTAGACGAACGATGTAAACTGTATTTATTTTTCGAAAACCTGCCCTTTACAGGACACTCAAAAACGTACGCAAAAGAGTGAGATACCAATTCTATGCCTGGTGCTCCACGGAAAATTTGTTAATATTTCATCTATAAAATACTCGTTGTACATTTTGTTGTATTTTTTTTTTATTTTAGTGTTAATTGCAGTAAATGCGAAATAATGTATACAGCTAATGTTAGTAGCAATCAATAAATTCAGGTGTACTTAGTGCGGGGGTAGTTATTAGACGCAAATTGTAATATGTCGTGTTTTTATAACGTTGGTACGAGTAGAATAATAATAATAATACCTGACATAAACATACCCCTCAATAATACGTTAAATTTTAAATCAAAACTTACATGTAGATTCACTTGTGGTATGTGTGATTGTTCAACATGCGAAAACATTTACAATTACTCTATACAAAGACATACTAGACTTGCAGCGCGGTACATTTTAACGGAATTTTTGTGTTCTAACATCGATATCCTTCAAGCATTAGCAATTTATTTATTTATTTCATCTCATAAACGGCAATGCCTTTAACAATATAGATCAACAGACATCAGCAGGGTTACTCTTGACAAAACTAAACACGATCTTAATCTAGTCTTGATCTTGATCATACGACGCACGAAGGGACTACGGTCAAAAACACCGCGCTACCGCTAACGCGCCATCGGTTTGCGTGTATTTTTGGCCAACAGTCACTTCGTGCGTCGTATGATCAAGATCAAGACTAGATTAAGATCGTGTTTAGTTTTGTCGAGAGTAGCCCTGCAGTTCAAAAATTACAGATAAAATAGACACAGAACAACACAAAATAAAATAAACACATCAATGATAAACACAAACAGTAATAGTTAAAAACTTATTTCAACAAAAACACTGCAGTTTTATATGTAACATCTGTTGTAACCAATTCAATCATTTAACAAAGTGTATTGTCTTATATATAACCAATGTCAGTATAAAACTGGATGCAAAATTTGATTGGCAGCATGACCGATTTTTTCTTTGAATTACCCATCTAGTATATCTTTGACTCTATACGTTCCTTTAAAGAACTTATGAATTAAATAATATACATACATACCATCACGCCGCTTCCCTCGCGGGGTAGGTAGAAAGGATCGTGCGCCTCTTCCTTCTACCCTTGCGTACATCTTTCGTTTCCGTCACTGTCATACTATTCCTCATTCATGATCTCCTGTTCAATGTACTCAACACGTGGGAGCTGTAGGATTTACTTTAGATCATGGGTGTCTAAACTTTGACCATACGAGGGCCACATTGTAAAAAAAATATATATGCTGGGCCGCACATAAATATTTTTTCAACAAAATGGAAATAAAATTAACTATAAACCTATATGTAGTTCTATAAAAATAAAGTAACTTCATTTTATTATATTTATTTTATTTGAACTGGATATATATGTATAAAATTATAAATGAACATATGTATTAAAATGTATAAATTATACATATATACCTATGTAAAATTAATGTGATGGATGGATTTGCTTTTGTTGAACAAGCAAATTGATATTGGGTTCAATTGATGAAGTTATTTTCGTTGAATAAGCAAATTTAAATATTTTCATAATTTGCGTTTGGGCCGCATCTCAAAGTGTTTTGGGCCGCATGCGTCCCGTCGGCCGCACTTTAGACAAGCATGCTTTAGATGATCTTGCCATTTGATCCTCGGCCGTCCACGTCTCCAAGAACCATTCCTCTCAACCGTGAAACAAATAAAACAAACGTTTTATTCTTATCTGATTATTTTATTTGACGATTTGTCTTTCGTCTTGTAAGGACATTGTCAATCTCATGACGAACAGAACGTATCAAAACGAAAGATGGCTCTCTTGTCAAATAAATCAAATAGTAGAATAAAACATTTGTTTTATTTATTTCGCTATAGAATTCTACTACCTAAACACCAACACAGTGAATATATCGTCCCTCTTCTGACTACCTGTCGTATATGACATTTTGGCGAAATCGAGTTATGATAACCAATGTGTATTTATAATAATATGTGCCCTGCATGTTCTCACTGAAGATCACACCTGTAACTGTTACCGTTGTCCTGGAAAAACTTTCTGATTTGTTGTCGTATTTACGAATTATTATTCTAAATAAAATGTGTTTTATCTACTAATTCCTCAAAATTTCATCACAAAAATGTTTCTAGGATATATAAGAATAGGTACAAATAAAATAATGTAATATATTAACATTGTATCATATAACTAGGAGAGACGAAAATATGCACGGCAAAACACAAAAAACGCTCTCCTGAACAATTTACATTTAGGCAGATACGACTGTTAGTCAGAAGAGGGACTATATATTTATTCACTGTCGGTGTTTAAAAGTAAAGTTTCATAATGAAATCAAAAAAAAATGTTTACAAATGCTACTACTACACCATCACGGCATATCCCATAATTGGGTAGCCAGCATTCCAGCAGCATGTAATAAACAAACAAGCTGTCCTCTTTGTACCAACAATAAATTAAGATATTCAGTTAAGTAAGCAAACCTCAAAGAATTTAAGATGATAAAATAAATATTTTTTGGAACACCTACCGCCTTTTACAGGACACTCGAAGACTTACGGAAAAGTGTGGGATACTTATTTTTCCAGCCCTCTACGAAATAAGAAAAAATTAAGACTTTCAGGAAGGGTAGCAAATCTCATCGCTGAATTTAAGATGATAAATTATTGTCGTTATTTTTTCGAACACCTACCGCCTATTACAGGACACTGGAAATTTGCGGAAAGGAGTGGGAGACCAATTGTTTGCCGGGTGATCCACTTCCGCTCTCATCATCAGGCTAGCGTAAAGAAGTTCTTGAAAGCCGGCTCGAGACCAATAAAGTCACTGTGGAAGTGCTTAATAAGCGTTTTATTCATAATTAATTTAACATGAACTACCACCAAGAACCGTCGGTCGGAAATATCAACTTGAGATTATTTATTGAGAATAACAAAATTGTAATAGTTTAAGCAGTCTAAGTGCGTAGTAATACGTAACTGTAAGTTAGAATCTAAGAATGTGTTGTTTTAGTTTTAAGAAATATTGTAAAACCTTTAGGGACATTAACGGTTGTAATTAACTGTGGAGAGGTTTTGTCGGGGGGGGGGGGGCTTTAGGCGATCTCTGAGGCCTCTCATATAAATAAAGATTTTGCACGATGAGTGTGGATGACATAGGAACTACCATTCCTGAAACATCCACGGGTAAGGGAGGGTACAACCCTTAATGAGAATAACGAATATGGGTGAAAACAACACCACAGTTTGTGCATTTGGGGTGCGTGTGAAAAGCAATCATATTATATTATAATTATTAGGTGTGTATGTATGTATCCGAACCTCTATGATTACAAAAGTAATTTGAAATTTTACACCGGGTTATTTACGTCGATTAAACTTGTAATAAATTACATGCTACATCAATACTACTTCTTTCTTATTTACTTATAGTTGGCATTGGCGTAAACAGCACACTAGGGCAGTTATCTCCCCCCTCTCCACTGTAATTTCAGAAATAGTAAGAAAATTCACAAAAAAGTATTTGAAAACGTGGAAAACTACCCTTGCCACAAATTCATGAAATATTTTGAATGAATGATGAAGTACCTAATATATTTTTTTTTTAATTTTATTTAAGTATAATATACCGCTTGACAGTTGTAAAACCTAATTGCTGGACAGTGGACAACATAAAACAAGTCATATTCAAATTACAAATTCAAAAATAACCATAAAAATACAACCTTATAATCCAAAAAACAAAAAAAAACTTACAATATTTTGCAAAGCCTCACAATAAAACTTCGAAAACTATTTAAATTAAAAAAAAAAACAAAGTAAACCAAAAAAAATATCAATATGTACACAAATAACCACCATATTATTTTCAGACCGACTACACGAATACTACCCAATCAGAACCACCCGCGCTATGCCAAAATAAAAAAAAAATATGACGGGGGGGAGAAGTCAAAATCTCTTTATCAGAGCGTGGAACTTTACTTTTACTCATAAAAATCTATATTGTACAAAAAAATTAAAATGAAATAACACTATGGCCAATTCTGAATCATAAAATAGTTTAGTTGCACTAACTAAGTCAACTAAGTGTGAGAAGATAGTCGAGTCATGATAATTAGTTCTAATGCTTATTCACAGTTTTCCGTACTAATTTAGTTCATTAGTTCATTTTGACACCTTAGTACAACTATAAATTTCGAGAATCTATGGATTTCGTATTCAGAATGAAATTATAGTTGACAGCCGACGACTAAAATAAGTTGGTTTTGGCAGAATTTTATTCGCGACTTTTAATGTGCGAATATTATTAGTTGCTGTCATTTTACCGCAGAATATTGCTATATTTTGGAAGTGTTACATAAGTTGTTTTTTCAATTAAAAGTAAAAAATTTTAGTGCAACTCTTAGCATGTATAAATTGTAAAATTACACCACCACCGATGCAAATACGAACGCCAAAATATATCGGCAAATCTGACATTTCACAATTTTCACGCGCGACAACTATTAAATTGTTGCCAGAAGTGTAAATCGGAACGTGAAAAACATTTTGTATTGCGGCATCACTAACTAATATTAGTTTGTCCCATAGATTTTACCGTTTGCACTATTGGTGGTTCTCGAGTTTATAGTTGTTTATAGTTCATAACTAATGCTGAATACTACATAATAACTAATATTAATCAACTTTTTAGTTAGTTAGTTCATTAAGATTCAGAATTGGCCCTATTATAACATTATTACTGAACAAAAAAATGTATGCAATGGGCGTGATTATCGCCGATATCTTCCAACTAACCCATGATTGAAACAAACCCACAAAAAGCCCACAGCTACTAAGCCATCACGGCATAACTCAACATGTGGGGTAGCCAGCGTACTAACTGATTGTAATAAATATCAAGTGTCTTCTTCGTGCTAAATAATAAAAGATATTCATGAATTGTGGATTTCCTTATACGTGTGGTTATCCAAACACCTGCTTTTTGCAGGACACACGAAAACTTACAGAAATGAGTGGGATATGTATTCTTTACCGGGAACATCACGGGGTGAAATTTTTAGTTCAAAAAAGGTTCACTAAAAATACAATGCCTTAAGCCCTTCTTTTAGAAAAAATCCAGGGTACGCCATTGTTAGTTGGAATGACTAAAGAAAAAATAATAATTACAGTCATATAGTCAAACAAACGTATTGAAGTCGCTCGAATTCTTAATTAAGTCTATAATTTGTAGGTTATTATGTATTGACTTCTAGACGAAAGTTTCTCAAACAGTGGTTCGCAAACACTTTTTATTCTTTGAAAAGATTTATCTGGGTTCAAAATAAAATCCAAGCACATTCATAGTAAGCAATATACGTGTGTGTGAAAGATGAAGAAATTTAACCTTGAGTCTCTCAATTGGGAGTGCTCATTAAGCTACCACCAACCGCCTCGTGGAAAAACTTGTGAAGTAATTATAATACACTTAATTGCACAAAATAGAACATAAGCAATTGCAGATGAAGGTACTCGAAAATTTAAAGAAAAATTTGAAAGAACAAGACTTATTTGATGCTAAAGAAAAAGTTTATTTTGTCTGAATAAATCAAAACTCTGAGTACAAACGGAAAATCAATATTGTATTCAATTTAAAATTGCTTTCAAAGGCATAATTTCCATGTTTTTCTTTTTTTCCGATTATGCTTTGTTTCCATTATACGCACACGAATTATATGTAATATATAAATCAATTTAATATATTATCAGTCCCTTTGATAGAAACCTTTCAGTTAGAATACAACAAAGCATTCGTTTTGGAAAATAATAGATACATTAACATATTACTAGCGAAATACCCTCAGCAAAACCTTTTTATTGTTTAAAGCATCAAAAATATATTGGGTAGAGGTAATTCAATATTGGAGTAGAATCGCTACTGTAACTGGTGAAGCGTTGAAAAACAAATGTACAAAAATAATTATAATTATTCGTTTTATATATGGCGAGTGCAAATCAAGGTCACTGCAAAATAGAGTAATATATTGATCATACGCGCTTTATACACATATACACAGTCAATACCTCTATTTATATCATCACAGCATTTTTACAAGTTGTACGTTAATATAAAGATGGATATTCAAAATGGGTGGCAGTATACCTCATCGCTAAATGGTAGATATTTAATGTCTTATTCGTGATTTTTTAAAACCCCACAGGTCACTCGAAACTTATAGAGTATAGTGAGGTTGGATCACATACCAAGTTCATATCAAGGTCACCGCTATATTGATGCATTTTCTACTTACAAAATTTCGAATTGATTAAAGAGGTGATTATTTATTTATTTTATTCTTCACTGTACATTGTTTACAATAATACAAATTAAAACATTTATCATAGAAAATATCAGTTATACAATTCAATGTACAGAGGGCGAGTTTATCGCTAAAATGCGATGTCTTCCAACTAACCCGGATATGACTAGCTCAACAGCTTAACGAAATTATTCTTGCACATAATGGTGTCCCATTTTATTGCCTGCGTGTTCTTAAACACACAAACCACACATAAATACAAATAAAACGATGCAGCAATGTTTGAAGTAGAGCCCTTTACAGCTTGTACTGTGGGTGAATATTGCCTAGTCACAATGAATCCACATTAGGTACACTATTATATACTCGTATAATATACGCTAATCCATTTTCTTTTACTGCAGCTCGTTTATTTTGATTAAATTTGAATAATGCGTATCATTATGTTATTCATGAGTAGCCAGATTTTGTGTTAGTGTAATAATTTTTTTGAATAAATCAAAAACAGAACCTAATTTGATTTTATTCATTTTCATATGATATTTTCAACATGTTTTGAGAATGCCTAGTGATAGTTGGCCAAAAAGAGCACTGTTCTTCCGTCCGCAGGGGTTCCGTCGGCCCGGGCGTCCCTCTTTCACAATACACCGTTCCTATGACAACGATATCAGAGCGCAAGAAATGTCGTGGAAAGAGGTGACGCAATTGGCACAGAGACGCTCTGAATGGAGGAGGCTGGTTTCTGCACTGTGCTCCAGAGAGGAGCGTTGAGGGCGATGATGATGATGATTTTCAATAGACTCTCTCTCTCTCTCTTGACCATGTAAATTCAGTAATGACGAGGTTTGCCACCCATTCCGAATGTTATATCATTCACTCTAGTTTGCAGACTTACTTACTACTTACTGCTAGCCTTCTTCCATCCCTTGATGGATATAGGCCTCTTCAAAACTTTTCCACACTTTCCTATCTCGAGCAACTAACTGCATGTAATAAACAATCAAGCCGTTCTCTATGTATGTAATCTGTCTATAAATATAAAAGAAAGTGGTGTTAGTTACACCATTTATAACTCAAGAATAGCTGTAGATACCTATTTGAATGATCTCTGATTTATTGGATTCTTCTCCGCAACGAATAGCCGAAAGGCTTTTAAAATATCTTACAAATTCACGAGAAGAATAATTACCAAAAAAATTATTTACCCCATACATTTTAAATATCAATAAAAAAATGCAATATGGAAAATTATACAAGGTCAACAATGACGTTTTTTTATAGATTAGCCTATTAATAGAATAATTTTTGTATACTATTTCAAATAAGAATCGTTATCCATACAATTTAACATCTGTGGGCCTATTCAAAACACATTGAAGCGTTACGTTTTCGTTCAAACGCGGACGACGTTGCGAGAACGCGTCAATTTTAGTAGCTACTTGTGTATTTTAGCTCCGAAAATTGACGCGTTCTCGCAACTTCGTCTTGTTTGAACGAAAACATAACGCTTAAATGTGTTTTGACTAGGCCTACTGTGGTTCTGAAATTTCAATTTTGAAAAAATCGTGGAAAGAATTTTTATAAATTTAAAATGAATAGGTATCTACCTAAAAAATAAATTAGTGCTTACATGTATTACGTACAGCAGATAATAAACAAATCTGAGTTAACCCTCTGCAACTGACGTGAGGTCTGTCAGACACCGCGAAATCTTTTTTTTTGTAACAACGTTGCCATTTTGAGTCCTATCTTTCCGTTTCGCTCAGTAGCTTCCTAATTTTTGTTCCTTTAATCATCGTGAGTCGTGAGTACATGTGTGGATCTATAGCTGATGGGTGTCTGTCATACCTCACGTCAGTAATAAATGATGGGTCTTTTAGACCTAACGTCAGTAACATATTAATATTTTCATAGTGTCTCACATACATCAGCTCAGTAAATTCATAGATTCTACCTAACATCACTTCAATTAAAAAAAAAAAATTCAATAAATGGAGAGCAGATTTCATTTGAGGCCTTGTTAGGGAACTTGTTCTTCCTATTATGACACAGCGGGTGTATAATGAAAAATTGCCAAGAGAATTGCGCAATCATGTCTTAGGACGAGATTTGCCAACTGCCCCTGAAAAAAACGAATCTGGGACATCGTGTGAAAGAATATTGTGCAGAATTTTTACGATTGAATTGAAAAGAAAGATTAAAGAGTGCGATTTTATTGAAAGGAAGACAAAATTTGCTCGTTATGCATGCAAAAAACATGTCTGCCTACAATGCTCGGCACAAATTTACCAGGACTGAGAGGACGCATTTTGAAGCCGATTTTTAGAGAATCCGCTCTAACGATTTATTTATAATTTTTTACATTTTAACAAAAGTTAACAGAAAACATATTTCTACTTATATTTTTATTTCATGTGTTTTTTTCATTTTATTAATTTTTATAAATTGTTCTTAAAAAAATGGTGATTATTTATTAGCATTAATAAATTTCTTGTAATTTCTAATATCTGTTTTTTTTAACCATATTTTTTCAAATAGTGTCAGCATACATGTCAAATACTCACAAAACACTAGAAAAATAATCAAAACTTTTTAAATAATGGCAATAATGTAACTTAAAATGAGTGTCTGTCAGACCACTCCTCAGCAGAATAATAACTAAAAAGCCACCTCAGTTGCAGAGGGTTAAGTTAAATCAATAGTGAAAAGTAAACTGTGATTTTGTTGATATCAAATAGGTATGTTTAAAATGTCTTTTCACAATGTGAACACACAAACTCTAGATCATTTAAGTATAATTGTTCAACATTTTTACAACAACAACGAATTTTATTTTTCACACTATACGATGACACACTTGGACAATTACGGGAGTTTGTAAGGAGATTAAAAATATTAATCACTCATTGATTGTTAGGCGGTACGAAGTTTACTGGGTCAGCTAGTTACCAATAAAAGTTAAGACATTCAGGATTGGTGACGTAATTCTCAAGCTTTTGAGGTGATTTAGTCTTAAATAATACATTTTAACGCCAAACAGTCAAGATATTTTAAAAAAATTGGCGTAACGTTTATAAACTTTTGATTAAACATCGAAACTTTATTAAATCTATCGTTGAATTTGATGTTGTAGTTATTTTAAATACAAAAGTTCGTATTGTTAATAAAAGTTTTTCAGTACCTACATTTTATGTACAATCGCGTGACAAATGCTGTAATAAATAGTTGCTAACGAGAGTCTTAAATGTCAATATTTTTGCAATATTTACAGAAATAAATTCGCTGAAACCTATATTCTGAAACGCTGAAAAACTTTGAAGTTTTAATCACATCAAAATCTTCTTTAAAATAATGTCCTTCAATAAAAGTTGTAAATTGGTTTTCCTGAATTGGAAGTTTATAATCCACAACCTTATGTAAATATGATAATTATTTTAAATTTTGATTAAATGTTTAAAATACAAGTTTTCTCTATATGAGGGTTGCTGCTTCGGTATTCCAAACCACTGCCGCAGATTAATGAGCCGTTATGCTCTTTTACGCCCCAAACCCTGGCTGACCTCTATCTTTCCCTCTACTATATTCTGAAACGCTGAAAAACTTTGAAGTTTTAATCACATCAAAATCTTCTTTAAAATAATGTCCTTCAATAAAAGTTGTAAATTGGTTTTCCTGAATTGGAAGTTTATAATCCACAACCTTATGTAAATATGATAATTATTTTAAATTTTGATTAAATGTTTAAAATACAAGTTTTCTCTATATGTTCTTTAAATACTGTATGTTTATTTGAAACTAAAAAGCAGTTTGTTATATTTATAAAATTCTTCTTCTTCTTCTCGTGCCGCTTCTAATGGAGGTTGGCACAACCATCTCTTGAAACTCCTCACGTTCTTGGGCCAGTCTGATGAGGGTTGCTGCTTCGGTATTCCAAACCACTGCCGCAGATTAATGAGCCGTTATGCTCTTTTACGCCCCAAACCCTGGCTGCCCTCTATCTTTTCCTCTACTATAAGCTGTAGAAGGGCATATTTTCCTCCACGGAATATGTGACCAAAGTATGCGACTTTTCATCTTTTGACAGTAATTAGCAACTCTCTATCTTCTTTCATTATATTTAGCACCCTTTCGTTGGACACTATCAGTCCATGAGATATGCAGCATTCTTCTGTACAATCATATTTCAAATGCCTAGATCTTATTCATCATGGTGATTTATGAAGTAAAGATTCATATTAATTCATTTTATTCTTCTTGCACATCATCAGTTACATAATTACAAAATCAATAATAAATAAAACATGTGATGATACTCGTATTATGTAGTGTCGAGATGATGACGATGTTAGTGATTTATTCCATCTAACCTATGCAAGTAAATTTAGTGGACATTCGAAACATTTTTTCTGTACAATAAAATCGATATGTATATGTAAATGATTCATTATAAATAACAGTTTTCAAACAGAGTTGTGAAACGAAATACTTTCTGATATTTGTTTTGCTTTTACCTTCTTCAGGACACTTGGTAGTATGGTATGTTAAATATAAAATACAACATCAAAAGTATTCAATCATTCTAGCAGTAATACCAGCACAAAGCATCCGTAAATTCGTCTCTACTGATTAATCCTGTCCATCCATCACACATCCTTCAGAAAGGCTTGTATCATGAAGTAACATCCTTTTCATGTCCAATCTGTCATTGATTGATTATGGAGATGATTGGAAAGAAAGGGTAGATAACAAAGTATGTACTAAAGATGAAAAGATTATCCGGCTCATTCGGTTTAGTTGGACCATGTGATAGTTTTTAAATAATAATAGCATTATACTGTTACTAATGTGGTGTTCTCACTTTGGCGAATATCGCCAGGGCACCGAAATATCGCCAGCCATTTGAACTGTGTGAACAAAATGACAGCTAGTCTGAAACGATAAAAACCAGTAGAAACGATATCGTCCCGAGTTGACCACCTTCCAACTTTTTCGGTCGATTGAACGATTTGCGCACGCGCAGATGTGCGCAGCGTTCGTATCTATGGTAAAAACTTTATAACCTATACATTTTATAATGTTTCCCGCTTCGTGACAGCTGTTATTTTTGTTGTTGGTTTGTGGCGTTTGTTTCCTTAATTGAAAGGCGCCTTATAACCTCTACTAAAAATAAACACTTCGCGATCTCCATCTCGACGTCCGCCATTTTGAAAACAGTATCAAAATCAAAGCGCATCTGACAGATCGTTTCTATATCGGTGGACTGTGTGAACAGGTGTGACGATCAATGGATGTCCAGCGAATTTTGTTTTTTCGCCTGGCGATATATTTTGAAATTCGCCTGGCGATATTCGCCAAATGTGAACACCCCATAACCTATCACAGCATATTCCATAAGTGGGGTTGCTAGCAGACCAGCCGCATGCAATAAATATGTATGCAGCTGTCCTCTCTGTGCTAACAGAAAAATAAAACGTTCAGGATAGGTAGCAATCCTCATCGCTGAATTTGAGATGTAAAATGTCTTAATTTTTTCGAATATATTCCTTTTACAGGGCAGTCGAAAACTTATGGAAAAAAGTGGGAGACTAATTTTTTGCCTATTGCTTCATGGAATATTGATTATGTTCTTAAAAATCGTTAGTAATAAATCGATTTACTAAGGAAGATCAAATAAGAGCAATTTAATTTGATAATTCATATGTTTACATCGAAAGGTCACAAAATTCAGTTTTAGAATGTTTTTAAACGAGAACGTATGTGAAAAGCGAAGACTAAAATAAATAAATAAATAAATAAATAAATAAATAAAAGCCTTATTTAACTTCGAACATGATAAAGAACCCGTTGCACATTTTAATTTTACTTTATTTAATCATTTTTATGTCTGTATCCTAATTTTTGAAAATGTGCATTGAAATTTTAAATATATATTCCAGCAAAAACAGTGTTTTAATGGCAACTCCCTACTCTATGCGACGTTATTGCAAAGCTATTAATATAAATACAACTATTACAAGAAAGATCACTTCTTCTTCTTCTTTGTTGTCGGTCCCTCAGTGCTGAGGATCGTGACCATCATTTGTATAGGTGTGGACAAAATGCTTCCAGCGATCTTCCGCTCTTCTCAAGGTTCCCCCCGTTGCCCCCTTCACCTGCTAAGAAAGAGCACTATGACGTCATAAAACCCGTGATTAGTCACTTCGCGTTTTGATGACTATCAAAATTTGCGATTTTATTTATGATCCTCATAAATTAAATATATTTATCCAAGGTTTTACTTATATATTATTAATTCTTGATATGTAATTTACCTTATGCAATCATTTCCATTACAATACTTTATCACTCCAACGGACCCGTTAGCTTTGAATTTAAAATGTCGTGGCACTTTAAGAATGCTTAGCCACCGGATATTAGCTATTCAATTTAAAAAGTGGCCGGATATAGTTCTGATGCCCGTATTCTGCCCAAACTACAATTCATTTCATTACTTGTACCTACTTAGCCTGTTATATATGTAATATTTCACCGCACAAAACATTGCTTCATTGTCTTGATAACAAGAGAATTTTCAGACGTAGGTACTCAAATAAGTCTTTAAATTTTTTGATTTTGTTAAAGTATAGTTGTCAATCTTACATATATTTTATTCACAAATTTATTATTTTTATGCTAAGCTAGTGAGGTATCAATTTTCAATACTAAAACGCACAAACAAATTTCATTTTTAATAATTTTGTAATTCAGTATAAGTTTTAAGCAATTAACAGAGTTCGTCGGTAGCCTGGAGGTAGAGTCTCGGCCTCATGAACAAGGGGTCCGTGGTTCGATCCCAGGTGCCGGCAAACTCCCCTTTCACGGCACAAGCTTTTAGCTTAGTGTGAAAGGTGTATAAGGTTGTATTTGGGTTTATAACAAAACCCAGATATATCTTTTTAAAAAAAAAAAAAAAACTCAGAATATTGGGAATACAATTAATGTATATTTATATTAAAAGAAATTATACAATTAATGTTTGGCAACTATTTCAAATAAGTTTTTGTAAACGAACCCAGAACATTAATATATATCAACTGAGTTCTACAAAATTTACGTGAAAGGACTCAAAATGTAAAAAGTATTCAAGATTTTCTGCAAAATATGTGTGATCATTAAACAATACCATGTGAATGTAACCAGAATGTTGAAAACAATCGACTTATTTCCAACAAAATGTGTGTGATGAATAAATATTGCAGTGTGAATGGACCCAGAATGTTGAGAGAAATCAACTTAATTCTAGAAAATTTGTTTGTTTAGTTGATGATACAGTATGAATTAATCCAGAATGTTGAGAGACATCGACTCATTCGTGTAAATAAACCCAGAATTGATATTTACAACATTCAATTATTTGTGCAACAAACACTTGGCATCATTTATTGCAGGTTAGCACGGCAAAGTGTAAATAGTATTGTTACGGATTTAGCATTACGAAGAAGCCCCAAGTTGGGCGACAATTCCGTTATTCTTATTCTCCAATAAAACTTTAGAACTATTTTTAAGTGACTATTTTCTTCCTTCTGAATAAATCATTACAACCATCTAATAAAAAAATACTATTAGTATCACACTTTATTGTTATATATCTGAGATATGTGAAAATAATATATTTTATATATATGTATATGTCAATTTCAATAATTATTGTGTACTGTGATATATATTATATTTATATATTTATCATCATATATATATAAATTTTAAAATTATTTCATATATATGTATCAATGATATAAAAATGCATGGTTTTGTCACCGTATTGGGAACGATTATTCACAAACGGCATATTACGTTTTTTTTAATTTATAAATAATGGATTTGAATAGTTGTCGTCGCAAGCAGTTGCACTTTATTTTTTCTTTTGCAACTTTTGTCCATTTTCGTGGTTTTTGCTCCCAATACGGTTCATCCTGTATGTACGTGTTTTGTGTGCCATACTGTTGTATCGCTCATCTTCAGATGGACCCGCCGTTGTACGAATTAACCTGTTCGTGCGAAGCATTGCAACCATAAGCGACATCAAAATGGTAAGTCCACCCATGATGGTCTTACCATCAAACAAATTATTACATAAAATTTAAAAAAAAAAAACAAACAATTAATAAAAATAAAAAAAATATATATATTTATAGATATATACAATATACGCCAGCATAAAAAGCACAGTGTTATTTATAACATAACGCAAATCAATTTATTTTCTGTTACAGTTTAAGAAATAACATAAAACTACAACATATTATCACTTTTTTGATGTTTTCATAGTACTCTTTTGATTTTAGTTGTTTTTTTTTTACGAGAACAAGATTGTTTGTATGTTTTTCACATCTATTTTTTTATTATTATTTTAAGATCAATATTATTAATTATTTTTATTGACTGTTGTTTGAATTTGGAATTATTGGTTTTCGTTTTGTGTGCGTGCTATCACAAATTTTTCTGTTTTTCTTTTTGATTTTTCTGAATACATACGTATGCTGTTATTATTGTTTTTTTTGTTGGGTTTTTTGATGTAGGAGTCAATCGCTGTGATATTAGATACGCTACATTGTTATCATCACAATTAGAATCATCATATTATTATTATACCTATTATATATATATCTCTATTCTATACTCGATATCATTCAATAATTATTTTTAGATGTTAATAGCATTTTGATATCAAAATATAGATGTTTTATACGTTTTTATTATTATTGTTTGATTCAGCGGCAAAATGTTCAAACACCATTGCATAAAATATATCCACAAGTAATGTCATAAAGTAAAAAATGTACAAATTTTTAAATTACCGTGATTTCAATCAACATTGAAATATGCTAAATTTTGTATTTAAAGGTACGAGTGTCGAACGAATTGGTAATGTGTTAAAATCGTTTTCTGAAATATTTAATATATTCCAAATTGGCCAAACTTTTCTCAGACAGAAAATAAATATTACAAATATGACATTACATATTCAGAAATCATATAATTTACATAAGTTTTATATTGTTGTAACTTGATACAGTGTGCAAGTCATTCTTTTTTACAATTTTAGTTTATATTTGTTTAATTTTGTAAGACGAAGCTGTTTTTTTTCGTTTTTATTTATTTTCTATTTTTATTTCGAGTTTTTGCAAAGTATTTGACTTCTTATAATAGGGTCGACATGAGTCACTGTATGTTTTATTTATTAGAATACACTTTTCAGAGACCTGGCCAGATCATGCATAGGTAAGAAATAATTTTAAAATAAATAAAGTTAGTCGACTGCAGATTTTTTAATGAACAGGTAAGGGTATGATTAACAAAAACCAAAAATACGAATGAATATAATGTGACACTGTAATTATTATTATATTTTGAATCCTATTATAAACTTTAAATAAGCACTTCCAAATGTATCAGCAAACATAATTAAAAATCCCTTTTGCAATGTAAATAAATATTGATTTCACGTTTTTTTATTGCTCGCCCACTTAGCAGCTATTGAAATAAACTCATTGTAAATGAGACTCATTTAAGTTCCTTGGGGCACACCCAATATTTCCCTTCACTACCTTCGATATGAAATAAATGGTTTGTTTGTTTTCCAATGCCTTTACTAGATGGGCCCGCCAAAGTACGTGTCAACATATTTGTGAGAAGTATCTCAAAGATCGATGATGTCACAATGGTAAGTTACTCGGATGGGGACATTGACAACAACAAAAAAGAAATTTGGAATAAATTTCTTTAGTTGAGAACATTCAATCTTTATTATATTAAACGGTTTAATTACCATCTTTGTAGTTATTTTGATAAACGTATTCACTGCTTGCAATGTTATTTGACGAAATGAAATACTCACGTATATTTTTACCCCACGTTGGGCGCCACTTTTTCACATTAGCTTACTGTTTTTTCTCTTGAGTGATGCGAGCAATGAACACGTTTGGACAATTTTTTAAAAGTCTTCAGCACTTTGCGTTGCTATCATTAGGGTTATGATTGTGTAAATCACTCAATGTGGAACATAAAATTATATTTGCTAGCACCTTTCGGTCACCAATTCCTTTCCCCACATCACATCCAATTGATTTTTACAACACATCAAAAAAAAACATTTAATCCGATATTAGTTTTCGTTTTAATTTTTATTTCGTTATGAAAATTTTTAGTATTTTTAAATATTATTACTATTTATTTTTAATTATAGATTTTCATAATATTTGTTTGTTTGTCATATTATTATGTGTGAGATGTTATTATTAATAAATTATTACTGTTGATGGTCTATGAAAGATGTTATAGCTCGTAACCTATTGTAGCTGTTTTCTTTATACTTTTATATTTTTATTTATATTTTATTTTGATAATTTATGATCGAATATGTAAAACGTGCCTCATCTTCATGTTATATTCATCTCATATATCTGTCATTATTTTGTATCGCCAAATGCTTTGCACATATTCAACAGTCATGACAACATTGAATTTTTAAAAACTGATTTTTTTAAAGCTTTTATAAACAATCATTTACTAAAAAAATTGTGCTTTTGTTTCTTATTAAAATAAAATATTTTTTGGTGTGAATGACATTTGGTTGAATATATGCGGATCTGAATTTTTATCAATAGTTGCGGTGTCCTCAGAATTAAGCCCATTCATTTCATTTCAACAGAAGTGCTGCTGGGTGTACTTTAGTTGTCAAATCTCATTCAATCTTCATCATATTATAATAATTATATTACATAAATTACCTATATTACATTTTATATAAATGTGCTGTAGTTTTTTTCTATATTAATAAGTACAAAATTATTATTTTTATCAACAATTATTAGGTACTTTTCTTAACACTCAGATTCTTTGTACACAATATTTAGTAATACAAAAATTATTTTGATTCAATTCAACAAAATTATATTAACGTACGATCTAATGCACTTTTTTTTTCCATGTGTCACCAGGCAACAAGAATAAAAATAAAAACAGAAATTTGTTGCTTTCATTTAAGATTGGTTGGCACAATACTAATGAATGTCACTCAACAAATTGTATCATTTTCTTGTGAAATGAAATATCGTGAACAAGAAATGTCGACTATTTTTAATTTCATCTCATCATCGATACGTCATTCAAACAAAACGCAAATTAAATTATTCTAATGAAGTAACAAGCTCTAGGTTATTAGTCAATTTATTAGAATTTTGTATTTAGCACAGTAAGAGTAGGTAACAACAAATGGAAACACTACTTATTATTGATTTTAATTCATAACAATGTGGATATATTAAAAATATGTCTAGCAAGCATTAGTAACTATTGTATTTATGTCATATTTTTTACACAGGCAACACTTATTGTATTTGAAAAAAAAAAAACTCTGAAATTTTGATCTTTATCAGAGTTTTCAAATTTTTATGTACTGCAATCATAACAATAAACTGTTAATATATTTTGTTGATTGAGCAATTAAGTTAAAAATTATTTTGTATTTTCAAAAGGCGAGGGGCCTACTGTTGTTCGTGTCAACTTCTTTCTTCGATCCATCAGCAAAATTGACGATTACAAAATGGTGAGTGGGAGAAACGCGGACATCCCAATTGTCTCCATTACTTAGCATCTGACTCAAATGACTCATAAATGTGATAAACAACAGCTATCAACAAGATAATGCATGAAACAATAAACAAAACAGTAGAATCATTTAGAAAAAATAATAACTTTAATACTCCAAAACCACTTTTCGATATAATAACTTATCTTGAGGTTTTTTTTTTGAGGTTATGTTGTCAAAAAATTCTAAATGGTTCTGCTGTCATTCATAAAAAACATATTAAATCCAATCCAAAGATCTTGAGTAATGGAGAATCTGGGAGGCTGGTCTATACTATGGTCGTGTATCTGTCGTGTTATTGTTTTGTCTTGACTAACACTATATCAAATCACGCGTGTTTGTAATCATTGATTGTATGTCTGTTATGTACTTTATATTGCAATACAAAATATACTAATATTACATACAATATAACCCGCTTACACAATTATATGACCATTCATTTATTTCACAAAACATTTCCGAAAATCCCCATAAAAAATTGTTTCGTAAAAAAGTTATATTGTGCAATGTTACATTTTACCCCAACTCCCTCAATGTTTAATAAATCCATAGAGATGAGCACATTTTTTTTCATACTGCTACTAAATACTGTTATTTCTTTTATAAGTAAAGTGGGAACTGTTATGTGAAAATCAGTGAAAGAAGTCATAGAAATTGTTAAGTGCGTAATAATCATATTATTGTTATTGAGAAATATTAATATTTTTTATTCAAACTGAGATGGAAACGGCAAAAATCATAAAGACTTAGTAGTGACACATAGTCAGGCAAAATTATATATCATTTTATGGAAATACAGTCAAAAAAATGCACCGATATTTTCGAAAACGCTCTGTCAAAAATTACGTATTGATAATTTTAGAAAATAACAGCTAATTATTATAAACCGTTTATGTTATAACTAACGCTTTTGGAATAATTGATTTTGATTTTATTTCCATTTTTATACTTTCTTTATTTGTTTTCTCGTCTATTAGGCGCCATTCAGATGACGTTTCGCTTATCGATCACTTCACTACTTTGCCACCTGACAGCACAAATATTAAATAATTTTATCGTAATCACAATTCAATATTAATTGTTATTGTTCTTTGACGCTCCGAGGAAAAACAAAACATACTTCAAATTCCTCGGGGAATACTATTATTATGTATAACATGAAAAGTATTCGTCTGCTTTTAACTGTTATTTTTGTACCAGCACCTTAATATAACAAATTACATTATTAACACATATTAAATGAACGTGTATTATGATTATTTATAATATTTTCCCTATGTAATAATATGCTTTAACAATGATAAAAATAACAGGTATTTCGTTTTACAATTTTTTAGGTTTTAGTATCTTTATATAGCAATGTTACAATAGTTTTATCATTAAAAATACACAGACTGTTTTATTACTAAACTATTAACTTTTTCTTAATCTATTGCTTGTCGCTTTAATTAATTAATAAAATAATTAAGTACCTTTTACTCAGAAACGTTTTTCGAAATTTCTTTCATTATCAAAGCCCAAATATGACGTGGCTTTCGTTTTCTTATCTATAATTAACTTGAAATTACTTAGATTTTCCTACGAAATACATTAAATATGTTCTTAAAAACAAACAAAAATAGTAGAATATAGGTATCATTTACTTATTTCTACGTATCAACAAAAGAAAGTTGATTATTTTGTCAACATGTTTCGACAAAACACTTGCGTGGTGCACAATCTGTTAAAATATCACTCATCATCAATAACAGGTTTGTTAAAAATACTAAGAGCTTATTAGAAATTGTTCTATTATTTTGTGCACTTTGAAATAATAATGATAAAATTAAATAAAAACCAACACTAGGAAATCGCCGTTCATTCATCTTTCTAAATCTCAAACATTCGCTGACTCATATTCACTCATTACAGTCATTATGTTTAGTAACAGTTTTATGTTGTTCTCATTTTTCTGTTACCTATTTCCATCACTAAAATAATATTTAATATGTCACGTGTATTTTGTCGACGTTGTAATAGATTCTTCTGTTTATAAAAAAAAAAAACAATCCAGAGGTGCTACTCCAAACGCAATCTTAAATTAACGTTTGAATCTTAAATCTAATAAATGTCAAATCGCTGCTCTGGAAACTAGTCTTTCTAACCTCAAAAATTATAAATTTATAACATAGTTATTATAAAAGCAGAGAATTAAACAATTATAAAAACTTTCAATTGGATTCTCAACTAAGCGATGATCGCAGTTTATTTTTTTAGAAATATCAAATTGACATTTATGAGATACCTACCGGATAAAGATTTTATTCTAAGACCGCGTCGGGAGTAGCCCCTCTGATTTGTTGTTGTTGTTATTATTATTACCTATTATGTTTAGATTGTCGGTGTATCGTGAATGAAAAATCACATTAACTGTCACTGGTCACACTGCAAATGGATTCAAAATCACAGCGAAAAAATAACTGTATTTATAATTACAGGTTTTAAACATCTCTGTTTGAATTTGAAAGGGGATATTCACACATTTTGGAACTTGGATATTTTTTTTTAAATATATTTGTGTGACCAGTCGCAAGATGTGTGGCAAGATGTGTGATATTGTGTTAAGATTTTGTGTGTATATCACTGTTAACAACATATAACTCTTGGCAATTGTCACCTGATCAAGAGTCCCGTATTCATAATCTACCATCGGCTTTTACCAACAATCTGCTGCCTGTTATTATCCAAAATATTTCCAGCAAAATACGAAAAAAAAATCCCTCAAATCTTTCATATCGTGAAAAAACGATATTTTTTAGTATTCCCAATTTCTTGCCTGCTCCTTTTTATCCATTATCTCATTTCTACGCCATTATAGGTACAAAATTTCATATTACAAATAAATCATTTTCTCCATTCGCTTTTCTTTTTTACAAATCATAAACCATTTCAACCACTTCTTTTTTCTGATAATCATATTCTCGCATAAGAAATTACAAAGAAATTTAAAATAAAAGAATAGCCTAAGCCTTGTAGTCGTAGAAAAAGCTTTTATTTTGTAAAAAAAAGCTTAATAAAGCAACAAATAAAAAAAAAACAATGCCAATCAGATTATTTCAATTGGAGACCCAATGAAACAATATTTTGTTAAATACGACATAAAGAATTGAGAAAGGCGTCCCCAAACTTACGAATTGACTCTGGCTGGCATAATTGAGCAAACATTCTGAACATTAAGAACAGACCCCCTAGACAAACGATACATGGCGATCGACTACAAATGAATTTTCGACAATAACCGCAACAATAACGCATAATTTATTACACGGTACATTGTAGGTAGATTGTCGAAAAGTTCATCAGTAGTCGATCGCCAAGTGCGGTTTGTCTACGGACCCAGATATGTAATTACGAAGGAATCAAATATATTTTTATTAGATATTTAAAATTGTAAACTATTTTAAATATTAGTTGGAATTCGATGACAAATACAAGGCTTTTGAATAAAGTGGACTATAAAGACAGAATCTCTGACTATCCCATCAACTTCCTTACTCCATCCAAATGAATCCTCTCAAGCCCTCGTGATTCCTGTAGGCCGGGTGCTGATGCAGATTCTAATCACCCAGTCTTCGGTCACGAGGTAAAAACGTTTAAATTATTTATTATTGTCAATAAATAAACAAACGATTATTAAGAATATGTGTTATACTTAATTGTATCGATTGGATGTCGTTTTATAGAAAACAGAAAACAAAATATGTTTGACATATTAGGCACTATATATCTCCTTACAATATGATAGCTAAATGTCTGAAAAAAGTTAAGGGAACAGAGATGTTCAACAGCCATATTGGGTTTGACCACATGAAACAAGTTGTTTGTGGTAGAATCGATTTATCTACGGATGGTTTCAGTAACCGATCTATTTATTTCCCCGGATGGGAAACTATGAAATAAGCTGGTGACGTTGTCTTCTCTAAACCTAATATGGTAGTTTTCAAGTGTTAAATCTACATATGTATTATGTAACCTCATACAATGGTTAATTATTTTAAAAATAACATAGATAAACATACTTGTCAATTCACCCGCTAAGTGAGAAAATAAGTTTAGTGACAACTAGTGACATCAAGGTTTACATCAAAGCTAACAGCGATGACACAGAACCAAAAAAAATAAAATAAATATACATAGATGTCGGTAGAAAAAATACCTAGAAGTAAGTTGTTATAGGTACAATCCTATCTTCCTACCAGGGATGTCGCGAATATTCGCATCTGCATCCGCAAATGCGGAACTTCCGCATGTATTTGGACATCTGCATCCGCATCCGCAATAATCGATGCGGATGTTCATGCGGATGCGGATGTAAGACAAGTTGCGACAAGAAAGAAAAGGGGCGGGGCCGGCGAATGGCGCGTGCCGTTCGCACTTGACATTAACCAATGGGAACGAAAAAATTGGTGACAAGATCCGACGCGTTTTTATTTTTGCCGGTTTTATTTTATTTTTGCAAATTAAAAAAAGGAAAAAAAATATTTCGCCAAAAAAATCATAATATTATTGTAGCAACAATTTCGTCACATATTTGGCAGTGGGGCCTACCAACTAAGATAGTTCCTACTTTTTTCTATAACATCTTGAACATCCGCATCCGCATTCACATCCGCGGATGCGTAATAATCGACATCTGCAACATCCCTGCTTCCTACACTTGGAAGTATCCGGCATGCTGAAACCATACTAGGTATCTCAAAACGATGCCTACACATGAAGCTGTCATTGGGGTTTATAAGAGATAATATTGGAGCCTTCGGCATGTCCCGGTAACTTAATTGGACAAATCATACCCAGTGATATGTTATACCTAGATTTGCAATATGAATCTCAAACATGTACCTACCATTAATAAAATCTCGTTGCGGTCCTTGGCGACGCAATTTTTATTTAGTTTGTTTAGAACTTCCGTGGCAGTTTGTCGTCTCAGTGGCGTTGGATTAAATGTCATCAAGTAAAAATGTCGCATTGTGCTTAAATGATAACATAGAAATGGTCTGACTTTTTGATGAACGTTTTGAGATAGCGAGCACTTCATCAAGTTTGAAATTTGCCAACAAATCTAGGGAACATGTAATTTGTAAAAAGAATGTTGTTATTGATATGGAATATGTCGATAGTGGGTACAAAAGTAATACACCTTTTTAAACAATGCTACTTGCAGTACTTGCTGAAGTTCGACAATACCCATTGTCAATTTGGAAAAAAGCAACACACAGTCATATAAATTGTTTGTAGATAACAAGAGATAGACAATATGAGCATGGGGATTATTACAGAAGACAAAGGCCGGTAGATAGAGATGAATATATATTACTCAGGTATTGTACCTCGAAGGGTGGGTACACATTTTTAGAGAATATTTGTATGACATTGCGAATCTAGTTGTAACATATCACTGATCATACCACGCGAAAAAGACGGGTTGCAGGATCATGTCCCGTTCGGGGCATTACCAAATAAGATGATTTTTATCTTTTCTAAGCCTTATATGGTAGTTTCGTTTGTTAAAGTTAAAATCTATCTAGGTATTACTATTATTTAAAATCTAATAAGTAATATATTAGATTTTTACTGCGATAATGGATACCCAGATTACATAATTATTCGAACCGACTGATAAAGAGCAAGTCGGCTAGAGCAATCAAAGAGGATTTGCATTTCATTGCTCGACAAGCATTGAATTAATTGCTTTGCCCGCAGTTTCACACTTAATCGCTCTCTATATGGATGAAAAATTCAGTTAGAAAAATGAACGATAGATATTTTTGAGTTACTGTTTTCTATAATATGACTTCACCAATGATAATCTATTTTAATTATTTTGATCAACATTCCCCACCTTAAACAGACAAAATATATCGACTTTTGGTGGAACTGAATACCTACATAATGTTGTAATATGTACTTCTTGGATGTATATCTACTAAGACAAAATCTCCCTCAACGAGATTGCAAGCATGAACTGGGTAAATTGTTTACAAAATACTTTGTATTATTCAATTTATAATTTTACCGTCTTGATCCAATACAAAATATGCAATGAAAAAGGCAATACAATAACTTACGTATAGAATATTTACAATTTTACAGAATATGACAAAATCAATCTGACATTTCGATTGTAGAACCATTTTAACACAATGTAACATTGTTCAAAATTCAATTGAATTGAGCGTCCCAACGCTTACGAATAGACTCTAGGCTGGCTTTAAGCAAATTTTTAAGAACAATCTAAATCGGTCTAGACCGATTTACAAACCTTTTACAAACCTTAGGATGCCTTTCTCTCTTCTTTCGATTGGTTTTTACACAATTTTACATTGTGTAAACGTGGTTCTCCAATCGAAATATCACATTGGATTTAAGCCTTAACTTATTTTCCTGCACGCGTTAAAGAGGAATTAGTAAGATATTTTGTATATTTCGACTAAAACGTAAATAATTGAGACAACCCGAATGAGTAAAATAATAAAAAGTAAATTGATATCAAATCGCAAGTAATTGCATATTTTGTATTTATCGCTTTCATTTTTTAATTTTGGTCAGCATACATCTGCGCTATGAATATTAAAAAATAATTAAAAATAAAACAATCAAATAAATAAAATCCATGTGTAACATTTTTGGTTTAAAAAATACTCACGTGATTTGGTTCACAAAGATGAACATATTACATTTATTACATAATACTAATATGCATATATCGCATTTACCGTTAAGGGTAAAAGGGTACATGTCACTTTAACCGCACAGATAAATATGCAAATACGCTTTAACTGCACAAATACATGTTGCATTTACCGAATCAAATATACCGAGATACCTAGATGTATGGTGACTTTGTTTCCTGTGTTTTGTGTCTACTCTATCTTGTTGCTATTACAATTATAAATGTTGCTCTCTGGACTGTTGTTGCTCGAGAATGTGATTTGCTCTGGATCTTGTTGCTGCCGTTTGGTAATAACTGTTGCTTGTTTCGCTCATCGCTTGAATTTTGCTACTAAATTTATTTGCACGTTAATATTACGTAGAAGTAAAAAAAAATCTTTGGCATGATGCTTCATAATATTTTTTCTTATTTTTTATTATTTATATTTAAGAAGTAATTTTTAAATATTTATTTATTAATTATATTTTTATCACAATATTTTTTTCAATTCCTGTTTTCTTTTTTTATTTTGTTATTATTATTGTTAAAAAATTGGATGGTATTTATTTCAAAATTGTACACACCGCAAAAACAGGTTTGATGAACATATTTCAAAAAAAAAAACATTGAAATTTTCACACATATAAATTAAAAAATAAATTAAATATTTATGCATAAGTATTATAAAATGAATTGGCTGTTCATATTAAATAAATAAATATTATAATTGGATTAAAAAAATGTTAAAAAATTTAACAGTTATTAATTTATCTGTTAATCAAATTGAATCAATCTGCATATTTTTAAAATATGCAAAAATAAATTTTAATATTTTTTTATTAGATCTTTTATGAGAATAATTTAATCTTGTGTATTTTGATAAATTAAGATTTTTTCACCTTTTATATTTTATCTAATAAAGTTCATTGTTTTGAAAACAAGTAGAGATGAATAGCCATTTCATTTTATATTAAAACTTTTTTAAATTAATTGAATCAAAAACAATTTTTCTTGCCACATCATCGTAAAACAAATGCAATACAATATCATGTCAAAAATATGATTATTAAGATAAATATGCAAGACTTAAAATAATTTAATAATACATTTTTGCCTATTTATCTTAAAATATTATCATAATATGAAAAAAATATGAAATGAAATGTGGAACGAAAAATATGTTTTTAGTAAGCTAATCCCTTTGTCCGAAATAAATTATTGAAATTTATTGCAATTTTGACCAACTTATTTAAACAGTAAAATAGAATTACCAATATTTTTTCGATTTCACGAACAAGGGAATTAGTTTTTATTTACTTATTATTTTTTTATCTTAAAGCGATGTATCAATTATAATATCTTGATCTTAAAGAATTAAGATATTTAAAAAATTATCTATCTTATTACACCATATTGATTTCTCGCACAAATGGAGTAATCAATCAAATATAAAAACCAAAATAAATAAACAGATCAATTTTTTAGTAAATATGCATTTTGATGATTTTCAATATATCTTACATTTGCTTATTTTAAGATGTTAATATCTTTTTCTTAACGTTTAACATATACTTCTTTTTTATAGGACATTCAAAAATTTACAGAAAAGAGCTGGAGTCTCATTCTTTGCTGGAATTTCTACAAATTGCTTAAATATTTGTAAAAATAAAAATGAAAATTCAGAAATAAATCTACAGAATTTGATCAATAATTTAGAAATAATCTTAAAATTGTATAAAATATGCAAATATAATAATATTCTATAATTGATACATCAGCTAATTTAATATTTTGATAATATATTCAGACAATTCGAGACAGATTTCATAGCAAATTCTATTCTTTAATATAAAATTAATCATTTATGTTGTATTATTTTGTGTATTTCAGCTGCGAATTCAAAACAATATACCTATTAAATATTTTATATTTTGTTTGACGAAATATGAATGTCGGACGTGCCAATAGAAGAATATTATAATTAGTTATTAAAAACGGGAACCGTCATACAAAATACGTCAAATTGCTTGTTATCAATGTACTTAAGAATAAATAAATAAATAAATGTGATAATAAATGTGTTATAATATTAAAAATGACAAATATTGTAATAAACAGTGTTTGACATTTCACATTTAACACGACAATAAATCTGCCAGAAGCAATCAAGTGATGGAACATTTTACATATTTTTCTGACTAGGACGATATCGTTAAAGTAAACAAAATTGTAGGGTTTTCAATATCGGAAGAAATAACTTTAAAAACGGTGTCAAACAAATGTTAATAATAAATCTACTACTACTACTATACCATCACGGCATATCCCACAAGTGGGGTAGCCAGCAGATCAGCTGTATGTAAGAAACATACAAACTGTCCTCTTTGTGCCAGTATAAAATCAAGACATTCAGGATGGGTGGCAAACCTCAACGCTGAATTTAAGATGTAAAATGTCTTATTTTTTTCAAACACCTGCCTTTTACAGGACACTCGAAAACTTACGCAGAAGAGTGGGAGACCAATTCTTTACCGGGTGCTCCACGAGATTAATAATAAATAAATAAATAAAAGTGTTTTATAAATTTATCAAAACATTAACACTGTTTTTTTCACACTAATAATAATTATATACTCGAGCGCTTTCGTCAAATTTGCTCTACATTATCTAGAGAACTATTGTTGTTTATGACAAAATTAAATAAATGAAATTTTAAATAATATTTATAATTATTTTTCAGTTTTACTTTAGAGACACTAAGTAACTAACAGTAAACAATAATAATAAATTGTATAATTTAAAATGCAGTTGTATTTTGTTGGTATTTATTTTGTAAAATTCCATATTAATCAAGAAATAAAATACGACAAAATCAATCAGATATCTTGATAGGAGAACCATGTTTACACAATGTAGCATTGTGCAAGATCTAATCGAAAGAAGTTGTCATCTGCACGTTGTGCACAAATATAGTTAAATAATAAAAAAATTATTAATATTCTAAAAAAATAAAATACGATTAATTATAGTTTTATAAGTATTTTATTAGGGTCGAGTTTCGGCATGTAATGTCTTTTTCAATGTGGTTTGAAGGCTTTCATGGCGATCTTCACTATCTGGTTGTTGGTTTTCGGGTTTGCCATGTCTCGGTCGAAGTCGAGAAATGGCAAACCCGAAAACCAACAGCCAGATAATGTCTTTTTCATTTGAAAAAGACTTTACAAGTTGAAACTCGAGTCACTCTAGTAAAGTATTTTTAATTTCACTTATTTTAGAGGCATTGACTATGTAACAATTGTTACAAATAAACATAGTGATTCAAGTTTTAAATATTTTATTTGAAAAAGTATTTTTAAAACTAAATAATAATTTTAAATGAAGTGTTACAAAGTTAATACCGATACAATCAATGAAATAAATAAGAATTTATTGACAACAATAAAACATAAGACAGAATAAAAATTAATAAGATATAAATTAAATTTTTAAAATAATAAAAACTCCAATTTTTTATTTGTCCTTCAAACGAATTTAAAAATGCGGCATTTGCGTTTTACCAATATTTATTAGAGTGATGTTGGCACTTCACCATCACGGCATATCCCACAAGTGGGGTAGCCAGCAGACCAGCTGCATGTGATAAATATGCAAGCCGTCCTCTCCGTGTCAACAAATAATAGTACGTTCAAAATGGGTGAGAAACCTCATCGCTGATTTAATATGTAAAATGTATTTATTCATTCAAACACTTGCCTTCAACAGGACACTCAAATACCTACAAAAAAGAGTGGGAGACCAATTCTTGAGTGCTCCACGAAACGTTATATCGGTTTCGATGAATAATGCCTTTGTCAGATATAAAAACTGCAAGTAAAAAACAAGCAGGACGTCCTCTCAACGTTAATAAAAAAATATGACATTCATGATAGATAACATGCCTCATCGCTGAATTGCAGATGTTAATAATTGTCTAATAAATACGTGATGTTTTTTGAAAACACCCACCTTTACAGGACACTCGTAAACTTACAGAAAAAAGCAGGAGAGAGCTAATTATTTTCTGGGGATATAAAAACATCTTATATTTGTGTTGTAATTTGTTTATAAAACATAATAATTATTTCTGAATTTAATTTTAATTAAGAATTTAAAGCAATTATGTTAATTTAATTTGTATAATTTCTCGTCTGTTCCTTCGTGTTAATTTTCCCCTTGAGAGAGTTTTTCATTAAAACCTCTCACTGTTTGCCACCTAACAACATTCAAAACCCTCTAAATACATTTGTTCAAATTTTTTACATTTACATTTAACAAATTTAAAACAATTTATTTATTTCAACTCGTCCCTAATGTACAACAAAACTTTATGAATTTCTCTAGGAATTTCATGTTATGTCATTTTAAATTTACATTATCGCAGTTTTTTTTATAGATGAAGATGATGAATTTTGGAACGGAGCCAACAGATCGCTTTTAACAGATTAAAGTTGACTGTTATGTTTGCAAAACAGATAACTCCATATCCTAAATAATAGGTACTTAAATATTTTTTTCAAATATATTTAAATCACCACAAAACTTTCCACAAGTAGGGTAACTTATGGACCCACTGTATAAAATGAACATTCGACTTGTCCTTTCCGTGACAATAAATATAAGACATTCAATATGGTGGGCTTGTCACTATTAGGGCCAATTCTGAATCTTAATGAACTAACTAACTAAAAAGTTGATTAATATTAGTTATTATGTAGCATTCAGCATTAGTTATGAACTATAAACAACTATAAACTCGAGAACCACCAAGTGCAAACGGTAAAATCTATGGAACAAACTAATATTAGTCAGTGATGCCGCAATACAAAATGTTTTTCACGTTCTGATTTACGCTTCTGGCAACAATTTAATAGTTGTCGCGCGTGAAAATTGTGAAATGTCAGATTTGCCGATATATTTTGGCGTTCGTATTTGCGTCGGAGGTGGTGTAATTTTACAATTTATACATGCTAAGAGTTGCCCTAAATATATAAATTTTTACTTTAATTGAAAAAACAACTTAACACTTCCAAAATATAGCAATATTCTGCGGTAAAATGACAGCAACTAATAATATTGGCACATTAAAAGTCGCGAATAAAATTCTGCCAAATCCAACTTATTTTAGTCGTCGGCTGTCAACTAAAATTTCATTCTGAATACGAAATCCATAGATTCTCGAAATTTATAGTTGTACTAAGGTGTCAAAATGAACTAATGAACTAAATTAGTACGGAAAACTGTGAATACGAATTAGAACTAATTATCATGACTCGACTATCTTCTCACACTTAGTTGACTTAGTTAGTGCGACTAAACTATTTTATGATTCAGAATTGGCCATATTGTTTAATTGAAAATAAGAAATAGATAACAAATAATTGTCACTTCCAAAATACATGTTTAATTTATTCATTTTATTCTTAACTTATCACTGAATTTACTTAGAAAAATTTCATTTTATTTTATTCAAACAATTGCCTTTTACAAGACACTCCAAAACATGAGCTAAAGAGTGGAAACCAATTTTTTGCCGGGTGCTCCACTGAAAAATACAATATTGTCCTTCGTGTTATATTTAAAATCTTGAATTCTGACATATGAAAACTGGAGTTAACTTATTTTGAATATAGTATGGTGTAAACATATCCGATAAGCTTCATTATTTTCAAAATGAAGAATTGATATGTTTATATTTCTCGTTTGATAATATAAAATATATAATATCCGTATTGTCAACATAACTTTA
Organism: Athripsodes cinereus; assembly: GCA_947579605.1. Classification (NCBI taxonomy): domain Eukaryota; kingdom Metazoa; phylum Arthropoda; class Insecta; order Trichoptera; family Leptoceridae; genus Athripsodes; species Athripsodes cinereus. Next base: position 32,167,063 of record OX388308.1, on the reverse strand, counting down.
GTTAAACAAAAAATAAAAAAAATATACTGCGTTAGTTATATTGCAAATAATAAAAAGATCAAAAAACAAATAAAAAAGTTCAAAAAACTCTAAGAACAATAAGAAATAAAGTATAAATAATCCATTGCAAACAATATAATATTAAATATAGAAATTCGTACATGTGTAGGAATTTATTTTTAACTATAATGCATACATTTTTTAATGTTTGAAGACTGTATATGTAATATTGTAAATTATTTATTTATTAACAAAATATACGGCTAAATAGACTTTACAGTAAAATAACTAAAAAAAAATGACATTTATTGGAACAAATACAGTCAACATATAAGTGGAAATGAATACAACATGAGAATAGAAACTACTGGATATTCTCAAGGGAAAGCATGTACCTTCGAATAAACCCGCTAACAGCACATTTCCTCACGGTGTACTCTGAATCGTTGAGGATATCAACTTCACAGTAATTATTCCCTATAACATGGAGTCGATTCATCGATGAATACATATAGTTGGACGATGATCTCGTAGCATAGAACAATGCCTGACTTCTGATGCTACGACCCAGGACGCGTAAGTTCACTAAACCAAGCAACTCTGAGCAATTCAGAGAGCCAGTTACTATATTCTCTTCAATGTAAGATCGAACATCACTATTTATGTATTGTAAAAGGCAAATACCGTCTACTGTCCAAAATAAGTAAATAAATTAATTTATAAAATATTGTTAGACCAATAAACAACAAAGAAATACTCAATAAAATATTGTAAAATCAATAAATTCAAATTTCTTTATTAAACGATAGAATGTCAACAACCTCGAACACAATCGTAAAGATGGCTGCTGTTAGTTGACATGTACATGCCCAACAGACTATTTCGAACATTATGATTTAAAAACAGAAATTAATCGGACTGGTGTATGTACTGCAGATAAAGTGCATTTTAAACAAGCCGTAGCCGATTCGTAAGAGTCGGAACACCTTTCTTGTTTCCCACTAAAGGGAGTTTGCACAATGTGTTGATTGTGCAGTTGAAATGTGTACCATTAGTAAAATGCATTTAAACCAGCCTAAGACGATTCGCAAGCATCGGAACACCTTACATGTTTCCTACTTAAGGGAGTTTGCACAATGTGTTGATTGTGCAGTTGAAGTGCATACCATTAGTAAAGTGCATTTAAACCAGCCGTAGCCGATTTTTAAGAGTCGTAACACCTTTCCTGTTTCCTACTAAAAGGAGTTTGCACAATGTGTTGATTGTGCAGTTGTAATGTGTACCATTAGTAAAGTACATTTAAACCAGCCGAAGCCGATTCGTAAGAGTCGGAGCACTTTTCCTGTTTCCTACTAAAGGGAGTTTGCACAATGTGCTTGAAATGTTTGTTGTGTATTATTCTTCAACCCGTAAATAAGTCTAGACACAAACAAAAGAGATTAGACAACAATTAAAATATAATCTCAAACGAAGATAATAAAATGGCATCTCTTTATTACTGGCACAAAACAAAACAATAATAAGTACCTAATTGTTTTTATAATTGAGTTGGGACAGGTGGGATGTAATACGAGAAAGTTGTTAAAATATATATAAACAAATTAATCTTGTAAATAAAATAAAATTCGTGATGTAAAAGAAATTATTTTTAAAATTTTCAGTTGTTCGTGATTTTTATATTCACGTGATGAAAAAACAATTATTTACGAATTTATATAAATGGACATTGAAGAGAGATCCACCTCCACCCGAATATCTCAGGAGTTGTGAACTCCTATTTATCCGCACAATCAAACCAAATTTGTCCTCATGGGCGGGCCATTGGGCAGGCTTGAAGGGCCAACCGGCCAAAAGCGCCATCGTGGGAATCTTTTAAGCAACACTCTCTCTTCAATGCCCCGTTTAAAAGTATTTTTATATAATTAAATAGAAAATAATAACAATTTAGTAAAAAGACTAAACAGGACCAGAATAAGACAAGTAATAAAACAGAAATAATATCGAATAAATAAACAATTGGTAATGCGCCGTTTACTCTTTAAATGACTTTAAAGGCGCTTTATGGTGTGTCTATCGTCCAAAGTTCACAAAAACAAAAAGGTGTATCTTCAGCCTCCTTCTGAAGCCCTCTCTATTCGCTTCCTCTCACAGACTTTAGAGGCGACTCATTGTTCCAGCATCTGGGATCCGCAACACTGAATGTTCTATCTACAAAACTCGTCTTTCATAAAAACGACACCGTATATTTTTCACAACTAATTCAAAATAAACAGTGTTAATTTTCACAGATAAATTCTTATCGATCGTCGATTGTATCGATATTAATTTTGCAGCATTCATTTTTTAAGTTCGAAAATAAAATTAATAATACATTAATATTCTTTGGTGTTTCTATGTATTAAGTATAAACTGTATAACTAACGCACGACCTGTTTCGCGGACTTCGATCTCTTATCATTTTTGAAATAATTATATAAAATTCTACTGAATATTTCTATAGTTTGGAGGAAATTTACACAATATATATCTATTTTTGTTCACCTATTTTTTTTTAAATTGTTTGAATTGAAATCTGTCTCGATTTGGTTTATTAACAATGATTAATATTCAATCACAAACTTTGCTTAAAAATACAAAAACAATATTTTTATAACAATTGAAAAAAAATTCATAGACATATTAACTAAAATATTTGTTTTAAAAAAGCTTAGAGAGAGTATGTCTTTAAGAGAAATTTTAATAAGCACATATTTAACAGCAGTAGGATGAAATATTTTTTCTATAATTATTACACATATTATTTTGATATTAAACTTATTGGATAATTTAGACAAATTTATACAAATCCTTTTGATAGTGAAATTATAAATATTAAGATTACATTTAAATAAGAAAATTTATTTAAATAAACCTAAAATATATGTGTTTACATAAATACAAATCTTTAACATTTTTCTTGTCTAGATTTGTTTGAAAGTTTAATCTGCAAACAAAATACATATTATGATAAATTTTAGATCTATGTTGTAATTAATACTTACCTTTAATCTTCCCCATAGATCAAAACTATTTTTTTAAATATATTTTAACTAATAAAGTGATACTATTTTTACGATACTTCAATTATTACATTATTTATAACAAATTAAAAAATATCAAATAAATAAAATTAGTATATTAACGGCCTTAAATATTAACAATTTATCGTTCTGAAAACAAAAAGTGAAAATTTGTTCCTCATATAACAAAATATAGGGTTTTACAAATTTTATAATTAAATATAATTAAAACATCTAGTTTTTATTTGATGGTGTTATACAACAATATTTCAAGCAACACCAACATCAAACCGAGATAATAACTCATGTTTTGTAATGAGTAATAGTGTTTGTATGAGTTGGAAGTAAATGAACCTCAAACTGAAATAATAACTGATTTTTTGTAATGAGTTAACATAAATAGTTTCTGTATAGGTTTGGAGTTAACCAATCTCAAAATAAGATAATAATTGATGTTATGTAATGAGTTAACATAAATAGTTTCTGTATAGGTTTGGAGTTAACCAATCTTAAAATAAGATAATAATTGATGTTTTGTAATGAGTTAACGGTAACAGTTTCTGTATGGGTTGTGAGTTAACCTATCTCAAACTGAGTAAATAATTGACGTTTTGTAATGAGTTAACACTAACAGTTTCTGTATGGGTTTTGAAACAAGACATGGAAGTTTATAGAAGATTGACATTCTTCAATCAGTTGGTTATAGCAAAATAATTTACCTTTAACTATTACATTTTAACTTGTCCACACCATCCGATGAAAATAAAATAAGTCCATTTATTTCACTTTTTTTCTTTAACTGTCGTATCAGATCTTACAGACGTTGACGATCACTCTTTTTGAATTTAGAAAAGTTATTTTATTTACGTATCGTAAAAATACTGTCATAATTATTATCTAATTATTTAAGGAATAAATTATTTGTTTATGAATTTGTGATGCTTGTATGAGAGATGACCACGAAGTATATTTCATAAACCTGCTATGTTTACAGGAGTACAGCGTCCAGCTTACCTTCCGAGAGCAGTGGACAGATGAGAGACTGAAATTTAATGACTTTGGTGGTAAGATTTTCAAACATTATACTTATTCCCACAACGAAATTCAATTTCATTTTATATTGTGTCGCTGAGTTTCGGAATCCGCTATAAAACATTTTTGTGATTCGGAGAAATTCGATAAAAACTATTATACAAGTATCAAACGTATTTTCTCGAAGTCAGACATGTTTATTAATTATAAGATTGTTACAACAGTAAAATTTTAAAATAAATTTTGCTTTTGAATATAAATAAACTGTTCATTTTGTATCCATAAAAATAACTCCTATTGGTCGGTTGAGTTATAGATGGTATTAAAAGACACATAAAGGGACATGGCGGGATTCTTTTCTCATCATCATTTTATTTTTTTGTACAAATGGTGAGTGTTTTGAAAGAAATAATTTTCTTTATTTAATTTCGAATCCAACAACATATGATTTAAGTCATTTTTCGTGATTGTGTTATAGCGAATTTCGAAACTCGGCGACACAATATAAATGTACCAGATGTTGTTTGGAATATTTTGATTTATTTTCTTTTTGTGAACAAACATACACACCGCCAAAAACCCTTCAATTATGCAACATATACATAGCAAACATACATTTGTCATGGGGGTATAAGAAAACCGCAGATGATGCTTCTAATGTAAATAAAAAAAAAATGACTGTTGAATCTGAAAAATCTCAGTTCGTGCACGTGACAAGTCTTAAAAATCAGTTTTGAATAATTTATTTCGAATTCATATTTGAATAATAGAGTGTGGAATGAGGTTATTAGAAAAATGAGCGAATGCAAGAGGATTGTTGTGGACAAAATGCGTGTAAATAAGTACCTAACGATAGTTTGAACATGTGGAGAGAATGAGTGATGAAAGAATTACGAAGAGGATATGCTCATTTGAAAGAGGGATTGTAAAAAATCTCAAGAACAGCCGTGAGGACGGCATGCATATTTATTACATGGGGCTAGCTTAGAGGGGGTGAGACGGACGTCCAAGAAATATGTGGCTTGACCCCGTGGATAAAATTATCAAGATGGCCGAGAGTTGAGTAAGAATAATCGACGTGCGTGTATGACAAATTGTATGAATGTCATCATCATCATCATCATCGCCCTCAACGCTCCTCTCGGGAGCACAGGGCAGAAACCAGCCTCCTCCATTCAGAGCGTCTCTGTGCCAATTGCGTCACCTCTTCCCACGACATTCCTTGCGCTCTGATATCGTTGTCATAGGAACGGTGTATTGTGAAAGAGGGACGCCCGGGCCTACGGAACCCCTGCGGACGGAAGAACAGTGCTCTTTTTGGCCAACTATCATTGGGCATTCTCAAAACATGTCCCAGCCAGGACCATCGTCTCTCTTGTATTACGGAGATTACAGGTCTCTGCTGGGTGCGCCGGCGCACAGCATCATTTGTAACATGTTCATACCATCTGACATCCAAAATCCTTCTAAGACACTTGTTTTCAAAGCTTAGTATCTTCCGCTCTTGAGCCTTGGTTAAGTGCCAAGACTCGCAGCCATATAGAAGGATTGGGATGATGCACGCATTGAACAAGCGACATTTTGTCCTGATGCTGAGTCCAGACGCCTTCCAAACTTTGTTCATGTTGTTGAAAGCCCCGCTAGCTGCTCCTATGCGAATTGGTAATTCCGACCGGAGATCACCCTCTGGCGTTACGGTTGCTCCCAGGTACCTGAATTTACTAACCTGAGATATTTGGGAATTGCCAACCATTAATGGGGTGTGAGTACTCGTGCATGTACTATTACATATGTACTCCGTTTTACCAGCGTTGATACGAAGGCCAAGGCGCAAGGAATTTTCATAAAGAGCATTAGCGTTGCACTGTAATCCGTCCACAGATGTATCAAAAAGGGCTAGATCATCCGCATATTCAAGATCGTGCAGCACTCCCACAGACGTCTCACTGTTTTCACGCTGTGATAAAGGCACACCGCCAGGGCCCAGAATAGATTTTCTGAGCAGGTAGTCCATAATTATGGCAAAGATAAAAGGTGCCAATACACAGCCCTGCCGGACTCCAGTGGTGATCCTGAAGGTGTCAGTTGGACCACTTGATGTTCTGACAGAACATTCAGAGTCCATATGCAGGGCTTTGATCATGGTTACCACCTTGGGCGGGATGCCATACGCGGCCAGTATTTTCCATATGGTTGGTCTGTGGGGGCTGTCAAAAGCTTTTTCGTAGTCAATGAAGCAACATGCAAGCGGTGAGTTGAACTCTTGCGACTGTTGGAGTACACATCTGGCACAAAAAATTGCGTCCGAACAGGACTTGCCAGGTACAAACCCGCATTGCTGCTTTCTCAGAGATGCCAACACTGGTTTTTGAATGCGACTCAATATGATTTGTGAGAGAACTTTACCGGGCACACTAAGTAGTGTGATGCCACGGTAATTTCCGCATTCCAGTGGGTTTCCCTTCTTGAAAAGTGTCACGATGGATCCATTTCTCCAATCTTTCGGGCAGTGCTCCTCATTCCACACCTTGTTAAAGAGATGGTACAGTGGGTGTATAAGCGCATTCATGCCATACTTAAGGAGCTCTGCGTGGATTCCATCCTCACCTGGGGCCTTGTTGTTTTTTAGCCTTTTTACAGCTGCCTCAATCTCCTCATGTGTTGGGGGGGTTTCGGCTATCCCAGATACCTGTGGGATATCTAGGTCGCTATCCTCATTGCCAACATCAAAAGGTGAGGAGGGGTCCGGTCGGTTTAGAATGAACTCAAAGTGTTCTCTCCATCTTCCTCTTACTAAGTCAGGGGCAGAGATCAGGTTTCCACTGCTATCATTAATTGAGTCAGCAGTCTTATTCTGACCTCTTCCTCCCAACATGCGGGTAATTTCAAAGAGAGTCTTCGTGACTCTCTTACTGATTATCATGTATGAATGTAGAAGAAGCAAAAAAGCATGTTAGGATAGATCTATATGGTGTTCCCTTATCTATGCCTACCCCACTTGGGTGTCGGCGTGAAGGAACAGTATTTTTTTCTTTAGTTTATATATATATTGTGTTCCATATTTCCAGGTCGACTGAAGTACCTGACATTGACTGAAGCCAGCAGAGTTTGGATGCCAGATCTGTTCTTTTCCAATGAGAAGGAGGGCCATTTCCACAACATCATCATGCCAAATGTTTACATTCGTATCTTCCCATACGGATCAGTCCTTTACAGTATCCGTATCTCCCTGACTCTTGCTTGTCCAATGAATTTGAAGCTTTACCCTCTTGATCGTCAAGTCTGCAGTCTCAGGATGGCCAGTTGTGAGTATCTTTTGACAATTGTCTATTTAATATATTATTAAAATAAAACACTTGTCTATTCAGTTCTTCCACAGTGACTTTATATATCGTGAGACAGCTTTCAAGAGCTTTTGCTCTCATCGTCGGGTTTACGTGAAATTTTCAAAAAAACTTTATGTTATCGAGAAGGGTTACTCTTGACACAGTCTAAATACAATCTTAATCTAGTCTTGATCTTAAACATAGTCAAAAATACCGCGCTACCGCTAATGTGAGGTTGGTATACACGTATTCTTGACTAATAATAGTCACTTTAGATTTTGTCAAGAGTAGCCCTACTGATTATCGTGATCAATAAAATTTATGTGGGAAATTTCTAGATATTGGCTTATATGGAACATTCATTTTAAAACTATTCTACTTGCAACTACCATACACACACGAAACAATGTCTTGTAGATCACTTTCATTCTCAGCCCATAAACACTATGGTTAAAATATACGTTTTCGGTATATTTTATTAAATATCTTTGTTTTACAGATGGGTGGACTACTGATGATCTAGTCTTCTTGTGGAAGGAAGGAGATCCGGTACAGGTTGTGAAGAACTTACACCTACCACGCTTCACACTTGAGAAATTCCTTACTGACTATTGTAACAGCAAAACAAATACAGGTTCGTCTGTTTAATAATATATAAGTTGTTTTCGTGGAGCATATTATTATATACTAGCTGACCCGGCAAGCGTTGTTTTGCACATAAACATTATGACACATACTAATATCGCTATTAAAAAAAAGGGTTTAATGGTAGAAGAGTGAAAATTTAGGGCTGTATGTATTTTTAATGCCTCACCATAAAAAAATTAACCCAGACAGTCCCAAATAAAAAATTTCGTCTGATTTAGTTTATATTCACAAGATTTAATAAAAATGTCATCAAAAAATCATAATTGAATTCAAAATTAAATTACATCAAGCCATTTTTGAGAAAATTGGTGTTCTTTTTTTAGGACAGTGGGACTATAGGCATGTATGGATGTATGGAAATGAAAACATTCACACAAATTTCTAAATTTATATTTATTCTAGGTTCCTCTATATTCTAACATTTATACATAATGCTTAACAAATATAAAATTTAACATGAAATAAAAAATATGGACATATAAATGGAGACTTATAATAGGTAGGTAGGTATATTATATTCTTTATTCCTTCTTGTGATAAATTTCAAAACATTTCAAATGCAACGTTATATTACATTTTCTGCACTTTGTTGTTGCTTTTTTATGACAATGTCGGCATCGAGTTTGCTTCTCTTGCTTTATAAGAACATGATGTATCTCTTGATGAGAATCTATATTTTCGAGAAAAGATGTTCGACCTGGATGTGGAAATCTCTTTCTCCCGTATAATTCTAATAGCGTCAAAACCAAACGACGTCTAAATGTTAAATGGTCGAATACATTTTGCTGGATACAATGAATTTGCCAAGCATTTTGCTCAGCTGCGTCTATAGCATGTGCTATTAGGGAGAAATACCATTTTTTGCCTCTGATCGATGTTCTATAGAGACTCATATTCTGATCCGCTCGGTCTACTCCACCCATAAATTTATTATACATACGTATTATATGCGGCTGTTTTATATTTACTCTCTGTTTCCTGGCTTGTGAATATCTTTGGACAGTTCCTACTGGATTATAGGACACTGCATTACTCGATATAGTCACCACGTTATTGTCATTCCACCTTGTAATGAGTATATCAGTATTTGTTTTTCTATATTCATACGTGCCACGAGGAAGTTTTTTAAATTCTTTTGAATTAGGAATAGGGCACCTGTGAAGTCTATTTTCCCTTATTGTACCGGTTGCTGAAAATCCATTAGATTTCAATTCTTCTAAAAGATGAATGCTGGTAAAGAAATTATCAAAATAAAATGGTAACCAAAATCTCCAAGAGATCTTAAAATCTCGCTGTAGGACAAAACAACAGATCCTCCCACGCCGAATTTTTTTTGTCAGGCGCTCTTATTATTGTAAGCAGCTCCTTGATAGGGATCCATATTTACAATATATTCTCTACTGGTTGTTCCTGTCCATAACTTGAACCCATACCTGATGGGTTTCCCTTTTATGAATTGCTTTGCTCCATGTTTTCCATAATAAGGAACCATTGATTCATCAATCGAATGGTTTTCCTCGTGAGGTGCATGATCTAAAAACCTCTTATTTATTATATTATATAGTGGCCGGATTTTACTAAACCGATCACTATGATCAAGTTCATTATTATTACAAACATGTATGTTTGACATGATGTGCTGAAATCTGTTCCTACTCATCGACATTGAGACAAGTTCATTGTGGCAATCTGGCTGAGTATCCCAATAAAGTTTTTTTCTAGGAACATCGACATATCCACTTAAAAGTAATATTCCTATAAAACACATGATCTCTTGTTCAGTTATGTCATTTTCTCTATTTCTGCTTGCTGCATATTTAGTTGTATACTCGGTAATCATTGTAATGACCTCATTATCAAAAAATAAATTGAAAAGTTCCAAGGGTGTTAAATTGTTTTCCGCCGAATGCATAGGTTTCCACTCAATATTATTTGTCGAAATATCTTGCTTTTTCCACTTATAATTTCTATCTATCTTCCTAGACAACTCTTCAGTATCTCGAGATCTTCTATGCAACATACGCAACTCAGCGGGAGCTCTTAACTGACTACCTGGAACGTTATCCAATACTGGAGATTCTTCATCACCTGAATCTTCATCGGTTAAGTCATTACATGCATTTGTTGGTGGTAATAACGTTATATCAATGGTGCTTTCTTCCATATTTTCAATTTCATCTTCGTTTCCTTGAATGATCTCTAGAACCTCGTGCATTGATAAGCCCCTTAAAAAAATTGTATAATAATGATACCTATGTAACAAAAAGATTTTTGTATGGCGTCCTAGAACTGACAATGAAAGAAAAAATGTGTCTGTAGACCCCAAACAACGACTGATGATGATGAAAAATACATATAATGTAACTTTCAATATATTTTGTGATGTAAAATAAAAAAAAAACAGTTTAACAGACTACTTGAAAATGCAGTACATTGATGCCCATAGTCCCACTGGACTAAAATAAGGACACCGAACTTTATGTCAATATATCTTTGAAATAAAATATGTAACAATAAATATAAATGTAAGGTTTTATAAAATGATAATTTTAAAAGTAAGATTCAGTATAAAAATCAAATTATATTACAAACTCAAAATATTATACTTACTTTTCTAACGGAATGTCGTAAAAATCCATCTTAAAAATTATCGTTCAAATTAGATGTGTTCAAAATGGCGACTGTCAAGAAACTGATAGATTAAATATGTCAAAATCAATATAGCCAACCTTAGAAAACACACATATGGTGTTACCAGTGGAAAAAAAATGTCTACACATGTTAAAATTTCTTGTTTAGTGAAACATGTCTACTGTTCTTTTTTTAGGACAGTGGGATCATCTGGGTTAAATTAAAAAAATGTCCAAAAAAAATTCGGTTCGAGACCCTTAACTTTTAGGGGTGTGAAAAACAGATGTTGGTCCGTTCTCAGACCTACCCGATAAGCAAACGAAATTTCATCAAAATCGGTCCAGCCGTTTTGGAGCAGTATGATTATAAACGCAGTGACACGGGAATACATATATATATTAGATTTATACAAAGATCATTTTATATTGGGTACTCTACGTACAATAGTCTTTTGTATCAAAGATCTTTTACATAGTTGGTCTAGAGAAAAACCGTTGGCTTCTGTCTGACATTTCGTGCAGGATTGAACTGCCATCAGCTGGGGCGTTTTACAAAATAAATATCAACTCAAATAATAAAATCTTGATTTCAAATCAATATGGATGAATCCAGTGGATATTTTATGTGTCATTCATAGTATTTTTTTTTTCAAAGAAAAGAAACATTACTGATTAATTTATTTCAGGTGAATACAGTTGTCTGAAGGTAGATCTTCTCTTCAAACGAGAGTTCAGTTACTACCTTATCCAAATCTACATTCCTTGCTGCATGTTGGTCATTGTATCCTGGGTGTCCTTCTGGTTGGATCAGGGAGCGGTACCTGCTCGAGTCTCATTAGGTAAAAAAATACTTTATGAAATATTTTTTTATTTTAATCCTCACACATTTAGTATTTTAATTCTGTTTTTTTTTTGTCTCGTTTAAGTTCCAGTTTGTACTGCAATTGACTCAATAATTCCATCATGTGACCTAATGAATTTGCATAATTTCAGGAGTAACGACTTTACTAACCATGGCCACCCAGACATCAGGCATAAATGCTTCTCTGCCACCTGTATCATACACAAAAGCCATCGACGTTTGGACTGGAGTTTGTCTAACATTTGTGTTTGGGGCGCTGCTAGAATTCGCCTTAGTGAATTACGCCTCAAGATCTGATATGCACAGAGAGAATATGAAAAAGAAAAGAAGGGAGATGGAGAGTGCTCAAAGCATGGACGCTGCTTCTGATCTGATGGATACAGATAGTAATGCGACATTTGCAATGGTGAGCCCTGACACGGTATAGTATTTATGTTTGTGTAAAGCCATGGTCACATTTTTTTTTTCTTCTACTGAATTGTTTGCACCATTTAACAACTTCATCATGGCTTTATTGTTGGTTTAATTTGTATAATTTCCAAATTTATTTATTTTGTATGTTTTATTTATTTTCCTGCATGACTGGAAGAAATAATTTATCAACTTATTAGCCACATGACAAAACCAAAAGAATGTATTCATATTTGAAAAACACGCTATCTTTTTATATATTGGGTTCGATTCCCTAAAAGTGGAACTTGGATAAAGAAAAGAATATTCTCTGCAATAGAAAAAAGCTTCTTTATGAATCGGATAATAAATTTCTTCGTTTTATTGATTCTTACTTATTTGAATATTTTATATTATACATTTATTTAATTTTCTTCTTTTATGATTTATTTAACAATTATGTTTTGTCCAACTTTGTCAATATAATTGAAAAAAACACACAATATATAGTTAACTTCCAAATGACTTTATTAACTTCGCGTACTAGTATTCGGAGACTCTCGTCTCCATCATCAGGCGATTAGTAAAAAAAAACCTACCTTAAGAAACTTAAAATTTTAGTTAATAATCTAGCATTTTTGCTCCTCTCTGATTTGGGTTTTCTGTGGTTTCCCCATTTCGCAATAAGGTAAATACCGGAGAAGTTAGATATTTATAAGTATTTTTCTTAAATTATTCTCTCGTGAATCTGTCCACAGCGGTTCACTTTCCAATAGTTTTTTATCACTGAATTATAATTACTTTCTTATCAACACGGGCTTCTCCCAACTTTCTTTTGTTCAAATCCTTTAAATACTGTTTGTCTCTGTATCTTATTTCACTTTTTTACTAATCGCCTGATGATGGAGACGAGAGTCTCCGAATACTAGTACGCGAAGTTAATAAAGTCATTTGGAAGGTAACTACATATTGTGTGTTTTTTTTCAATTATCTTGAAATGGACTTCCAACAAGTACCTTCGGTCAACAACATTAATGTTATAAAACTTTGTCAATGTTTGGAATATCACCAGTTCTTTTTAAAAGTATTAAATAAAAAAAAAATAAAAAAAACAGTTCGTCGGCAACCTGGAGGTAGAGTCTTGGCCTCAGGCACATGAGGTTCGCGGTTCGATCCCAGGTACCGGCAAACTACCCTTACACGACACAAGCTTTTAGCTTACTGTGAAAGGTGTATAAGGTTGTATTTGGGTTTATAATAAAAACCCAGATAGGTACATCTTTAAATATACATATAAACTACATTTATTGTATCGCATCTTTAACACAATTCATTTCAAATTATTTTATAAAAATTATACTGTATAGATTGGTATAATGGTCTATTTTTTAACCGGGACTCTACGAGATAAAGTATAGAATCACACTTTCTAAATTGCTGGTGCTATTCGGTAGGTATATGTTGCTATGAATGTTTTCCAAAAACTGAATAAATGTGTGCACTCTGATCATTCCACATACATTGCATTCCTTTTTGTTTTTGAACAAAATGAATAGTTTTCGATGTTTCTTGTTATCCAATTATGTGCTTTGCATCCCCCAAAAATCTTTCTCGATGTACTGTATTTTTCTCTATCCGCTTCTTCCCCAACACAATGATTATGTAATGGGCATAACTCCCCAGAAGCCGCTTGTGCGGCACCCGGGGGGGCCGCTGACAATGGAGAAGGTGCGTCAGTGCGAGGTCCACATGCAACCACCACAACCAAACTGCTGCAAGATCTGGATCTCAAAATTCCCAACCAGGTCCAAGAGGATAGACGTCATCTCGCGCATCACTTTCCCATTAGTCTTCGCACTCTTCAATTTAGTATACTGGTCAACATATCTCTTCAGAGAAGAAGGAGAGGAGAACTGATGGGCACCACTGATACTAATAGGAATATGTATTTCTTTCGTTATATTTTATCTGCTCATCTTCTGCATCAAACCCGAGGGGCTTCTATAGATGATACATTGGGTACACTGTCACCCTTGCTCAGATAAATTTGGCCTAAACAAAACACTGATAATGACTCCGAAACTGATGAAATACATTATGCCCGAAGTACTGCTATGTAAAACTTATTGAAAATTCCAATAGATGGCATTGAATAAACAACTCTCAAGTTGGGCGCCACATTATTTATTACACATACCAACATACAAATCATAGCTGTTGCATTGAAATGAAATGTGTCTGTATAAAATACAGTGGAAAAATAATTGATTACAATTATTCTCATTTCGTGGACAATTCAAATAATTATGATGAAAACCATATATTTACTTAATACATGTTATAAAAATAGTGAAATATATAAATATATCTGAATGTTTATTCCGAATTTATCAAATAATCATATAATATTATTGTACCTACTGTCATACATATAAATCTAAATGTAATAGTTGTATTTCAAAAAAAATATAAGTGTCTAACTGTAAAAGAAAACTTAGAAATATAATATGTGTTTGATGTGCATCTATGTGTTAATTTAATAATTGGTTTACTACATGCTATACATAAGATAAAAGTAATAAATCGGCATCATAAATTAATAAATTCAATTAAAAACATCAGAATGAAAGGGTAGATTTATATACAACATTGATATTTACAAATCAATCATACAATATTATACACTAAAAAATAACAACTTTTTATCTAAATTTTCAGTATAGAACTCAACCACAAATTTATAGTTTTAAAAAACTTGGTAACATTACTGTGTGTACAGATGTACACTTTACAATATACAACTTAGATATGAAATACAAATTTAATTTTAAAGAATACAATTATTATTGATGTCATATTATATAGTAGGTATACATATATTTATCATAATAATCGTAACATATTCTTTCTACTTTTAATCCGACATATGCAGAGCCAATGGCTAATAAATAACAAACCAATAAAATAAAAAATTAACTTTATTATTGAAAGTTGTCAAATTTTTGATAAAATCAAACAATGAACTCCTTTTAATACATTATTCATGCCTTTGTTAACTCATTTTTGGAATGCCTCTCTCAAATTTACTATTTTTGCATAAACACCCTCAGAATAAAATTTGTTTGAATAAACTACAGACATTATTGTAGCATTTGCAATGGGAGCCCTTCAGGACCCCGATCAGGATCTCTGAGACCCCGTAAGAACAAATGATTTTGCACGATGAGTGTGGATGACATAGGAACAACCATTCTTGCAACATCCACGGTTTAGGGAGGGTTCAACCCCTAATTGTACCATCTTCTTATTGAATGATATTTTTAAATTTTAATTTTATCATTATTTTATGTTATTTTATATAATAAATAAATGTTGTACATATATTGTAAATAAAATATATTAAAATAAATATAATTATACCACTTTATGTAGTAGAGGTAAAAAATATTTATTCATAGTTTTTAACAACAAGATGTATATTTATCGGCCGTATTTACAAATAAGATTTAACTGTCATTCCAATTTCTTTATTCTGACGAAGTGACATCTCAGTCAAAAACAGAGATAACTGTTACCTGATTTAAGTCATAATTCCTTTTTGACTTACGTTTTTTCATCTGCCAAAAAGCTTTTATAAAATCCATGCATTCAAAATAATGGATCCCCAGGCCTTCTGATTCTGGGCAGTGCATAGCTAGCTGTCTTTAGCATTTAACTTCTACAGATCGAAGTTAATGTTGTCTAAAATCAATAGCTTCAGTCTTCTTGGTCTGCTTAACAGACTTCAGTCCTCAGGTACCTAATCTTATAGAATGCACTTATGCAGCTGTGGATTTGATTTTCTTCCTGACTAACCAAAATGATTCCTTTTAAATATCTAAATGCAAATTTTCAACCGGTCATGTCATCGAGGACCTGGATTCAAATCCCAGCTTAGTCGAAATATTTTATTCAGAATTTTCACATCTAGGATTTGGAAAAAAAAAACTGTCTCGGTATAATTGAGGCAGCACTGGTTGTCTGGAAGAAATTAAATAATTGGATTTTTTGTGGTAAAGCTTAGATTAAACCAAGGAAAACAAATCATTTTGTGAACATTATTAATTAAATTTAGAAATGTCTTCATTTCAAGTCTTTATTCGACATGTGATATTTTTTTTGTGAGTACGGCATTATGTATTTATTATTAAATGATATCGCACATTGAAAACAAAAGTGGCAGTATACAAAAAACGACAATTTTGAGTTTAAACGATGTTTAAAACGCTCAAATTAAAACGCATCCAATACAAAAACACCTATTCCAATAGCTTGTTTAGTTTTTCCTAGAGGTCACTGGTATCGGTTTGTACTTTTTGTATAAGCTTCAAGTTGCTAATTAATAAAGTGACACTATACCATTTGGAGTCAAACGGCCGCAGTGGTTGTACATTAATTTAAGGAAAGACTAAATGCATACATTTTAAGTATAGTGTCATTTTTATGTATTACTTTGTACAAATAATGTATTCAAGAAACAAGTAGAGGTGTAAACTATAGAACTATACCAAAAACTTTAAACGGCCATACTGAAAAATCATGTTTTTTGTATAATGCCACTTTTGTTTTCAATGTGCGATATGTGTAAAGTATTAATGTATTAGATTAATCAATTCTAGTTTTAAAATAGTTTTAATTAATGTACTCTTTATTACAGTCATTGAATATTTTCAATGAATACCAACCATGTAATCAAAATTATTATTTAGAATAACTAGTTTCAAATAGTCACATAAGCACACATTTTTTTTTATTTTTTTTATTTAACATAACAATTAATACAGATATACTCGTACAATACAAAAACTATTTGATAAAAGCTTAAATCTAAACATCCTCCTTATTGAGAGAAGTCTCGCGTACAGGAGGGGAGAACGTAAATTTCAAGACATACAATGTACACCAATTCAACTGATAATAAATTTTCAATAAATGTATTTTTTGGCACTATATGAGATGGTAGGCCCCACTGTTGTCAAATCCAAATGTGAGATTTCATAGCAAAAGTAATATTCACGAAATTGTTGCCATATGTAGAATTACTTTTTGATCACCACGTTAAATTATTTTTGGACACACCAAGTTTTTCGACACCGGCAAACTTTACCTTCGAGTTAGATTTTATTTTTGCTGGTTTTATTTTATTTTTGCCGGCAAAAATAAAATAAAACCAGCAAAAATAAAATCTAACTCGAATACGATTTTCTTAAAGTTTATAAATTCGAATTAGATTTCATTTTTGCCGGCAAAAACAAAATAAAACCGGCTAAAATAAAACCTACCTCGAATATAAGCTTTAGGAAATTTGTATTCGAATTAGATTTTATTTTTGCCGGTTTCATTTTATTTTTGTAAATATAAAAATATTTCGCCAAAAAATCCAAATAATATTATTGTAGCAACAATTTTCCTCCATACAAAACTATATTTGACAGATATCTGACATTGGGGCCTACCATCTCAATGAGTTCCTATTTTTTCTTATAATTATAATTTGATAATTTAAATAACGTTGTACTGTGATACCGTGTTCGAAATTCACTTCAAGGCCGCTTTACAATATCAAGGATTTATTAATTTCTATTAATTGATAACTGTCAGTTGATAAATTGTAGCCAGAACGTTGATTATGCCTTTTGGATCTTTATTATTTGTTATTCTTTTCGGCGCAACCTTGTTTTAATTTATCGAATTAATTATTAAATTAAAATTTATTTTTGTTTTGAATTTGTCTATACCTGGTTTTACATATCTGTCAAACATAACATTACGGTAAAATACAAGTTCAAATTTTAAATAAATAAAAAATATTTTTTTTAAATATTTGAATATCTTATGGAAATAATAGGAGGCAGATTGTATTTGGTGTAAAATATAAAAATATGTATATTTTGTTTGAAATTCCACTTCAGATTGTTTTTTTAAATTATTTTATATATTTAATTAATTATACCTAATGTTTAATTAATATTAATGAATATAAATGTTGTGTTGTGTATTAAATTTTGTTCGTCCATAAAGAATAGTGATATTTGATTTAAAAATAATTTTATGATTTTAAATAAATTTATCTGTCCATGTTACAAAAAAGCAATAAATAAGCTCAATTTTATTAAAGAATATTATTTTTTGTCGGTATTAATTTGTTATTAATATAAAAAATAAAATATTTAAGATTTTATTCAATTAAAACTATTTTCAAATTACAAAATAATTATTATTTATTTTTTAATGTACAAAAATATTGAATATCTCCTTATAAGTTTGTTTCTATGTACTTTTGAATTAATTTTGACATTTAATTAACTATATTTTAATTAAAATACATTTTATATATCTATATAATTAATCTAGAACTCTTTAGACTCTACAGGGTACAGATTTTTTGTAAATTATTGTTATAATTTAAATGATATTATTTGTTATTTTTAATTTTTTTATATTGTGATTTATCTTCTATAAAATAGAAATAAAACATGGGATATATAATTTTTAATTAATATTATATAATATATTCAAAGTATTGATTCATATAAGATGTAAGAAATAATTTAAAAAATCATTTACACATTGTATCTAATAAAATAATTTTGGTCACAATTTTTAATAGGCTCGTATTATGTGCCAAAACCATACACGACAATTAAATAAAATAAAATAAAATTTAAAAAAAATAAAAATATTCTCATTCAAAACAACAAAAAAGAGCTGCATTTTTTACTACGAAAATACCACAATCGTGTTCCTTTTTACATAATATTTGATTTTATGAAAGTTTAATAAAAAATAAATAAATAAATAAATAAAATATAAAATGTATATAGTTGTTCATACGGCTGATGCGAACCCCTTCCCTAAGTAAAATATTAAAAAAAAAACTAATTTATACAATATTGATACCAAATATTCCATTCATCTAATGAATAATAATAACTATATAAAATAAAAAATATATATAGAAAAATAAAAATAATTGAATTAATTAAATTCTGATGTCAAATATATATGAAATATTATAGATATATACATATTGTAATATTATTGTTTATTAAATACCTATTGTTTTAAATAAAAGAATTTAAAACGAAAATAAATTAAATATTCAGACTTTGTTGATTTGTTTATTTACAACTACTACATTTTATTGTTTTTTTTTTATCATTTAAGGATTCTACAACGTTTTATTTTTTTGCATAACATTATTTAAAATTATTATTCTTAATTTAATGATTTTTTATTTATTAATAATTAGAATAATTAAAAAAAAACTTCTTATGAATGTTATATCAATTTCTTTGTCTAAATTATACTTGTTATTATAGATAAAATATTTACAATTCAAATTTATGTATCTTTGAAAAAAAAAATGTTTATTTATAAATACGATTGTGAAATTTTATTCATTTTTTTTGAGTTATTCAAATATGTATTATAAATTATAAAAAAATAAATAATAAAAAACTTTACACTGTATTTTGCTTGTTTTATTCAAATCAATATGCACACCTTAAAGACATATTCCACAATGAGAGTAACCATCTTAAATTCAGAGATGAGGTTTGCCACCCTTCCTGAATGTCTTGGTTTTATATTGGCACGGAGAGGACAGCTTGCATGTTGGTTATATGCAGCTGGTCTGCTGGCTACCCCACTTGTGGGATATTCCGTGATGGTATAGTAGTAGTAGTAACCATCAACGGACTTTCTGTACGTAATAAACATGCTTGTTGTCCTCTCCGTGCCAGTAAAATAATAAAAAATCAGGATGAGTGGCATGCTTCATCGCTGAATAGTCGATAATTTGTTAACTTACAAATTAAACAGTGGAACACCCAAAAAATATTTGTCTCCCACTCTTTTCCGTAAAATTTTCGAGTGTCCTGTAAAAAGCACGTGTATGTAATCATAATAAAGACATCTTAAATTCAGCGATGAGATTTGCCACCCATCTTCTCTATAAGAATGGGTATAAGTCCAGAAAAGGTGTTTAAGAATGATTTACTTCTATACATTTTGATTCTATCCTTATTTGTTTCCATCTGCTTTCATACTGGGTTGTCTGGGATATGATACGCTGATGCACCGCCGGGATCGTTCAATCAATCTCGACAGCATTTACTTTTTTACCCCCCTGGTAGCAGAACAAACATAATACCAAACTCTCTTGTCGGAAAGGCTATAAAATTGTTTAACAATTTGAATGTTCATATCGATATTTTCAACATAACATACAATGACTTTATCGCCAGGATAGATATTCTCCTTTGATTGTCTCTTTTTGATGATATCTTTTTTTTCTTGACTTGGCATTTCTTTGTTTTTTTTTTCTTTTGTTTTTTCATTTTTCCTGCTGAGACCGCCTTGGCCAAAAGCTGTTATGGTCTCAGCGCAGGGTGATGTTTTTATAATAATAATAATAATTTTGAGAATAAAAGAATTGATTGACGCAGAGACCTTATATGGAGGAACGTTGAAATAATTTTATTTCTCGGATATATCAGGAGTCCAAGGACTCCTATTTATCCGTTTAGGTGACGATTTATTAATATTTTAATTCTCTCTAGTTTAATACCACTATGCCAGTGTTGGCATCTCCGATCCTACCACGACAGTGGGCGGGGGACCCGGCCGACGTAGCAGATCCCATCTTGAGACCCACACATCCACGAATGTCTTAAAGTGTGAAGCGTTTGTGGCATTTAAAAACACTTCCCCAAACCAGATGGGTCGAGGAGTGTCAACAGTCATACCCAGAATCATTTCCTCTCTTGCATCCATCATCAAAGGACATTCCCAAAGGATATGTTCCGCATATTCCGCATATCTTATATGGAGGAGACTTACTTCTGCCCTGTGGTCCAGGAGGAGCGGTAAGCGACTGTCCGGGTTAGGATTTGGACATACTAAGTATATCCGGTCTGGGCCAAAGTGTTCAATTGATTATACTCGTATTATCACTATATCACCAATGAAATCGTAACAACATATTGTTATTATTGTAAACTGTGCCTGTTTACAATATATAGGTAGGTTCTTTTCAATAACGAACACTGATTTTATATTTAACACAAATATATTCAATAAATAAATCCTATTTATAATGTCGAACACAACTTGTCAATCACGTAGCGAACCAGTGCAAGTCAAGGTCGTATCTATAATGAGCCCCGTTTCCTATAGGGAGCTTTCCTATATAGCAAAATAAAGTATTGCTACTTATCAATATTCCTTGCTTTACTTGTAAACAAGTGCAAGGTTCAACTCACCGGTGCAGTGTACAAAGTCCATACACTACACTCTCCCCTCACAATCTTGAAAATCTTCCTATTCTACATATTTCAATCTTTATATAATTCTATGCGAGTGACTGTGTTCTCTACTTATTTCATGACTCTACACAAAACAAACAGTTATACAATGCAGACAAGTTCTTCCTTCCGTCCAGGGCCACCAGATGAAGTCTTCCACCAGCCTAAGTCCTGGGTCTCAGCTGTCCTCACCAATGGCTTCCAATCTGACCTGAAAAATTCAGAACCGGTGAGAGCTTTGCCTTCAAACAGGGGGAGGGTTTTTAGAGTATTTACTATGGTTGCTTCTAAGGTTTGCATAAAGCATCTCTCGATTGGTGGACCTTAAATCGTGACAGTGTGAATGGTGGAATTGGTGAGCGTTGTCCATGGACACTGAAAGTGATCACTTAAGCCAGCCTAGAGCCAGTTCGTAAGCGTTGGGACACCTTTCTCACTTCTTCCGATTAGATTTTAAACAATGTGTAGACATGGTTCTCCAATTGAGGTTTCTGACTGAGTCCAGTTCTTCATTATCATCATCATCCAAATCATCAATAAAAGGCGATAGCCGTTTATGTATTAAATAAATAAATAAATAAAATATCATCACTGAAAGGTTCATTTGCAGGTATTTTTCTATATAATAAATCACAAACGGCTAAGTGAATACCGTGTGCAAAACAAACTAGGTGCTTTGCATTAACAAGTTTTCCAACTGTAATTTGGAGCATCAGTAACAGTTACTATTGCCACAATATAATATCTAGTGAGATATCGAACTCAGAATAGCGCTTTTTTAAGATACTTACACAAGCTTCGGCTGTCAGTGATTCATTGATGAGAATGAGTCCCAAATTCTTGACTTATTGTATAATTGTAACAATCCCGAAGATCCCGGGATTTCTTAAATTAAATCCCGGGATTTTCGGGACTAAAATACGACCGGGATCCCGGGATCGAATCCCCTAAGTACAATGTGTGGCTAATTTAATGAGAGAAAAAAGAATAGTAAAAGAAGACGAATTTGGGTGAAAGATTGGATTAGCAGAAGGGAAAATTTTGGATCATGTAGTTGTCTGCTTACAGAAATGCAACAAGAAGATATAGATGGTAACAGAAATAATTTAAGAATGCTGATGAATTTTTTCAAAAAATTGATGAATTGTTAGGGAAAATTGCGGATAAAATAAAAAAGAAGGTCAGCTACTGGCATACCTGAACCTGTCGCGACGTTCACACATGCCGGTTTCGTAGCCCCCCGCGTCCCCTCCCTCATGTTGCATGCCAGTAAATCAAATGTTGTGCTATCTACTTGCGTGGCAGCTCTGGAAAAGGCATATGGATCAGATGGTTGTGAGATCTGTGCATTGGGATGACAGTCCCTCTGATTAATAGTAAGAGTTTAGGTCCCCTCCCCCTGTTTGAAGGCAAAGCTCTCACCGGTTCTGAATTTTTCAGGTCAGATTGGAAGCCATTGGTGAGGACAGCTGAGACCCAGGACTGAGGAAGAACTTGTCTGCATTGTATAATTGTTTGTTTTGTATAGAGTCATGAAATAAGTAGAGAACACAGTCACTCGCATAGAATTATATAAAGATTGAAATATGTAGAATAGGAAGATTTTCAAGATTGTGAGGGGAGAGTGTAGTGTATGGAATTTGTACACTGCACCGGTGAGTTGAACCTTGCACTTGTTTACAAGTAAAGCAAGGAATATTGATAAGTAGCAATACTTTATTTTCCTATAGGGAGCTATCCTATATAGCAAAATAAAGTATTGCTCCTTATCAATATTCCTTGCTTTACTTGTAAACAAGCGCAAGGTTCAACTCACCGGTGCAGTGTACAAAGTCTATACACTACAGTTATTATCTGACAGTACAAAAACAACAGCTCTGTGTTGTTACACACAATGTACAACGTGATCGCGTATTAAATAATCAATAACAGTTTAATATTAAAAATAATAATACTTTGATTTATCTACTAACAAAATATACAAAACAAACTCGTGCTGAAATAAATAAACAATCATTAAAATTATATCACATTTTTATCGCCGAATATTCTAAGAATAGATAGTTAATTAATTATTGTAATATTATCGAATTTTGATAAATATTGAAAACATTGTACACGCGATACGTTCTTTGTTTAATAAATTAATTTTAGCAGTCTGTGTCAAGTGTAATACTGTTAAAAAATTAAATAATAAAATAAGAGTTAATGTTTTTTTATATAAATAAATATATCTAGTGATACTGTTTGTTTTTCCGATACGACAAGAAGTGTAAACGTTTGTTTTTTAAATTTATTTTTATTAAAATAAGATTTAGAAAACTTTGTATTAACTTTTTGTTTGGCTTTTTTGGTGATTACTGTTTAAATATTTTTTTCAACGCAAAATGGAGTTTAAATTAATATTTTTGTTGGGGATATTGTCCTTTTTGTCGTGTGGAAGGTGAGAAAAATAATTAGTTTATTGAAATTATATTTTCTGCCGTTCCTATTTAACTGTACCCCGTGGAGTACAGTTGGTAAAAATTAGGTCTCGGTAATGAAGTTTACCAAGTGTCCTGTAAGATGCATGTCTTCGTAAAACCACCCTTATAAGACAATTAAAATCTATTTTTATTTAAATTTATTTATTGTATCATCATCATCATCATCATGAGTAGCGCTACAACCCTGTGTGGGTCCTGGCCTCCTCAAGAAGTCGCCTCCACTACTCCCTTCTATCCATCACCTCTCGTCGCCAATTGGTCACGCCCAAAACTCGCAGGTCCTTTTCCACCCCGTCCATCCATCTCAACTTTGGCCTCCCAACGCTTCTTCTGCCACTGGGCTTTGTGGAGTATATTTATTGTATAGTGTACAAAAATTGCAGAATTCCATAATTTGATAAATTGAAATTTTTGAATGTTGAATGAAAATTGAAAAATTTGAAAAAAAAAGAAAAAGAAAATAAAAAGAAATAAGGGTATTGTTTTACCATAGATTAAACAACGTGAGAGAGACGTCTTTCGATGACATAAAAAGTCGAAAGACGTCTCTAACGTGTTGTTTATGTCGCTGAGCTGAAGTTGTTCTATTTCTCAAGCTTGACATATTTTTTAGAATACTTTCCTTTTATGTAGAATAGGGTTCATATCTGTTAAGGCAATGAAAAGATCTTAACAGTAAAACAAGATGAATGTTCTTCAAGTCTGCAACACAAAATATATTGTGTACCTACCACTACCTATATAAGCAAAATATAAAAAAAACAATGGTGATTGTTGTAAAAAGGTACACTTTTATATAATTATGAATCATCAATATATTCTGAATCAAAACCAACGTAGACTTGAATTTTTTTGAAAGTGCCCTAGCACCGCTACGCACACAGTCACAAGTAATGTGTATTACAGAACACATGATTGTATTAGTAACCGAGTAGCATCGCTGTGATTGGCTGGTGCATTGTGTGGTGTGTGTAGTATACTCATTACTGAAGGATGTGTTAGTAATCATTTACCTATGAGCGGGGCACTCTTACATAAATTCTACTCTACTTTCAAGTATCCTGTAAAAGGCAGGTGTTCGAAAAATTAAGACATTTTACATCTCATATTCAGCAATTAGATTTGCCACCCATCCTAAAAATGTCTTGATTTTATATTGTCAAGGAGAGGACAGCCTGCTTGTTTATTATATACAGCTGGTCTGCTGGCTACCCAACTTGGGGGATATGCCATGATGGTATAGTAGAATAGTACTTTCATAATTTATTGAATAATGCATCTACAATGAAGAAATCAAGGGATATAAATAAATGGGGAACATGCATGTGTGAGGAATATGAATAAATGTTATCAATTTATATTAATAAATATACGCTGATCACGAATATCCTAATAAGAAACGATAAAATAAAACTTTTCATTCATTATTTTCATTTTAAAAATACATATTTTCTGTTATTGAATTAGTCCGGTGTGACGTCGCTAGGCGCTATTTTGTATTGCCACACATTTCACTCTTAGTACTGTTTGTAGCGCCTGATATTGTCAAACACTGCTCCGCCACGAGTGGACCTTTTTGCGGCGAAATGCGAAAATTGCTTTTTTAATTTTCTTTACTTTTTTTGGGTGGAATTTTTTTTTTTGTGAAAGTTCCCCATTATATCTTTTATTTTATTAATACAAACAAATAGCTTTTACATTTTATATAGTACAACTTAAATATTACATTTTTCACAAGCCAGTGAAGTTTGTTAAATTATTTTATATAACACTATGTTCCAAATTAAAAAAAAATATAACACAAACAAAAAAGAAGTAAAGTGCACTCTATGCACCAGCTGAGGCCAAAATACAAAAAAGTAAAGAAAAAACAAAAACGTTCACCCATGTAATGAATATGCCATTACAACATACACAAGTAATGAATGACGCCCATAAGGGGGGCAAATGCTCTCCAAGCAAAAAGGGGGATATAGGGGGAGGGAGGGGGAGTTAGGGGAAATAATGCTCGTGCGAACCTCACTACGTTCAGGACACTCATTGATCAGAACCTCAGAAACTCATTGATTTTTTAACCAAGGTTCGCTCAAAACTGATTGATAATATGAAATTATATTGGTCGCAGAATTTGATTGGTCGCATTACCAATTTTTACTTAGAAAAGAGTGGAGACCTATTTATTGTTTGCCGAGCACTTCACGAAATTTCACATCGAAATATTGAACTTTATTAGATTGTGTATACACAATGAATCTAAATATATAAAAGAAAGTGGTGTTAGTTACACCATTTATAACTCAAGAATGGCTGTACCGATTTGAATGATCTCTAATTTGTTGGATTCTTCTCCGCCCCGAATAGTCGATAGGATATTAAAATATCTTACAAATTCACGGGAAGAAAAATTACGAAAAAAATTATTTACCCGATACATTTTTAATTTCAATAAAAAAATGCAATATGGAGAAATATACAAAACAACGTTGATGTTTTTTTGATAGATTGGCCTATTTAAAGAATAATTTTTGTACACCTTTTCAAATTAAAATCGTTATCCATACAATAGGTATCTATCTAAAAAATAAATTAGTATATAATATTATATTACGTACAGCAGATAATTTATACATACCTAAATCTGAGTTAACTATAATTGTTCAAGATAAATTTATTTTATTTTTTTACACCATACGATGACACACTTGGATAATTATGGGAGTTTGTAAAAAGATTAAAAATATTATTCATTCATTGATTGTTAGGCGGTACGAAGTTCGCTGGGAGTGCTCAATAAAATATATCCACTACACATAATATAATATATCTAGTGGGTACATGCCTATATCTAAATGTATTTATTAGAGCTAACGATTTATAAATGAATCACATCCTTCTCACAATAGACAAATAAATAAATACATATACAGACATAATATAA
The DNA here is from genome assembly GCA_947579605.1 of Athripsodes cinereus. Taxonomy (NCBI): domain Eukaryota; kingdom Metazoa; phylum Arthropoda; class Insecta; order Trichoptera; family Leptoceridae; genus Athripsodes; species Athripsodes cinereus. The sequence continues at coordinate 32,140,345 of OX388308.1, read as the reverse complement.
TATAATATAACATCATGTACTACAATGTTGTACCTATGCAGTGGCGCGACTGGACTTTTTGCAAGCTGTCCTGAGTCTGTGAGGGGAGGCGAAGATTAATACAATAATTACTATACTATTATACCATCACGGCATATCTCACAAATATAAAGTGTTCGTAAATGTGGGGGTCTCAAGGTTGGATCAAAACAGATTTTTGCGTTACGTTTTCATGTCGCAATCGTTCGAATATAGACGACGTTGCGCCGAAGTGTCAATTTTCGTAACTATTGTGTATTTTAGCTACGGAATTGACTTATCAAATAAAATAAATATATATTATTTTAGTTTTGTGTTACTGTTGAGTATACAGTATAGTATCGATCAGCACCTGATGATGCGAAATCGGAGTCCGCGAAAGTCCGAAGTCCGGTCGTGCGTTAGTCTTACTCAACAGTAACACAAAACAAAAATAATAAATATTTATTTTACTTTATTTGATAATTTAAAATGAAGTTTTACAAAGTTAATGCCGATAAAATTAACGAAATTGACACTTGCTTGCAACGTCGTCTATATTCAAATGCTAACGGAACGAACGGAACGAAAACGTAACGTTATTAAAATGTGTTTTGACTTCGGGCCCAGCAGGGTCAATGTATAATACAAATAAGTTTTTTTGTATGTGTAGTCAAAGCACAATATTAATATAAAATTACACTAATGGCGATTTTTTGAATATCAGACATTTCTACTTGTTGAGTTATGGGACTCAACAAGTACAGTTATTTGCATTTTCATACTGGTACAAAATCTAAAATTAAGCCAACGTAAATTAGGTCCGAAAAATTGTACTTATGCGTGCAATTGCTTTAATATGCGTTGTTATTTTGCATGTATGGTTGAAGCGCCACTGGTGCCTACCTATAATAGAACTAAACAAATAAGTGTTTGTTTATTAGATCGATAGACATCTAAATGGTTGTGTACTACTAGCTGTAAACCTGGTTCCATTCAGGAAATAAATATATATATTAATACTATTTCGGCAGAATGCTTGCATTCTTCTTATTTTTGATCTGAGAAAACTCACTTTACTTTTCGGGTCCGGACTTTAGATTATGCCACTCCAGTATGCAGCGACGTATATCGCCTTGTCATTCGCCATCATCAGGTCACTCACATTACATGCATTCCAAATCAGCGGGCATTGCAATAAATGAGAATCACTCTGCACCTCCCCGCAGTCGCAGCTAGTGTCCTGCTCATCCAAAAATGATCTGAGAGAATATTTTTTTTTTTTTATTTTTTTTTCTTTATCTACACAACAGCACATAATATGTAATAAAAATCATAATAACAAAAAAAAATATAAGGCCAATTACAGTGTTTATACATATATAAAACAAGAATACAACAAGAGAGAGAGAGAGAGAGAGAGAGGGAGAAAGGGAGAGAGATGAAGGAACTGCTCAAACAAAAATTAAACGAAAATCATGCGTTCATGGTCTGCGCCACGGCCCCTGCGAATTGTCCCCGCGACATTGTGAAAATATCCAGGTGGACAAATTCATCGTTATATGTCTCCAAGAGCCGGTTAATAACAGAGTTTCTGGTGTAATTTGATGAAAATGTTTCGACATGAAATAAAACATTGTTTCGTGTTCGCCTCGGCAACGGCACACGAATCGAGACACTTCCACTAAGGTAAGAGGAATCAACAACACCATGCATGATATCGTACAAAAACTTCGTATCGAGTAAGATTCGCCGCGACTCCAGAGTTTCAATCTTAAAATGGGTTGTAGCATCCGTATAAACCTCAAATTGAACACGCTGACGATAAGATAGGTGCTTCAGAAATATTTTCTGTATTCGTTCAATACGGTGTTTATGTACTGCATATTGGGGTGACCATATCTGCGATGCAAACTCTAAAAGGCTCCTCACATAAGCAAAATATACCGTTTTCAGAGTGCTCACACTGCTGAAGGGTCTGCAAGTTCTCATTACAAATCCATGAACTGAAATATGAACACATCTTTCAATTCCGTACGGAACTCAACTAGCCATCATACAAGGAATACCACAACTAGCACATTCTGTGCTTTCTTTTTAATATATTTAAGTGTGAAGCTCTTCGATATCTTTTCGAACGTTTTGTTTCCCTTTCTTAGCATGATCTATCGTTATGAACCCCAAATAATCAGCTTCTAGTATTCCCACCCCATAGTACATATTTTTATTCATCATCTTTCACCGTACATGCAACCAGAATCTGGAACAACCTCCCCAATGATATATATTCGGTCATTTTCAACTATTGGCGCATTCAAATACATATATAAAGTAAAATCCTTACATTTTTATATTGTAACTTTATATAGGTACTTTTGTTTTATATTATATTCTATTTTGTTACTGTTACTGAACGGTATGTGAAATAAAGGTTGACGTTGAATGTTTAGAGCAAGTGAATGAGTATGTCTATTTGGGAAGTCTGTTTGCGAGGGATGGAAGATTTGATAAGGACATTGAAAGAAGAAAAGTTGCCGGTGCTAGAGTGAATGGTGCACTTCGACCCATTGTTAGCAATAGCAGTGTGTCGAACATGGCAAAAATGCTAGTGCACAATACCATTCTGGTACCGACACTTATGTATGCAAGCGAAACTTGGACGTGGTTGAAAAAGGATGAGAGTGGAATAAATGCTGTGGAGATGCGTTCACTGAGAAGAATGGTTGGTAAAACGTTGCGAGATAGAGTGAAGAATGAGGATATCAGGAGAATGAGCGGATGTGTGAGGAGTGTTGTGGACAGAATGCGTGTAAACAAGTTGAGATGGTTTGGACATGTTGAGCGAATGCAAGATGAAAGGATGACGAAGAGGATGTATTTATCTGAAAGAAGGGGTGTGAGGAAGCGCGGACGTCCAAGAACCACGTGGCTTGATCACGTGGACCAAATTCTTAAGGACGGACGCGTGCTGAGTAAGAGAAATCGGCGTGCATGTATGAGAAACTGGATGAATGTAGAGGAAGCGAAAGAAGTATGTAAGGATAGATCTATATGGCATTCCGTTCTCTCTGCCTACCCCTCCTGGGACATGGCGTGAGGGTATAGTATAGTTACTGTTTCACAACGCTTCACACTTCAAGGCATTCGTAGATGTGTGGGTCTCAAGATGGAATCTGCTACGTCAGCCGAGTCCCCAGCCCACTAACGTGCTAGGGTCGGAGATGCCAACACTGGCATAGTGGTACTAGACTAGAGAGAGTTATAATAATATAAATAAATTGTCACCTAAACGGATAATAATAGGAGTCCTTGGACTCCTGAAATATCCGAGAAATAAAGTTATTTCAACAATACTGTTTTATAGGTCCTATTCATTCTACTATATCTTAAATCTCTTTGTGCTAAAACACGTTTATCAAAAATTGTTGTTATGTTTACTGGAAGACATTTACCTCAAGGCAATATGCCTTTATTTTAACAATTAAATGTTGATCAAGTGGTGGTTTGATATAAGAAATCACTATATAGTGTATGTATGTGATGCATATCATCACATTTGTTCTTGTGTAAATTTGTTGATTTTGTTATGTGAATGATGATGTGCAAGAGAAATAAAATAAATAAATAAATATGAGTTCGTCGGTAGCCTGGAGATAGAGTCTCGGCCTTCAGAACAAGGGGTCCGTGGTTCGATCTCAGGTGCCGGCAAACTCCCCTTTCACGGCACAAGTTTTTAGCTTAGTATGAAAGGTGTATAAGGTTGTATTTGGGTTTATAGTAAAACCCAGATATATCTTTAAAAAAAATGTAATACTACGGTATCTTCCAAAAGTGGATAAAACTACTCTACCACTACTACTACTACACCATCGCGGCATATCCCACAAGTAGGGTTGCCAGCAGACTAGCTGCATGTAATAAACATGCAGCTGGTCTTCTCTGTGCCATCAAAAAGTTAAGACATTCAGGATGGGTAGCAAACCCCATCACCGCTGAATTTGATGTATAAAAAGTCTTGATTTTTCGAACACTTGCCTTTTACAGGACACTCGAAAACTTACGGACAAGAGTGAGAGACCAATTTGTTACCGGGTGCTCCACAATTTAAATATCGATACAACCATAGATTTTTATTTATAATACCTAGATGGAGCACTCGTATGTATTTTCATTGCAATAAAGTGAGGCACCATTTTTCAGCATTTTTGACAGAACGGTTGGCGAAAAGAAGTGTGGTAAATCGCTTAAAACGTTGACAAGAACTTCAAAATATATCCAATTACGTTTATATAAATGTAAAAATAATATATATTTATAAAAATTTGAGAAAGAGTCCATAAAATGTAAGATACACCACAAGCTTTCGCACACCATTCTGTCAAAAATTCATAGATTTTTTGCCTCACTTTTGTAAACGAGTCAGGGTTCTAGGTTTCGTATGGAATTCTGTGGATACAACGTAGGTATGTCTATGGATACAACGGATAAAACTCGACACAAAGAATATTACTCAAACCACACATGGAATACTGCTCAAAGTACTTAGGTACTAGAAGTACTGTTTTAAGTACTTAAACGAAATGGACTTTTAAGTGTCTGTTATCCCTTTGTAATGATGCTTTTAAAAAGGAAGTGAAGGGATTCCTAATCATCGTATAGTCGTATCATTGATAATGACAGCTTAATTTAATGGTAACAATATTCTTGAAAGAAGACTAAACTAAATCACTCGCAAACGAGTGGATGGCCTTGAGAAAAATAGAATAGAATAGAAAGAAGACTAGATCTTCTTCTTTGCCCTTCTTCTCGTATCTCCTCCGAGGCTTGCCTCTTGAACTTTTTCAATCCTCTTCAACAGATTGCCTCTAAGCCCCCGGTCAGCGGAAGGAACATGAAGGTCAGTCCTATTTTTTGCCGTGCAAAATTTGTGAAAAATTTCACAATAACGAAAAGAGCGTTTAACCTTTCAAATTCCTGTATCTTTTCGAAAATCTGGAGACCGGTGGATGGTAGAAATTTTGAGTGTGAGGGAATTCATCAAATCCTGGAATCTGAGACCTATAAAAGTTCCTTAAATTATCATACGTTGACCGATCTGCGGAGATAAAATGTTGAATACCACTGCTCTGGAACAACACGGGTGGGCAAATAGTCAATACGCGCATAGTTAAAAAAAGTTCTCACTTTTCACAAGAAAAGTCAACAAATAATACCAGTTTCAATATTCTGAGAGAATATTCTTTATCGAGGAGAACGTTTTGAAAATCTTTCGTTCTGGTGCACTTGGTACACTAACTATTCCCCCCTCATCGTTCATCTTTCTTCACAACTTCTTTCACTATACATGCAGCTCGGTTATAAAATGAATTGTCCTTGTTAATCAGACTTGCTCCAATGTTCTAGGCGTAAGCATTTACCCCCCCCCCTACCCCTTCCCTCTTCATCTTATATGTATTTTGTTCTTCTTATCTATATATAAATATATTTTATTTGTTGCTTCGTGTTTGTGTTTGTGTCTCCTAAATGTTCCACATTCTTCTCGATATAGTAAGGTAGAAATTTGGACTGTAAAATTATTAAATTTTGAGAATCTATAGTCTTCCAAGGAGGAAATACATCTCTCACAATAAAGAGAATACAAAATATTTGTTTTTAATTTCAATTGATAGTTTGTTAAGCCTCTGTCTCTCCTTAAAGAAAATTTTGGTTACGCCAATGATGCCATGAAACAACATTTTAATAATATAAAATATGATATACCTAACACTGTTTTTTGTTTCACATTAATGTGTACAAAGTATACCACAATTACGTCCAGCGCTTTCACCAATACATTGGCATCATCAGGGTGGAGTATAAACTAAATTTAAAAGAGAAAACAACGTCTATATAATATAAACATGAAAAATAAATGAATGTTTGGTGTTTTGGAACAAAGCAATGGGGAAGTTAAAGGAGTTTGGACATTGGACATGTATACATTAATGTGAAACAAAAAACAGCGGTATATTATTACCATATACTCGTATGTAAAATTCTCGTGTCACGGTGTTTGTTATTATACTCCTCCAAAACGGCTGGACCAATTTTAATGAAATTTTGTATGCTTATTGGGTGGGTCTAAGAATCGGCCAACATTTATCTTCATCTTTTATACCCCTAAAAGTTAAGGGTGGTCCACCCCGAATTTTTGTTTTTGGTCAATTTTTTTTTTATTTCGTTTATGGTGAGGCATTAAAAAATACGTACAGTGCTAAATTTTCATCCTTCTGCCATCAACCCCTATTTTCTATAGCAATAATAGTAATCTAGAAATAATGTATATGGCAACGTTTGTCGGGTCAGCTAGTATTTTATATTATTTTTATGAGAATTATACATATATTTCTTTTAGATGTGATCGTATATACAAGGAAAGTCAACTGCTCAACGATGCTATACATGTCGACGCCAGAAGAATACCTATGGGTGGGATGAATGGAACTGGTTAGTATTACCTGCATATTGAATAAATAGAAACAAGCGTTTCGTTTTATTATAGATTGCCGAAGAACCCGATAGGGCAAACACTTCCGGAATCCGTAGAGAGGCGCTTATATAATTTGTCTGAGATCTATGTAGAGTGTTTTCCCCGATTTCTTTAATTTCTTTAGTTTTTATTTCCCGTTTCCCGGGAAAAAAGCCAAACATTTCCCGGAAAAAAACACAAATTATTAGCCATGTAGATTGCCATACCGATACCGAAATCTTTGTTCAGTTAACTCTAATAGTCTTAATAAATATAAAATTTCGTAATCAACATAATTATAATGCACTTATCAAATCAGCATTCATCACTTTATATTATGTAAATCAAAATGATCGGAATAAAATAAAAAAATATAAAACATCGCTTAAAAAAATAATATGTTTATTTATTTTATGTGGAAAAATCATAAAATGCGTTTAATTCGGTCTGATGGTGCAGTTACTCAATTTGATATTCAGACACATACACGTATAGACGTATATAAGTTTAAAAGAATCCACAAATTTACCAATTTGCATTTTTTTTATTTCTATAGTAAGTATGGTTTTAATTCTTCATTAATGTAAGAACAATATGAGAAAGGAAAAAAATTTCTTTGAAACACTCAAAATACTAATAATGTAAACAAATAAACGAAGGTTCAAATACCACCACAATTTAATATTCGGACACTATAGATAAACATTATTTTTATGGCTTTTTCGGAGAATTTGGTCACACGTGCTGAGGAAGTATCATTTCAGTTAAAATAAACTCTTTTAAATTGCATAAACAACATTTATTTAACTTTCCCGTAAAACTTTTACAATTTCCACCACAAATTTAATACTTTTTTTTAATTAATTTCTAAATTTCCCGTTTCCCGGTAACGAAAATAATCCGGGAATAATTACCCTCTAGATCTATGGAGGTGGGTATAGCATAGTACTGCGAGCAAATAGGGGTGATTTGGTAAAAAGATGGGAGAGAATAAGAGGAGGATTGGAATATTAATAATGTCATTGTAGCGAATGGTTCCATTGATTGGAGGTAACACACAAAAAGATTAAATAATAATCTGTTAAAAATTATTACATATACAATTTTTATTGCAGATGAAAACGCTCCTGTGATGGTTCGAGTCAACATGTATTTACGGACAATTGATAAAATTGATGACATCAATATGGTAAGTTTTGGAAATCTAAATTAATTCAATAGATTGGTAAGTTTCTACTCCACCCTCTATCCACTAGTCCTACTATCATACACGCCCACCCTACCCCACCCATCCCCCCTCTTTATATTTCTCATTGATAGACATTAACTTTTGTATTTTTAAAATTTAGTTCTCTTGAAATATGAAATATATCAACATTGATGAAAACGCTCGAATTTTTAAATAAATCTAAGTGAAAAGTTAACTGTGTTGTGTTATTAAAGTATAATATCATTTTAAATTCTGTTTTTTACAGGATTATAGTGTACAAATATCTTTGAGACAGATGTGGATCAACAACAGAACAAGATATGAAGACGGTTTGTATCCATATAATATCTTTTATAATACAACCATTGCGATCCGGTTAAGGCATGTAGAAAGAATGAAAGGTGATTGAATGACAATGATAATCTAGCTTTATCATACCATACCTCACAAAAAAAATGGGAACCTACTTATTGTCAGGGATATTACAGTTATATTTCAATATTTTATTATTTTTTATTTAAAAGACATACTTATTTGGGATTTTATTTTAAACTCAAATATTGATTATACACTTTTCACAGTAAGCTAAGAGCTTGTGTCGTGAAAGGGGAGTTTGCCGGCACCTGGGATCGAACCGCGCACCCTTTGTTCATGAGGCCAAGACTCATGAACAAAAAAATCTCTATTCAAAAGAACTTTCAAAGTTCTATTGAAAATGCCAATCGATATATATTGACAAAAGTACCCGAGATATCTCAATAAATGAAAGTGTAAAATTAACTGTGTTCTTTAATTTAAATAAATACTTTTATTAATATATTTATTAAGTATATGTAAATTGCTAAAAAATATTTGAACTTCAATTTACAATTTGTTTTTTTTTAAATAAATAAATACTTTATTCAATCATTAATAACGTACAAAAGTTGAGACAATATATCACCAATATGGCTACAATAAGGTTGCAGCAGCCTCACTAGGTTGCCCTGTATCGAGGCGTGCTGCGTTTGAAAAAATAATAATTATACAATTAACAAAAAATCAATCAATAATCTAACAAAAAAATAAATAAAGAATAAATTAACCTATTAATTAAAAATGAAAATACATATAAAATATTTTCTTTTATATTTCCAGCTAGCCTGAAGTATCTCAGAACAAGTGACCCCAGACTCATTTGGACTCCAGATCTCTTCTTCACAAACGAGAAACAAGGGCATATCCATCACCTGATCAGACCTAATGCCTTCCTTCGCTTTTTCCCTGATGGGAATATTCTGTACAGCCTGCGTGTATCAGTAACGCTCTCTTGTCCTATGAATTTCGCTTTGTTCCCTTTTGACACTCAAATATGTAGCATCAAGATGGGAAGTTGTGAGTACAATACAAAAATTATTATTTATTAATATTCTAAGTTTCTTGAGACACAACTTGTCTGATCTTAAGTTGGCCGGTGTGGCGCGGAGGTAAAGCTCTTGCCTTTGAGTCACGAGGTCCCGGGTTCGATTCCCGGCCAGGGCAAAGTGAAGAATGCCTTTGTTTCAAATTGTCCTGGGCCTGTGTGTTACATGTATATGTGTGAAGTGCATTGTATGTGTGCGTATCGTCGTGTTAGTACCCATAATACAAAATTCATCTAAGTTTGCGACTAGCTCGATCTATGTGAATTTTTAATGTATGTTATGTTATTCACATTGCTTCACTTTGGATGATTATCCAGAGTGTCAGGGTCAAAGCTGTTCATCGAAAGTGAACACGTCTGTTTATATTTGTTCATCCTATGCTTTCATTGCCGTATCAATTTGACTCACGGTCATGTTGTATGTAGTTTGACGTATTTTCGTAAAAAAATAATCAAATAAATACCTAAATGAACAATAGTACTTATTAAAAATTAAAACTCATTAATATAATTCTCAACAGCGTGATAATTTTGTACATGATTCTGACTTTCAATACAAATTCATAGAGAATAAGATAAATAATAGGATAAAACTTGTTTATGGTCGTTTCAGCGAAAGGATCTTTCATCAAAAATTATGTCGGGTAGTAATCGCTTTCTTCTGTCATCGCTAGTGATCACTATTGATGACACGTCTGTTCACACCTTTTCATTTTGGAGGATCATTCAGAGTGATCACTGAACAAATGTGAACACCCCTTTAGAAACTCAAAATCACTCAATATTGGGTGGAACGCTTAAAGAATAATAAAAAAAACGTTAGAAATGGGTATTTTTTCTACCATGTGCTTTCAAGAGCACATTAGAGGATGAAAACAATAGAAGAATGAAGATAATATTTAAACATATTTTGAACCACTCTAGATCAATCATTCCAATTGATCATACTCACCTATTGTCAACCTATTTGAATAGGTATTAACTAGGTAGGTATGTTGTATATGATGCACATACATATGTGAACTTCTTCCTTTAGGAGTGCATGACTCAGAGTTTCGATGCTTATGAATCGACTTAGGCTTGGTTAAGAGTACTCTTTAAACCTAGGTAACATTCCCAATTCCTCTGTGTCATGCTTATCACATGACTTGAAATTTTTGGAAGTTGTATTATATAGTTCAATTTTTGATAAACTTCCACTTTGAAATCAATTTTTATACGATTTTCTTAGAATTACTGTGTTTTTAAATTGGAAAGACATCTGTTGTAGTTCAATGGTAACGAGTGGTTCAAAATATGTTTGACATCTACACTTCTTCTTCTTCTTCTTCGATGGCTCTACAGCTCATATCGAGCCTTGGCCTTCGTCAACTTTCGCCTCCAACTCCTCCTGTCTGCCGCTGCCGCCTTCCAGTTTGCTGCCTGTAGTAAGTGGTTGGCATCCTTCTTCACCTCGTCTTCCCATCTCAGCCTAGGTCTGCCAACTCTTCTTCTCCCTCCAGGATGACCCTCAAGGATCCTTTTTGGTACCCGTGAAGACGGCATTCTCTGCACATGTCCGGCCCACCTTAGCCGGTTCAGTCTAGCATGTACAGAGAGCCTGGGAGCCTTATAGATATTATACAACTCATCATTGAATCTTATTCTCCAGGCTTCGCCATCGTTCACAGGGCCCAGGATTTTCCTTAGTACTCTCCTTTCAAATCTATCCAGCATCTCTGCTGAGTTTACTTCTAGTAAGTAAAATTTAGTTCCTGACATCCAATTGTGTCAAAAAATTCATAATATAAAAAGATATCTAATATATATTTAATAATAGGCTATTTTACCCCACAGATGGTCTGACGACCGAGGATCTGGTATTCATGTGGAAGGAGGATGATCCAGTGCAGATTGTGAAGAATCTCAATATACCACAGTTCACAGTCAATAAGTTCTCAACGAGCTACTGTAATAGTAAAACAAATACAGGTATGTCTTAGAAAATTATCAGGCAATATCCTATAGTAACTTGAATAATATGTTTTTACCTTTATCTATATAAATAAAAATATACCACAGTTCACAGTCAATAAGTTCTCTACGAGCTACTGTAATAGTAAAACAAATACAGGTATGTCTTAGAAAATTATCAATAAATATCCTATAGTAACTTGAATAATATGTTTTTACCTTTATCTATATAAATAAAAATATACCACAGTTCACAGTCAATAAGTTCTCTACGAGCTACTGTAATAGTAAAACAAATACAGGTATGTCTTAGAAAATTATCAATAAATATCCTATAGTAACTTGAATAATATGTTTTTACCTTTATCTATATAAATAAAAATATACCACAGTTCACAGTCAATAAGTTCTCTACGAGCTACTGTAATAGTAAAACAAATACAGGTATGTCTTAGAAAATTATCAATAAATATCCTATAGTAACTTGAATAATATGTTTTTACCTTTATCTATATAAATAAAAATATACCACAGTTCACAGTCAATAAGTTCTCTACGAGCTACTGTAATAGTAAAACAAATACAGGTATGTCTTAGAAAATTATCAATAAATATCCTATAGTAACTTGAATAATATGTTTTTACCTTTATCTATATAAATAAAAATCAGTTGACCATGTATGCTCCCTCATAACTTGAGAACGGCTGAACCGAATTGAGACTCTTTTTTGTTAAAAAACACTTAAAAAAATACTTACACAAAGTTCACAAATCCAATCCTTAAAAATAGTGTTTAATTTGTCAATATAACTGTTTCACACATAACTGGAGAAGGAAAACAACCAAATTCCTCTATGGAACAAAAGATGAATCCAGGACCCCTAAGACAGCCCCCCCCTGAACTCTCGCTCACTCAATGAGAAAAAGTTGATAGCTCGGAAAAATTAGTTGAAAAGCGCGCATGGTCAACTTAAAAATGATTTTTTTATTTAGTTTATAGAGCTTGTGGGCAATCCAATACAAGTGTTTATTTTAATTTATTTACTTAGTCAAGTTAGTTTAGTACTTCTAAGTTATATTTAGTACTTCCGCAGTAACGTTATTGATCGTTGGTTGGCTTTCAAGAGCTTCCGCTCTCATGATCAAGCTAACGTAAAAACTTATGGAAGCTCTCGAAAGTCGATGACACATGCAATAGTGGAGTATTATAATATATAAGAATATTCTGCATACATGATATTTTTACATAAATTTATGTAGAAATTGAATGAACAAATCATGATGTATAGTTTTATTACTTCAGGAAACTACAGTTGCCTGAAGGTGGATCTACATTTGAAGAGACAATCCAGTTACTACTTCCTCCAGGTCTATGTTCCATGTTGTATGATGATCATCATATCTTGGTTCTCCTTCTGGCTGGATCCGAAGGCGCTCATCGCTAGAATAGCAATAAGTAAGGAATATCTAATATGTAAAATTCTCGTGTCACGGTGTTTGTAATCATACTCCTTCGAAACGGCTGAACTGATTTTGATGAAATTGTGTGCTTATCGGGTAGGTCTGAGAATCGGCCAAATTCTCTTTTTCATACCCCTAAAAGTTAAGGGTCCTCCACCCCGAATTTTTATTTTTATTTTTTGGGCAAATTTTTATACTTGTATTTTTATGGTGAGGCATTAAAAATACATACAGCCCTAAATTGTCGCTCTTCTGTCATTAACGCCTATTTTTTTAATAGCGATATTAGTGATCTTGAAATAATGTATGAAATATGGCTAAACAACGTTTGTCGGGTCAGCTAGTAATAATGTAAAATTCTTTTCTAATAGGTATAAATAATTATATGGTTGGTGTTATCCTATTGCTTTTATTAACCTGTGCAAATATCTGCTTTATTTTGCTCTATTATTATTTGTATTATGCTGCCAATATAAGAGGCTTTTTAAATCTTTTTTATTTTTACAACTGTTTGTGCCCTATAATATTTGGAAAATAAAACAAATTTAAAAGTTATGAGTAAGTTTAACATTAAGTGGGATTCTAGATAATAATTGTTTGTTTTATACTTGACTGCATTTGTGCTATTTTTTACATTAACTGGAGAATAGGTTTGCTTTGATTTTCTATTTATTTATTTATTAATCAGAGACACACACAGAAAGTTGACAAAAAAGACACAAAAAAAATAAAAACATTATACATTGACTTGGCCAGGCCAACCCTTATTGATATTTTATTTATTTATTTTTATTTGAATGATCATGATAATAGTTTAAAAGTTATTTATATACTGGTTACGGCAAATGTCCTATTTTGTTCATAATAAATGAATAAATAAATTATCTCTACAAGATCGAGTTCGTCGGTAGCCTGGAGGCAAAGTCTCGGCCTCAAGCAGATTTTACACAAACTTTAAGCTCACTGTGGAAGGTGTTCAAGGTTGTATTTGGGTTTATAACAAAAACCCAGACAGTACGTGTTAAAAAAATCATTACCCGACGACCAATTTGGAAACATCTCAAATATTTTATTCTCGATGACATTGTTGTCAGATTGAGTAAGAACTAAGCTACTCGTACTTTATCACCTGAAAAACATTTATTCTTCGTCCATTTTAAAATTATTATGCATTTCAGGTTTGACCACGTTAATGGTGACCGTTCTCCAGCTATCCTGCCTGAATGCCTCTCTCCCTCATTTGAGCTATACCAGAGCTATTGACGTCTGGACCGGTGTATGCCTGACATTTATATTTGGAACTCTTCTAGAGATAATTGTGGTGGACTATATTTCAAGATCCAAATGGGATAATAATTGGCAACATTCAAGGAGAGGCTCAAAAAATACATCAGACAAAGAAATAACTTCTGATATCATAGATAAAGATAATGACACTTCTTTGGCTATGGTACGTTTTATGGAATTTACCTACAAAAAGTATTTTAACATAACCTAACATAACATGTATAGACAATTCACACAGGTCGAGAACCCTCTCACTACCAAATTAAATTGAACAGCCCTGGAATTATTCTTTATATGTACAATGAATAAGCAAAAAAATATGATTTTTTTGGTGAATTTTTTTTCTTAATTACCGCTTACTGTTTTTAAGGGAGGCGCGTTTGCTTGTACAAGGATATCGGCAGTTTAAGGACGTGTTACAAACTCTATGAAGTTATTACTTATATTGCTTTATTTCCAAATATCATTACAAAAATATACAATAATAAAATAAGGAAAATATGGACGCATGAAATGATAGCACCTATTTCAATTTTCTAATCAAAGGTCGTAAATGTAGAAATTGTGGCCAAAAAATAAAATTAAATTTTGGGAATAATTACACATGAAAAAAGTTACTTCATCAGAGAAATTCTTATTCCGCTTTATAAAACCAAGTTTCTTACTTCTTTTCTTACCAGGAGATTTTTTGTAAACTAAATTCTTCATATTCTCGTACGGGCACACTGATAGCCAGAGGGTTTTAAACTTAGATAATATGAAATTATACTAAAATTGGAATCTACTAGATACATAAAAGCTACCATTATTCCTATGAAATAAAGAACTAATTTATTTTCTGTAAAAATACTGATTACTAATTTATTTATTTATTTATTTTTTCATTTACATGGTAGGTACACAACAGATGAAAGACATATAAATATAAACATGTAAGCGACAAAAACATTCCAATAGTCTTACATCCAAACAGTGCACACTTCAGCAATAACACACAAGACAATTATAGAAAATCTTACACACAATACATCCATTCACCCAATTTCGCACACATAATACATTCATTTGCAGAAACACATTCACACTTCCATAATATATGCAATAACAAAACAACAAAAAAACTCTAAATTTTAAAAACATACTAAAAAAACTATCCCAAACACTTCACATCTTATCAAACATATACATTTATTTAATCTCTCGACTCTCCTTTCTCACAATCATCAAAGACCTGAATTTTTAGGCGTTATTTTTTTTTTTTTTGGGAAATCGGTGATATTTTTTAGAAAAGCCGTGTTTTTGTTTAGAAAAATGGGGCTATTATCTGTTATAAAATTAAAATAGTGTTATTTCTAAGAAATGAGAATCCACGTTATACGTGAAAAAGTGCGAAATTCGCAAATAAAATCGAGTTTAATGCAAACGCGAAAAACTCAGGTATCAATCACTAATCATTGATTTCGCGTGATTTTTTCTGTATACCGTAAAGGTAAAAAAAATATATTCTAAGCAAAACATAACAACTAATATTATTTTCACTTTCTTTATCTTCTGCAGAAAACATTGGACGATGTACAGCAAGACAACGAGAGTACGAAATCTGAACAATCCAATTTCTTCCTGTCCTGGGTCTGCAAGTTCCAAACGTTATCCCAGAAGATAGATGCTGTATCCCGCATCGTTTTCCCGTTCGGATTCATATTCTTCAATTTGGTCTATTGGATTACTTATTTATAAATATAGTTTTGTAAATATTGTTTATGTAATATCTTGAATAATTATTTATACCTCTACAAAGTTAGATTACATGGATAATATGTAATTATGCATTTAACTTGTATTTTTTTGAGAATCTGTGCGGTCATTACACCCTCACCCCATGTTTGCATTTGAACCCTTCTCCAATGTTTCTTAACAGTAAATAGAACATAACTTATTATAATAAATACAACTATGATCATCAATATTTATCAGGGCTTTAGATCTATGAATATATAATATATGCACAAAACAATATAAGATATTCTAATCATTTCATTTTACGGCAATGCACCCGCAATCGAGTGAATTATGAAAACAATTAGATAACACACCACTAATGAAGATTTTCATAGTTCTTTAAAACTCAATAAATAAAATAATAATACAAGATAAACTACATGAAAATAGACATAAATGTCTGCATTCATAGTTAAATATTTGTGAAAAATGGATGGATTCATCTAAAGCCCTCATAATATTTTCGTTTCAGGATAAATTATTGCAGAAAATTAACGTTTTTACTTAGTTATTTAGTTTTTTTTTAATTAGGACCGTTATCATAGTGTGAATGATTGAAATGAAAGCAACTTATTCAGCGATTAATCTATACTATCTCATAATAAACATAAAGGTTGTCATTTCTGTGTCGTCAAAACGGGTGAAATATTAAATAATGTCTATTTTAATACTACGTGGTTTAATAACGTGAATCACTAAGCAAATATTAATGGCTTGGAGGAATGGTGCTCCAAAACGTGGCCGTCTAGGGATTAAATTGCAAGGTCATAATATAAACCAAATCTTCCAAGACGGACATGTATTTAGCACAGTATTGAATAATAAGGAGCATGCATGAGGAATTGTATGAATGTCTGAAAAGCGAAAAGTATAATATGTAAGGATAGGAGTAAGCGACGCTCGATCCTTTCTGCCTACCTCAAAAGGGAAGCGGCGCTGATGGTCATGATGATATTTTTTAAACGTAATATTTTACGAATACCTGTCTCTTACAGGCAACCCGAAGACTTACAAAAAAGAGTGGTAAACATATTATTTTAAGAATTTCATTTCGGAAATTTAAGAGTTTTAATATAACCACATTGAACTTTCGAGGTGTTTGTAAAAGTGTCAACAGAAAAAAAAAACTGAGAAAATCATTTAAAATATGTAAAATCATTTATTAATTTTAAATTTTATTGTAAAATTATTGTGTATGAATAAAACTATATACATATAACTGTGTAATTATTTTATTTATTACACCCAAAAGTTAAAAAGGAATTACTTAGAAAATTTATTTATGGAATTATATTGACTAGGAGAGCCGACCCCAAGTAAATGGGATAAAGGCGAGAGCGAAAAGAGAGAGAGAGAATATACCTGTATACAACAAAATATCATAAAACAAGAACAACCTCCCTTATTTTTAGGTAGGAAACACTTAAAACCAGCCTAGAGCCAACTTGTAAGGGTTGAGACGCCTTCTTATTTCTTCCGATTGAATTTTACACAATGTTACTTTGTGTAAACATAGTTCTCCAAATCGAGTTATAATTATGATTGGTCATAAACAGAGGTCTCAAACGACGGCCAGCGGTCCAGAACTGTCCCGTCAGTGTCATCAATTTTGCCCGCGACTGCTAATGGTTTATTAAGATAAATTTAAAAAAAAAACACAGTATGTAGTTAACTTCCAAATGACTTTATTAACTTCGCTTACCAGTATTCGGAGACTCTCGGCGCCATCATCAGGCGATTAGAAAAAAGTTAAATAACATCGTTGCATATTCAAAAAGGTATTTGCGAAAAAGGTATTTATTTAGGCATACTCTTTAAAAACTGTTCATTTGGCCGTTGAAATTGTTGTTCGGACTTTATATTAGCATGTGATATTATTCTTTCTTCTTCTAAGTCGGTCCCTCAATGCTGAGGATCGTGACCACCATGACCCCAACCAAGCGACAAGCTCCTCCACCGTGCCCTGTCCTCCGCCTGCCTAAACGCCTCATACACTGTACCCCCTGCAGCATCTCTCACATGATCTGACCATCTTGTCGGTATTCGGCCTCTGCTTCTTCTTCCTTCGACTCCACCAGACAAAATATTTTTTATCCAGATTGTCTGGCTCACGTCTTATAATATGTCCGAAAAAGCTTAATATACGTCTCTGACATATTACAGACAGTCGAGTCTTTATCTGGAGCTCAATCAAGATTATTCTTTAAGTATTGAATTTTAATATTTGATAAATTCACATACCCCTTTTTGAATATGTAACGACGATAAGATACAGAGACAAGCAGTATAATATACTTATATATTGCAGTATAGTATAATTCTATATATTATATAGAATTTGAACAAACGAATATTGGGAGAAGCCCGCGTTGATAAGAAAGTAATTATAATTTTTGTTTATGATAAACTGGATAAAAAACACACAATGCGGATTTATTAACTTGGTACGTAAAGATTTATGTCGAGAAGTATATTTTTGGGCGAGAATAATAAATTATAGATAATAAGCCAAGAAATTTAAACGATTTTGCCGCATGAACTTGCTGTTAAAGTAATCAATGTGGCTCTAAAGCTGGAAAGTTCGGGGATCCCTGGTCTAGGACAAAGTGTGATAAATGCATCATAAGTGCATTGGGTAGGTACCTTTTGATAATAATAATTCAGGATGTTTCACATAATGCAGAATAAATAGGTCTAGATAAAAAGCAAGGATAACAATGGGAAATGATTGTGATACAGTAATACTCTATTATTGTATGATACTTAAATTCTATTAAGCTAAATGACTCTACAGTGATATACATCTACAAAATAATATAATCGAGGAATAAGTACTAATCCATCTCATATGTCTGAATAAGTATGTTATACTGATTTTATGTCCGGCTAAAATTATTTTAATTTATTTTATTTGACATATTATAACAGATGTAACACAGACAATTATTATTTAGCAACATTGATAGTCTACTTACTGATAGCATATTAAATTAGTAGATTAGAAACGAAAATAAAAAAAAGAAATGAAAAATAATAAAAACAAAGAAAGAAAAAAGAAATAGAATGTTTCTATCTCTTTTTTATGTTTGACATTAATCGACACTATTGGGGCGAGGCTGCCTTTTTTCAAGAGCATTGATTTGACTTTTTAAAATACTAGATATTTAAGATCATGCCGAGAATAACCCTCTTTAGATTTTAGCTTGAAATTTATGTTATGATAGAATAATAATCGAATACAAAATATTAATGAACTTATAATTACCTAACAAAATTCGAGCTAGTATTGCTCTTGGATCAAACCAGAAGGACACCCAGGATACAATGACCAACATGCAGCAAGGAATGAAGATCCAGATAAGGTAGTAACTGAACTCTCGTTTAAACAAAAAGTCTATTCTAAGACAACTGTATGCACCTGGAACATATCAAATTTAAAAATAAAAAAATAATTATTTTAAGTTTAACTAGTACCTAACTTTATAATAGTGACACAAGGTTTCCACATGCGATGTTGTTTATTTATTATTTATTTATTGTCTTAAAGGACACAAACAGTTCAAATTAATAAATATCAACATTACAAATCTCATCAATAAACAAACCAATCAAGCTCCCACAAATTACCAAGTATAAGTTAGTAATACAAAACAGACTCACTGCATTATGTGAACTTTAACTAATTAGTCCTCCTGATGATGCCAAGAAGAATTTTTGGAGGAAACGTTTGAGGTAAATAAATTTAATTTGGAAATTATATGTACAATGTATAAAAAAGTATTTAATTACCTAAATGTTACAAACTTATATATATAAAAGAAAGTCGTGTTAGTTACACCATTTATAACTCAAGAATGGCTGTACCGATTTGAATGATCTCTGATTTGTTGGATTCTTCTCCGCCCCGAATAGCAGATAGGCTATTAAAATATTTTACAAATTCACGGAAAGAAAAATTACGAAGAAAATTATTTGCGCCATACATTTTTAATTTTAATAAAAAAAAAACAATATGGATAATTGTACAAAATCAAACATCCATGGTTCTGAAATTTCAATTTTGAAAAAATCATGGATAAGAATTTTTATAAATTTAAAATGAATAGGTATCTAACTTAAAAAATTAATTAGCACCTACATAATTATATTACGTACAGCAGATAATTTATAAACAAATCTGAGTAATTTGTTTGATTTTGTTGGCACTAACTATGTGGTAATCACGAAACATTTTTAATTAAAGAATTAGTTAATTATGTACTACAACCACTTTAATTTTTTTAAAAACACTACCGGTTTCAACGCTCAGATGCGTCATTGACGATGCGTAAGTTTTAGTATAACACTCGTCAATGACGCATCTGAGCATTGAAACCGGTTGTGTTTTTAAAAAAATTAAAGTGGTTGTAGTACATAACTAACTAATTCTTTAATTAAAAATAAATCTGAGTAAAGTATAATTGTCCAACATAAATGATTTTTATTTTTTACACTATACGATGACACACTTGGACAATTACGGGAGTTTGTAAAGAGATTAAAAATATTAATCATTCATTGATTGTTAGGCGGTACGAAGTTCGCTGGGTCAGCTAGTTATAAATATAATAGAAATCGATTTTGTGAAAAAGGACGAACCTGTGGCTGTTTTGCTGTTACAGTAGTCTGTTTGTTTAGCTTGTAGACTATTGCTATTTCATTGTCAGCTGCAAATGCATAACAATTCCTCAAATATCTAACTAATTAATAAAAAAATTTAATCTACTTAAATAAAATCTAAATTATTATAAAATAAAAATTATTTTTATTTCTGTTTAGTGTTAATGTGACGTGGTTAGATGGAAGAAATCACTATATAGTGATAATCTCGCCACTGCACATCATCACATTTTTTCATGTGTATACTGCTTTATTTAATTTGTTATATGAATGATGATGTGCAAGAAGAATAAAATAAATAAAATCAAACACATCTATTGTTACCTAAAATGTATTTATTTTATTTAGATTTATACATAGTTTAAAAATTAATCCTACATTTAAAATTAAGTAGCGGTAAGTTGTGATGCAAAAAAATAAGTTTTTCTGCATTAGAAGGAAGTAGTCTGTTCCTTTTTCTTCCAACTAATATTACCTTTCACGTCTCGCGCTCTAAGCGAATGAACTTGTGACAACACTCGTATGTAGGTACATACACGGAGATGAGCGGTCGGGAGTACTGGGCGCTTTCACCATTGTTTGACCTTATATTCACCGAATATATTATGGTTATTCAGCACATGATTTATAAAATATTCGGGTTAGTTGGAAGACATCGCATTTTAGCGAAAAACTCGCCCTCTGTATATTGAATTGTATAACTGTTATTTTTATGACACAATTTTATTATTTAATATTGTAACCAATGTACAGTGAAGAATAAATTAATAAATAAAAAATATTCGGGATTCGGTTAAATATACCATTCGTTGCATCTCTACATTTAACACATATACACATATAACTACACACAAACCCGACCCAGGATAATTTGAAAAAGGTCAGTCTTTATTTTGCCCAGGCCGGGAATCGAACCCGGGAACCCTGACTCAAAAGCAAGAGCGTTACCTCTACACCACACCGGCCGGCCAAAAACTACCACCAACTCTTTACTCTAACAACATAGACTTAATTAGTTTACAGTTACTTTTTTTCTACGTACTAGTAGACTAATATATAATATTTCAGATTATTTCCTTCACGTCCTTCAATCGGTACAAGTTTCAAATTATAAACTAAATGTAAAATAATATAACACCTGGCATAATAATAATAATATGGACTAAACTACTGGACCGGTTGAACCTTTTCAAACAAACATTACACACAGAAGGTTTATAATTACTGTGAGCTATTTCATGCCTTGGTAACGTTCTCTAATATTCTTCACCACTATGAATCCTTTTATGTGTCTTCAAAGTACTAGCCCGACATAACTTAATCTTACAAATATAACAATCCAAAGGTTCACCACTGTGTCCTTTAATGTGTATCAAAAGAATCAGAGTGGTTATTTTTTAATACAAATATTACTTTTCACCACTGTGAATCTTTTTATGTGACTGCAAATGACTAGAAGAAATAATTTTTTTCATACAAATATTACACTAACAAAAGGTTTTTCACCACTGTGAATCCTTTTATGTTTTTCCAAAGAACCACGCTGGTTAAATTTTTTCATACAAATATTACACTCAAAAGGTTTTTCACCACTGTGGATCCTTTTATGTGTCTGCAAATTACTAGAAGAAATAAAAATTTTCATACAAATATTACACTCAAAAGGTTTTTCACCACTGTGGATCCTTTTATGTGTCTGCAAATGACTAGAACAAATAAATTTTTTCATACAAATATTACACTCAAAAGGTTTTTCACCACTGTGAATCCTTTTATGTTTTTCCAAAGAACCACGCTGGTTAAATTTTTTCATACAAATATTACACTCAAAAGGTTTTTCACCACTGTGGATCCTTTGATGTTTCTTCAAAGAACCAGACTCACTAATTTTTTTCATACAAATATTACACTCAAAAGGTTTTTCACCACTGTGAATCCTTTTATGTTTCTTCAAAGAACCAGAATCACTAAATTTTTTCATACAAATATTACACTCAATAGCTTTTTCACCACTGTGGATCCTTTTATGTGTCTGCAAATGACTAGAACAAATAAATTTTTTCATACAAATATTACACTCAAAAGGTTTTTCACCACTGTGGATCCTTTTATGTGTCTGCAAATGACTAGAACAAATAATTTTTTTCATACAAATATTACACTCAAAAGGTTTTTCACCACTGTGGATCCTTTTATGTCTCTTCAAAGAACCAGACTCACTAAATTTTTTCATACAAATATTACACTCAAAAGGTTTTTCACCACTGTGGATCCTTTTATGTGTCTGCAAAGAACTAGAATGATTAAATTTTTTCATACAAATATTACACTCAAAAGGTTTTTCACCACTGTGGATCCTTTTATGTATCTGCAAATGACTAGAACAAATAAATTTTTTCATACAAATATTACACTCAAAAGGTTTTTCACCACTGTGGATCCTTTTATGTATCTGCAAATGACTAGAACAAATAAATTTTTTCATACAAATATTACACTCAAAAGGTTTTTCACCACTGTGGATCCTTTTATGTATCTGCAAATGACTAGAACAAATAAATTTTTTCATACAAATGTTACACTCAAAAGGTTTTTCACCACTGTGAATCCTTTTATGTTTCTTCAAAGAACCAGACTCACTAAATTTTTTCATACAAATATTACACTCAAAAGGTTTTTCACCACTGTGGATCCTTTTATGTGTCTGCAAATAACTAGAACAAATAATTTTTTTCATACAAATATTACACTCAAAAGGTTTTTCACCACTGTGGATCCTTTTATGTTTCTTCAAAGAATAAGGGTGACTAAATTTTTTCATACAAATATTACTTCAAATTTATCCAGATGATGTCACTAGGAGATTTGTGTATACAATTACTTAATTAGCACATGTTGATGTTATTAGCAGCGGGTTTAAAAGTAGAAAGCGTGCGATAAGCATGTAGCCAAGATGACAGTTTATTATTAAAAGGAAACATAGATAACAGTAGTGATGTCAACTTGGCATATATGTCGTATTCTGTACGGATAGCCTAGTATTCACAGCAATTTTAAAATTTTCGACGCCGGGACCCTCTACAGACGGACGCCCGAACCTTTTTCGTTGGTATAAGGGTGGCGCATTAATCGTTTTGTTTATTCATGATTTGTTCATTGTCTTGTATATTTCGAGAGATAACACAAATTTATAAATATAATTGAAAAGTTAAGAAGTATGATCGATAAAAAATTAACGAAATACTGCATTATAAGGCTTTTAAATTTAGAGGGGAAAAAAATTTAATTCGACTGAGTGGAACACAGGATAATAAACTATAAACTTAATATTACTGCTATCTACTGACTGCTATACCCCTACAGCATGTCGAACAAGTAATAGGCATGCAGATTGTCCTCTTCGTGCCAATAAAAAATAAGACATTCAGGATTCTTTCGTTTTTACGTGGAGCACTTGGCAAAGAAGTGGTCTCCAACTCTTCCGTAAGTTTTCAGGTGTTCGAAAAAATAAAGACACATGAAATTTTAAATTCCGAGTATCTTAATTTTTTGTTGGCACAGAAAGGATGGCTTGCATGTTTATTACATGCGGCTGGTATACTGATAGTGTGGAATAGTACATTCAGAATAGGTGCAAATTGTAGTATATTATTATGTGAAGTTTTGAGACCATTTGCCTAATCCATGACAATCGATAACTTATGGAAAATAGTGGGAGACCAAATATTTATTTCTGTTTATTATTTACTGTACATTGATTACAAGCAAATTCGTATTTTATTTTTCCTTCTTTATAAATTTGCGTTATCTCTCGAAATGTATTAGGCAATGAACAAATCATGAATAAACAGAACGAATAATGCGCCACCGTTACTAACGAAAAAGCTTCGAGCGTCCGTCTGTAGAGGGTCCCGGCGTCGAAAATTTTAAAATTGCTGTGAATACTACTAGGCTATCCATAATCACCCTGCTATGAATTCGGTTGTTCGGTTGTACGCCCGACGACATCCTGAACGCGAAAGTGCGAGTCGTCGGGTGACTCGCTCCGGGCGCGTGAACGGCTGGAGCGTCGTCAAGTGATCACTCGACGACTCTATGAACGCTGCCCGGAAATGGCTTGTACAGAATACGTCATATTATATGCCAAGTTGACATCACTACTAGAGGTGGGAATGACTGTTATTTCAAAATTACGTTCAACCATTTATCGGTATTTGTAAATAACAGTTATTAAAAAACGTTATTTAATAACGATCAAATTGTAAAAAAAAAAATAATTTATAATATTCAAAGAATCCGAATATTATTGTTATCGTATCAAATGGAAATACATTTGCCTACCAATGCAAAGAATTTCTCATAAAATACGCATAAAAAATATATTTTGTGCATGATGATGTGCAAGAAGAATAAATAAATAAATAAAAAAAAATTCATTCCGAAATAATATATCACCAGTTTAAAATCAAACAAATATTTTATTCGATACCTACCTATAGAAAACTTGTACCTACCAGCTACCTCTAAATAAACGAATGACTACAATTAAACGAAACGATTGTGTTCCTCCAAAAAATTAAAAAAAACTATACAACTAAATAGTTCAAAATAACTGCCATCGTTTAATAACATCCGAAGTTATTAAACCATATGAAAAAACTGTCGTCGTTCAATAACGTGCTACGTTATTGAAACGTTATTGAACGACGACAATAACAAAGTCGTAACAATGTGGTACGTTATAATATAACTAAACAAAAACGAAATAACTATAGTCGTCGACAATTACTAAACGGAATAACGATAACCTTGTTATAACAGTTGAATAACGCCGTCGTCGACGATAACTAAACGGAATAACGATAACCTTGTTATAATAGTTGAATAACGCCGTCGTCGACGATAACTAAACGGAATAACGATAACCTTGTTATAACAGTTGAATAACGCCGTCGTCGAAAATAACATTTATGTTATTGACAAGAAACTGTTAGTTTAGTTATTTTGAAATAATGAGTTTAAAAATGAGTTATTAGTTATAACTAGAGTTGGCGGTTATAACTAATAACTCATTTTTAAACTCATTATTTCAAAATAACTAAACTAACAGTTTCTTGTCAATAACATAAATGTTATTTTCGACGACGACGTTATTCAACTGTTATAACAAGGTTATCGTTATTCCGTTTAGTTATTGTCGACGACTATAGTTATTTCGTTTTCGTTTAGTTATATTATAACGTACCACATTGTTACGACTTTGTTATTGTCGTCGTTCAATAACGTAGCACGTTATTGAACGACGGCAGTTTTTTCATATTTCGTTTGGTTTAATAGCTTCGGATGTTATTAAACGATGGCGGTTTCCTTGTTTTTATTTTGAACTATTTAGTTGTGTAGTTATTTGAATTTTTTGGAGGAACACAATAGTTTCGTTTAAACGTAGTCATTCGTTTATTTAGACGTAGCTGGTATGTACAAGTTTTCTAATAATGACATTAATAAATCAAAGGATAATTTTGAATATAATATTTGTTTGATATTAAACTGGTGATATATTATTTCGGAATGAAATATAATTTAATGCGTATTTTATGTTAGAGAAATTCTTGAGAAATGCATTGGTAGGCAAATGTATTTCCATTTGATACGATAATAATAATATTTTAGCATCATTAGATTTTATTCGGCCTCTTTGAATATTATGATGTAGTTATTTTTTTTTGTTTTTTTTATTTATTTTTTATTTTTTTTTATTTTTTATATTTATATAATTTTATCGTTATTAAATAACATTTTTGAATAACTGTTATTTACAAATACCGATAACTGGTTGTACGTTATTTTGAAATAACAGTTATTCCCACCTCTAGTTATAACGGCCAACTCTAATCACTACTGTTATCTATGTTTCCTAGAGATGGGCTTAACTGGTATTTTTAGATAACAGGTATTGATCAACCTGCTACTAAGAAATAACTGTTATTTTAAACTAGTATTTTTTTACCTATTTATATACACCCCCCCTCCCTGCATTACTCGATTTCGTGAGCGAAGTGCAGGAACATGAGACGTCCTTCAGTCAATTAAATATTTTTAAAAAAAATGTGTAAGTTATATATTTAAAACAAAAAATATGATCAAACAAAAGCCTAAAAGAAATACTTATAGAAAAAAAAATACACAGGATTTAATTTAAGGAAGTGGGATAGGTGAAGCACAATTATGTATAATAGAATTAACCCTAGATATTAAACATAACGATATTAATTAACAAATAATAAAAAATTAACAACTGCGAATATTCAATGTATAATAAAATAATCATAAAGTACAAAATATATACACATATTCAAAGGAAGCCACCATTATGTACAATGACAAACCTGGCGAGGTATAACATTAAAATAGACAAGATTTACAAATACACATATAATATTATTCAAAGGAAGTCACCATATAGTGCAAATACAATATGATAATTACAACAATACTGAAAACTTGACGAGGTATAGCATTGAACTAGACAAGATAAACAAACACAAAATAAATAAAATAATCACAAATATAAAATATATGGACATATTCAAAGGAAGCCACCATTATGTGCAATGGCAAACCTGGCGAGGTATAACATTAAACTAGACAAGATTAACAAACCCACATATTCAAAGGAAGTCACCATATAGTGCAAATACAATATGATAAATACAACAATACCGAAAACCTGGCGAGTAACTTTAATAAATAACTTTAAAACTTCATAGTTATCACCACTTGACACTTGATTGCCACGCATCTTTACAATGAATTCGAGTACTGCCTACTGGAGTCTTATTTTTCCTTGAAAAAAATTTAAAATGCTTATCCCTCATCACTTCGCATTTAAAAATAATAAAAAAAGGTTCAGACAAGTACATAGATAAATGAGGCTATTATTTATCAAAAATTTCCTCGTTAACTCTGAGGAATTTGAGTTTAACTAGGTATCGTCAAATATTCAAAAGATATTTAACTAAGATTGTGACAGATAATTTAAATGATTAATTTCATATAATATAATAAAAAATGAAATTTCATTTATTCTAGGGATTATTTTCTATTACATGCAATAAAAAAAATATTCAAAAAGTCAAAGTTAAATTAATTCACTCCGCCATACACTTTTATTTTTTCCTTATTCACTCACGGACAGATTAAATATTGGTAAAGAAAACACATTTTTGAATTTCATTTATGAAAATTTAGATAGAATATAAAAAAAAAACAACTTACCCAAGTACGATTGAAAATTCTTATATATTTATGTGCGATTGAAAATAAAAAGATATATTTTTGATATATTGTCTAATGTTTAATACTTCGTTCTTCAATAACAAAACATTGTGGTTTAACTTTAGACGAAGTTTGATAAAATAAGTAACACGATAGCACTTAATTTAAAGGAACGAATGAATTGAATCGACAATCCTCTATTCATATTTAATTATTTCATCCCTTTTTATGTGAGTACCTACTATAACTCATCTCATGTACTATAACTACTCTAGTTAATTCATTCACTGTGTCGGTGTTAACTCTAGTTAAACTGTTATATAAACTGTTATTCGTTTCGACTATTGAGTAAGTTTGATGAAAGATAGGTAAATATAAACACTTAATCAAAAGGATCCAATATGATATATCGATAATGTGATATTTCGATTATGTTATTTTATCTCTTTTACGACATGAACTATAACTACTGTAGTTAAAATGGTATTTAAACTGTTATGCGTTTCGACTATTGAGTAAGTTTGATGAAAGATAGGTATATTTAAACACTTAATCAAAAGGATCCAATATGATATATCGATAATGTGATATTTCGATTTTGTTATTTTATCTCTTTTACGACATGAACTAATATTAACATTTTATATCGCTTTTTAAATCTGTGTTCCAATGCTCGTTTCGATTTAGGAGCAAATTTATTATAATGTAATAATAAGAAAGCACTTGGCTAAAAGGATCAAATATGATGTATCGACAATATAATTTTAACATTTTTTTTATTCTTTCCTTTTGAATCTGAAGGTGTATACTTTCGTCCATTTTGTTTTGTTGAAACTGATATAATACCAATAACAGTTTAAAGAACAATACCTTTTTACGACGATTTGAAAGGAGAAACAGCAATATCTGTTTCAGATTCAGTAGACCTTTTTGTTAACAGGTAAAATTATACCAGTTATCTGCAAATCATTAACCTGGTATTTAAAAAGGTATGGCTTAACTGGTCTTTGCTAACTGTTATACAGTATTTTTACCTACACAAGACTAATGTTTCCTTTTAATAATAAACTGTCATCTTGGCTACATGCTTGTCGCACGCTTTCTACTTTTAAACCCGCTGCTAATAACATCAACATGTGCTAATTAATTAATTTTTTTTTTTTTTTAAAAAAGATATATCTGGGTTTTGTTATAAACCCAAATACAACCTTATACACCTTCCACAGTAAGCTAAAAGCTTGTGTCGTGAAAGGGGAGTTTGCCGGCACCTGGGATCGAACCGCCGACCCCTTGTTCAAGAGGCCGAGACTCTACCTCCAGGCTACCGACGAACTCTCCTAGTGACATCATCTGGAGACATTTGAATGAAATCAGTGCATTCGGATACTGACATTGTGGCCCAGCTTCAAATCACAAGATATGATGGAGGGAACCAGTGCTGGTGAACACAACATTGCAAACTGCCAACAGGAAAAGTGTGTCTTGTGTGATATGCTAATATGTGTCAAGGAGGATGATGAAATCGAAACCTTTTTGGCGAACATCAAAGTGAAACTTGAACCCGTGGAAGAAGAAAGATGTGACATTGGATATGCAGTTCCGTATGGAGATATTGATATACACGAACATGATATAAAAGTTGAATGCGAGAGAGCTAACAATGTGACAGTGGCCAGTACATCTTCAATGATTACAGAGTATGCACCAGGTCCAAGTAATCAAACTCATGTAAAGGAAACGAGACGCAGAAATGTTCGCAGTGTGTCTAAGAATGATGGAAAGAAATATGTGAAGTCTTTTGAGTGTAATATTTGTATGAAAAAATTTAATCATTCTAGTTCTTTGAAGAAACATCAAAGGATCCACAGTGGTGAAAAACCTTTTGAGTGTAATATTTGTATGAAAAAATTTAGTGAGTCTGGTTCTTTGAAGAATCATAAAAGGATCCACAGTGGTGAAAAACCTTTTGAGTGTAATATTTGTATGAAAAAATTTATTTGTTCTACTCGTTTGCAGAAACATAAAAGAATTCACAGTGGTGAAAAACCTTTTGAGTGTAATATTTGTATGAAAAAATTTATTTGTTCTAGTCATTTGCAGAGACATAAAAGGATCCACAGTGGTGAAAAACCTTTTGAGTGTAATATTTGTATGAAAAAATTTATTTGTTCTAGTTATTTGCAGAAACATAAAAGAATTCACAGTGGTGAAAAACCTTTTGAGTGTAATATTTGTATGAAAAAATTTAGTGAGTCTGGTTCTTTGAAGAAACATAAAAGGATTCACAGTGGTGAAAAACCTTTTGAGTGTAATATTTGTATGAAAAAATTTATTTGTTCTAGTCATTTGCAGAAACATAAAAGGATCCACAGTGGTGAAAAACCTTTTGAGTGTAACATTTGTATGAAAAAATTTAATCAGTCTAGTTCTTTAGAGACACATAAAAGGATCCACAGTGGTGAAAAACCTTTTGAGTGTAATATTTGTATGAAAAAATTTAATCAGTCTGGTTCTTTAGAGGCACATAAAAGGATCCACAGTGGTGAAAAAGCTTTTGAGTGTAATATTTGTATGAAAAAATTTAATCATTCTAGTTCTTTGCAGACACATAAAAGGATCCACAGTGGTGAAAAACCTTTTGAGTGTAATATTTGTATGAAAAAATTTATTTGTTCTAGTCATTTGCAGACACATAAAAGGATCCACACTGGTGAAAAACCTTTTGAGTGTAATATTTGTATGAAAAAATTTAATCATTCTAGTTCTTTGCAGACACATAAAAGGATCCACAGTGGTGAAAAACCTTTTGAGTGTAATATTTGTATGAAAAAATTTAGTGAGTCTGGTTCTTTGAAGAAACATAAAAGGATCCACAGTGGTGAAAAACCTTTTGAGTGTAATATTTGTATGGAAAAATTTAGTGTGTCTTGTTCTTTGAAGAAACATAAAAGGATCCACAGTGGTGAAAAAGCTTTTGAGTGTAATATTTGTATGAAAAAATTTAGTGATTCTGGTTATTTGAAGAAACATAAAAGGATTCACAGTGGTGAAAAACCTTTTGAGTGTAATATTTGTATGAAAAAATTTATTTGTTCTAGTCATTTGCAGACACATAAAAGGACCCACAGTGGTGAAAAACCTTTTGAGTGTAATATTTGCATGAAAAAATTTAGTGAGTCTGGTTCTTTGAAGAAACATCAAAGGATCCACAGTGGTGAAAAACCTTTTGAGTGTAATATTTGTATGAAAAAATTTTACCAGCGTGGTTCTTTGGAAAAACATAAAAGGATTCACAGTGGTGAAAAACCTTTTGTGAGTGTCATATTTGTATGAAAAAAAATATTTCTTCTAGTCATTTGCAGTCACATAAAAAGATTCACAGTGGTGAAAAGTAATATTTGTTAATAAATCAAATGTTTTTGTGTTAACACTTGAGGAGATGGGTATATCAACAAAGGTCTTGCACTCCGAGTCTAAGATTAGCAAATTAAATGCCTTGGAGATTCTTGAAATCCATAAAAACAAGAACAATTTGGTGAATATCCAAATACCATATGCATCTCCTTTGTTGATATACGCATCTCCTTCCCTCTTATCAAACACCCTCAACTCCGCCCTTTCTCCCCCACCTTCAAACTCCCCCCCACCCTTAGTATAAGTTAGTAATAGGAAACATACTCACTGTTGTTGTGTCTCGATCGCCTATGTCCCTTTTACGATCGCTTAATGTTGAGTTGTGTGTAAATGATGAGTAATGCAGAACAAACACTGTTTTTTCTTAATTATATTGGATTTAATGTAAAACTTGTAACAAAATAGAACAGTATAGATGCTAATGTTTTTGTTTGACTGTGTATTGGAGAAGAAGAGATGGATCAACAAGTGTGTGTGTATTATATACACGTAACCAAAGACAAACCCTGAATTGAATTTATTCGCCATAGATTATCACCTTATGTCTATAGCCAGTGACTAGTGCTTCATAATTCACCACACAGATGGCAGTATTCAACATTCTCCCCCTCTGTAAGCGATTGATGATATTAACATCAATTGGACTTACATTTTTACAATAAAGATAACAACTAATTAAACCTAAAATGAATTTACTTTCCCATTACAACCCATGATTAAATCCTTCCTCTACCAATGCTAAGATATTTGAAAATACATACAACAAAACACAATATACATAATAAATCTTCTTTCTTGAGGTTAAATGTCCATGTTTTTTAATTAAATATTTTGTTTGGGTTTATAAGCTTCATGTTCAACTATTATAAATGATTAATATCTTGATGTAAGTCTTGTTTGGAGTTTAAAATCTTGATGTACTGTATTATTGTTTGTTTAATGCATATTATTATGTATTCAAGCTCACTTCACAAAAGAAAAAATTAAAACAATATAGCACATAGGTATTTCACTGTTCCGAAGGCTCTGGTAGCAATGCCACACGATGGATGGCTCTTTTTGTCAGTCCAGATTGGGTCCTCAAGGTGACAACTCGGGTGACGTTATCTGGACCTGGATGTGTCTGGACAACTCTGCCAAGTTTCCAAAGCATGGGAACAGTCTCGTCCTTTATTAGCACCAAATCCCCCTCCTTCAATTGTCTCTCATTTCCGTGTGTCCATTTTGTCCGTTGTTGGAGTC
The DNA here is from genome assembly GCA_947579605.1 of Athripsodes cinereus. Classification (NCBI taxonomy): domain Eukaryota; kingdom Metazoa; phylum Arthropoda; class Insecta; order Trichoptera; family Leptoceridae; genus Athripsodes; species Athripsodes cinereus. Next base: position 32,108,158 of record OX388308.1, on the reverse strand, counting down.
CCTGGAAATACTCCCTGCTCCATCTAGTCCAAAAACCCTTGAACATAGCAATAATCTTTTGGTAGTGGTTTAAACGATTATCTGGTAAGTGTGATACATCTGGTTCAGGTAACCTCGCCAACGAGTCTCCAATCAAAAAATGGGAAGGAGTGAGTGGGTTGAGATCAGTTGGATCAGAGGATAAACTGGTTATTGGTCTGGAATTAATGGAGGCTTCGATTTGACAAATCAAAGTAAGCATAGAATCATAATTCAATACCTGAGAATTCAAAGCCTTTTTCAAGGGAGTTTTTACTAGTTTTATACCTGCTTCCCAAAGAGAACCAAAATGGGGTGATCGAGCTGGAATGAATTTCCAGTCGATCCATCGTTGAGAACAAAAATTAACAATCTCCTCCTCAGAGGCTCTTAACTGTGTATAAATTCTGGCAAGATCGTTGCTTGCACCAATGAAATTTGTGCCATTATCTGAATAAATCTTGATTGGCATTCCCCGCCGAGCAACAAATCTTTTTAATGCATTCAAAAAAGCCTCTGTCGTCATGGAAGTGACAACTTCCAGATGCACTGCCTTAGAGGCAAAACAAACAAATAAACAAATATAACATTTTACAACCTTAGCGTTCCTGGTAAAACCTGATTTTATATTGAAGAAACCTGAATAGTCTACTCCAACAATTGAAAATGGCCTTGTCGCAGTGACCCTGTCTGCAGGCAGATCCCCCATCCTTTGGTAATTCACTGGCGTCTTGTACCTAAAGCACAGGATACAATGCTTGAGAACCCTTCTTATCGTATTCTTTGCTGACAATGGCCAGTACTTGAGTCGTAGCTGCGCCAACAGTCCCTGCAAACCCAAATGTAAATTAGTATAATGATAATACTTTATAATTAATGTTGTAAAAGCGTGTCCCGCAGGCAACAAAATAGGATGTTTTTGTTGGGTAGGTACCTCACTGTTTTTCAGTCTTCCTCCAACACAAAGTATACCATTTATCAATACTGGATTTAATGATTTTACATTACTACGAGCAGACACCTGACCATCCTTTTTTAAATCCCTTATTTCTCTGTGAAAGAAAATACCTTGGACGATGTTGCACAATACATCATGTGCATGTTGAAGTTCAGATACCTGTAAAGGTCCAGTTCTACGTCCTGTTTTTGATGTTATATTATTCTTAAATCTTATTAAATATGCAGTTATTCTAAGCAATCTATTAAATGAAGAATATCTTGTGAAAATATCCCATGATTCAATATTTACCAGTGTGGTAGTATTTACCACTATATCTTGTTGTATATCAACCGTAGAAGAACATTCTGTAAGTTTCTCATCCTCTTGTATGAAAAATGGACCATTCCACCACAAAGTTGAAGATGAAAGTTGTTGTACAGATGTACCCCTGGAAATCAAGTCTGCTGGGTTGTGTTGTGACGATACATGTATCCATTGACAATCTTCTGTGCTACGCTGAATTTCTGCTACCCTGTTTGCTACAAAGGTATCCATTTTTGTTGCTGAGGCTCGTAGCCATGACAACACAATAGTTGAATCTGTGAAAAGCTTAGTGGAAACACCTTGATAACCCATGTTCTCCTTTATGGACTTGACAAGTCCAGCTAATAGTAGCGCTCCTGATAATTCTAGCCTAGGCAAGGTAAGTTGTTTGAGAGGTGCCACTCTAGATTTTGCACAAAGTAAATTGATCTGTGTCCTACCTTGTTCATCCATGGACTTCAAATATACAGTACAACCATACGCTTCCTTTGACGCATCGGAAAACCCAAATATTTGTATGTCTGCACTCCCTGTTGACGTCACAATTACCCTCCTTGGAATCTTGATGATGTTGATGTCTTGTAGATCCTTTTTGTAAAGGTTCCATGCAATAATAATGTCTTCAGGTAGTTCATCGTCCCATCCTATCTGTAACTGCCAAATTTTTTGCATTAATAATTTTGCCCTAATTACAATGGGCCCGATGAGTCCTAACGGGTCGAACGTCTTAGAAATATCTGAAAGAATTGTCCTTTTAGTAGACGTTGATGTATTTGTTTCAATGTTAACCTTATAATGAAAAGTGTCTTCGTAACTGTTCCAATGCAACCCTAGAATTTTGCACTGAAAATCGTCCTCCAGATTCAAGGATTTACTGTCATTGTTCTGACCAGTGTCATGTAGGTCTTCCAGATTTGACCTCCATTTGGTAAGTTTCATACCTGCCTTGTCTAGAAGGTATGACAGTTCATTTTTTAAATTAATACAAGTCTGCTTATCATGATCTCCTGTTAAGAGACCATCCACATAAAAATCCCTTTCTATCACCTGAGAAGTGAGAGGAAAAATAGAAGAATAAATTGTACTTAGTTCCTTTAGACATCTCATCGCGAGACATGGTGACACACTGAGTCCGTATGTGACGCTGTTGAGTCGGAAATGTCCCATTTCCTCACTGGGAGATGTCCTCCATAAGACCCTCTGGTAATCCCTGTCCCTTTCATGTACATTGACCTGCCTATAATACTGTTGTATATCTGCACTCAAGACATATCGATGTTTCCTGAAATTAATCAACAATGTAAATAACTCATTATGTATGGTAGGTGTTTTCATCAGATTATCATTTAGGGACTTTCCATTGGATGTTTTTGCAGAACCATCGAATACAACACGGATTTTTGTTCCCTTGAAAACGGAATGATGGGGAAGATAAACTGCATTTTCCTTGTCAGGTAGACAAGGAGACATGTGCCCCAATTCCAAATACTCATTCATGAATGCTGCATATTGTGTGTGCAGCTCTGTATTCTTCTGAAACCGTCGCTCCATCGAAAGTAACCTCCTCTTGGCTATTTCAAGAGAGTTTCCCACGTTAGGTGGACATTCCTTGAAGGGTAGACTTACTGAAAATCTGCCCGACTCATCACGAGTCGTAGTACTAGTAAAGTGTTTCTCGCATAATGTCTCTTCCTGGGTTCGAACCAGAGAATTAGGCACACTTTCTACCTCCCAAAATTTCTCAATGTTTTTGTTTAATTGATTCAAAGAAATGTAACAAGATACCGGCCTTTGTCTGCTGATTCCTCCAGAGTTCCACGGAATAGCTCCTGCAATGACCCATCCTAATTTGGTCTGATGCATCATCGGCTGCTGACGTTGAGCTGACGCATGATTTCCCTGAAGTACCTCCCAAAATACCTGTGCTCCCAATAACAAGTCTATTGGAGAAGATTTATGGAAGTCAGGGTCCGCTAGCTGCATCTGGGAAGGCACGTGAAAACGTCGTCTGTCCACAGATCGCAGTGGCAAGTTTGATGTAATTACAGGCAGGACCAAACAGTTGATTTTCCTCCTGTAATCATACAATAAAGAATTAATCGTTATATCTACCTTTTCTTCAATGTGAGTTACCTGTTGCCGCAGTCCCGAGACTGGCAGATATGCTCCCTTTGTTCGTAAGTTGAGTTTCTCGCATAAACTCTTTGTAATGAAATTCGACTGTGCTGCTGAGTCCAAGAGTGCTCGTGCCCTAAAAATGCCGCCATCAGGGAGTTGGATCCCAACCATGGCCGTGGATAACAGTACTTCCTCGTCGTTTGAGAGCGAAGCATGGTTCACCACAGTAGGAACCTGTGAAGTAGGTCCCAGAGTTTCCGTATTTGCTGTCGAATTGTGCACGCTCGGTGTGTGCAATAAGGTGTGATGGTCCCTCCGACACACCTTACATCTTCCTCCTGAAGAACAATCCTTGGCAATATGATTCCTTAACATACAGTTACGGCACAGTCGCTGCCTTTTTACCAGCTCCCACCTTTGCTGAGTCCCCATCGACTTAAACTGCTCACATTGGTTTAATCGATGCTGTGAAGAACAAAGTGGGCAAACTGGGTTTGCTCGTACATTTGCAACCAAGCCAGCTCCTGCTCGGTTGGAGGTGTTGGATGGTTTGAAGTTTTTGTTGTGAGACGTCGTCTCCAAAATACGTGCTCTCTCCCCAATACATTCGTACAGTTCCTTTAATGTAGGTAGCTCACCCTGCAAGTGATGCGATTCCCATATGTTACGTGATACTGAATCTAATTTGTTAGCAATTATGTGAATTAACAGGATGTCCCAGCTGCTTGTGGGTAGTCCCAAACTTTCCAAAGCTCGCGTATGGAGCTGTGAATCATCGATCAATCGCCTTAAAGATTGATATGATTCTGGCTTCACTGGAATGAGATTGAAAATGTGATTAACATGTTTGTCCACAATGAGGCGGGTGTTCTCAAATCTCCTTGTTAAGATGTCCCAAGCTAAAGAGTAATTAGTGTCTGAAACTTCCAAAGAAGAAACTAACCTTAAAGCTTCACCCTTTAATGAGCTCAGTAAGTAATGATACTTTTGTAAGTTAGATAAAGAATTATTGTTGCCTACAAGAGATTTGAATGTATCTTTGTAGTGTAACCATGTTTCATAATTACCATGAAATGTAGGTATTTGAATTGGATTTAACTTAACTTCACATGTGACTTGTAGTTGATCTTTCAATAATGATTTTGCCTTACTTAAAGTGGTATAAAATAGTTGTTCAAAAGTATCCCTATACACCACTTCCTCACCATCAATTTCTTCCAAGTCACATTGCAACATTTCAAATTTTTCAAGCATGCTTTCCATTCTTGATGTCCTTAACTGTAATTCACAAATATCTAAATCTTTCTTACTCAAATAATCTTTAAAGCGCGTGAGCTGTCCCTTCAAAACGCCTCGCCTTGATATCAATCCTTTGCAAACCTCCATTTCAGAATCACGTGTTTTTTCCATTTTTGAAGTGGCTGTCCTTGTTTCTCTTTCTCCAGACAACATAATTCACTAGAATGTAATAAATATACAATAATAAAAAGAGAAAACTCAATGCAAAAAATGCCAATCAATGAACATTGAAAACACGCGACTATTTTGCAACAATATTTCTCACGAGAATTTACACACAGTTTTTTTCATAAAAATGCCGAAAATATGATGGAATCACGGGTTATCTGCAAAACAATAAAGATAATATTAGTTTTATTTATTAAACAAATGTTTCAAAACAACAATTAGATAAGAGTACAGTTATGAAATTGTAGGGTAGGTATTATTGTAACAATTAACCTTAAAATGTATAATATTTATATAAAATGGCAATGAATCCCCAGATAGTTAAATATATTGATCTATTTGAATGGAAATGTAATATTATAGGATAGAATTGTAAATGAATAGGAAAATATAGGATACGATACGCAATGATGGATTCGATGTTTTTTTCCGAAAGGTGTCCTGTCGTACGGTCGCCAATGTTGTTGTGTCTCGATCGCCTATGTCCCTTCACGATCGCTTAATGTTGAGTTGTGTGTAAATGATGAGTAATGCAGAACAAACACTGCTTTTTCTTAATTATATTGGATTTAATGTAAAACTTGTAACAAAATAGAACAGTATAGATATTAATGTTATTTGACTGTGTATTGGAGAAGAAGAGATGGATCAACAAGTGTGTGTGTATTATATACACGTAACCAAAGACAAACCCTGAATTGAATTTATTCGCCATAGATTATCACCTTATGTCTATAGCCAGTGACTAGTGCTTCATAATTCACCACACAGATGGCAGTATTCAACACTCACTAAATATGAACTTTAACTAATTAGTCCTTCTGATGATGCCAAGTAGAAGCCTTGGCGAAAACGTTTGAGGTGAATAAATTTAATTTGGAAATTATACAGTGTTTTTAAATTCATTTTAATTAGTAATATTTGTATTAAAAAATAACCACTCTGATTCTTTTGAGACACATTAAAGGACACAGTGGTGAAAAACCTTTGGATTGTAATATTTGTAAGATTAAGTTATGTCGGGCTAGTACTTTGAAGACACATAAAAGGATTCATAGTGGTGAAGAATATTAGAGAACGTTACCAAGGCATAAAATAGCTCACAGTGATGATAAACCTTCTGTGTGTAATGTTTGTTTGAAAAGGTTCAACCGGTCCAGTAGTTTAGTCCATATTATTATTATTATGCCAGGTGTTATATTATTTTACATTTAGTTTATAATTTGAAACTTGTACCGATTGAAGGACGTGAAGGAAATAATCTGAAATATTATATATTAGTCTACTAGTACGTAGAAAAAAAGTAACTGTAAACTAATTAAGTCTATATTGTTAAAGTAAGGAGTTGGTGGTAGTTTTTGGCCGGCCGGTGTGGTGTAGAGGTAACGCTCTTGCTTTTGAGTCAGGGTTCCCGGGTTCGATTCCCGGGCAGGGCAAAATAAAGACTGACCTTTTTCAAATTATCCTGGGTCGGGTTTGTGTGTAGTTATCAGAGATGTGACGTACTTGAAATAAAAGTATTTAAAATACAAATACAAAATACGTATTTGTATTTTGTATTTCAAATACCTTTTTGTAAAAAGTATTTTGTATTTTATTTGAAATACTTTTTTTGAGTATTTTGTATTTTACACAAAATACTTTTACAAAATACCTTTTTATTGTTTGAAACAAAATTCTGCCATTAATTGGTATGCGCGTACGCAAGCTTTTTTGGCCAATTTGTTGAATTACAAATACAACGTTTCCATTAGAGTACTCCATGTTTGAGATATACACACATAATAATGATGATTGAACAAATTATACATGACGCCGTTTAATGTTTCATGGCCATTTCAAGGGTGCTGTGATTTTTCCTGAATGGTAGCATTTTCAATTTTGTCTGAAGGCAATCTATTCCAGGCAGATGACGCTGCGACTCTGTTTCTTCTTTCTGCAAATTTAGAGGTATTTGCCCTTTTGAGTTCAACGAGTTTAAGCAGCTGATCACAGCCTTCGCCACACATTTTCGTCAGCGGAACAGCTCATGCAGTGGGTGGTGTGCTGCCTTGTGGACAGTGAGACACAGTTTAAACACCACTATCTCTAGGACTCACAGTTAGTGTAGACTTCTTAGTAGTGAAGTTATGTGGCAGCTCTTATTCTCTCTGTAAATGATCCGGAGGCAACATTAAAAACCATCTGAAGACGATAAGGAAGAGTCTGGAGCAGTCCTGAGGCCTGAGTCAATAACACACTTTCGCGTCACGTTCCCGCTCCGTTAGCGTTCGGGTGCAGACGATGTTGCGCCAAAGTGTTAATTTTCGTAACTATTGTGTATCTTAGCAACGAAATTGACACTTGCTTGCAACATCGTCTGCACCCGAACGCTAACGGAGCGGGAACGTGACGCGAAAGTGTTATTGACTCAGGCCTCTGTTTATAATATGATGTTACAGTTGTCCATACGATTTCAGATTTGGATTATCCATTCTGATTTATTTTGCAGCCCAAGTCAGGAATTCTCTTACCTGCTTGATGATACTCAATCCATTTATGACAATTTTCGGCTTATCTCTTCTAACAACGGTACATTTAGTCATGACTTAATTAATTTTTTTTTCTATTTTGACAGTTCTTCCTAAAGTAGCATTCACATTGCTTCACTTTGGATGATCATCCAGAGTGTCAGGGTCAAACCTGTTCATCGAAAGTGAACACGTCTGTTCACATTTGTTCATCCTATGCTTTCACTGCCATGTCTACTTTCTCACTCATGTTGTATGTAGTTTGACTATTTTCGTATAAAAATAATTAAACAAATTCAAAAATGAAAAATAACACTTAAAATAAATTAATATAGCTCTCGACTGCATAATAATTTTGTACATGATTCTGACATTCGATACAAATGCATAGAGAATAAAACAAATTATAAGATTAAACTTGTTTATGGTCGTTTCAGTGAAAGGACCTTTCATCAAAATTATGACGAGTGGTAATCTCCTTCCTCCGTCATCGCTATTGATCACTATTGATGAAACGCCTGTTCACACCTGTTCATCTTGGAGGATCATCCGGAGTGATCACTGAAAGTGAACGTATGTGAACGACCCTTAAGGCTCATCCTCATTGTCTGCAAGCAATGATATATTGAATCATGTCAACCCTTTCTCCATTTATATATACTCTTGTCCAGTTTTTAATTTCTTTTTCATTCATCAATGGTTTAAATATTAAATACTGTTTTCTTACACCTTGTTCGACTATTTGTAAAAGGTATTTTAAAAAAGTATTTTGAAAATACGTATTTTGTATTTTGTATTTAAATACCATTTTGAAAAAGTATTTAGTATTTTGTATTTGAAATACAAAAATTCAAAAGTGTTTGTATTTTGTATTTAAATACTTTTTTGGAAGTATTTTGCACATCTCTGGTAGTTATATGTGTATATGTGTTAAATGTAGAGATGCAACGAATGGTATATTTAACCGAATCCCGAATATTTTTTATTTATTAATTTATTCTTCACTGTACATTGGTTACAATATTAAATAATAAAATTGTGTCATAAAAATAACAGTTATACAATTCAATATACAGAGGGCGAGCTTTTCGCTAAAATGCTATGTCTTCCAACTAACCCGAATATTATATAAATCATGTGCCGAATAACCATAATACATTGAAAGAACCTCTACACACTCGGATATCTCAGGAGTCGGAGACTCCTATTTATCCGAATTTGCACACATCACTTTCATTTCCTCAGGGGCGACCCGAAGAACAGATCAACGTAAGTCGCCTCGTTGGAACAATAAACAAAAAGAAACAAAAATAGCCCATATTGGGAAAAAATTAAAATAAAGTGATATCACACAATACATGTGTGACATAATTAACCATAATAAATTAAACCAATATTATATGCAAAAATTAAGTACAATACAAAAATATACATATATATATATACATATATACACACACACACACACACACACATACACATACATACATACACACATTCATACACACATATATACATATACAGTTGGTACAGATAACAGAGATAAAGTGTCCAGAAACATTTCGGTTTTAAGACAGTGAGCCCAGGGGTCACCGAAACGGGGTAGTGTGGAAAACTATTTCCCTCCCAATGGGGATATTCCAACCAAAGCTACTCTCCACCAAGGGAGACAAATAACCATAATAATATATATTCGGTGAATATAAGGTCAAACAATGGTGAAAGCGCCCAGAGGCCTGAGTCAACAACACACTATCGCGTCACGTTCCCGCTCCGCTAGCGTTCGGGTGCAGACGATGGTGCGCCAAAGTGTTAATTTTCGTAACTATTGTGTATCTTAGCCACGAAATTGACACTTGCTTGCAACATCGTCTGCACCCGAACGCTAACGGAGCGGGAACGTGAGACGAAAGTGTGTTGTTGACTCAGGCCTCTGTACTCCCGACCGCTCATCTCCGTGTAGGTACATACGAGTGTTGTCACAAGTACATTCGCTTATAGCGCGAGACGTAAAAGGTAATATTAGTTGTAAGAAAAAGGAACAGACTACTTCCTTAACGCAGAAAAACTTATTTTTTTGCATCACAACTTACCGCTACTTAATTTTAAATGTAGGATTAATTTTTAAACTATGTATAAATCTAAATAAAATAAATACATTTTAGGTAACAATAGATGTGTTTGATTTTATTTATTTTATTCTTCTTGGATATCATCATTCATATAACAAATTAAATAAAGCAGTATACACATGAAAAAATGTGATGATGTGCAGTGGCGAGATTATCACTATATAGTGATTTCTTGCATCTAACCACGTCACATTAACACTAAACAGAAATAAAAATAATTTTTATTTTATGATAATTTAGATTTTGTTTAAGTAGATTAAAAAAATTTAAATTAATTAGTTAGATATTTGAGGAATTGTTATGCATTTGCAGCTGACAATGAAATAGCAATAGTCTACAAGCTATTAGTTCCTTTCAGTTTTACATATTTTATACTAATTCGGCCGAACACCGAATATTTAGTCTGTTACTAGGTATAAATACCGAATAGTTGCCTAATATTCATTTTTTTTTTTTTTTTTTTTTTTTTTTTATGACCTTCACCAATGATGGTGTTCCCGGTCGGTCTCAAGTATATGTATTTATATATTTTTTAAACCCACACACATAATTTTTTTTTTTTTTTATCTTAGCAATATACAGTCTCACTATCTCAAAAGTCTACAAACGCACCCCATTCACCTCCAAAAAACCATTCAAAATTCTCACCACTTCAGCAGTTGGATCACACAAAAGACTCGGCAGGCCCATAGGGAGGTTACCCCTTCTCTTCAGAAGTTCCTGTACAAATTCATCCCTATTCTTGAGCAATTCACATTCGAACACAATATGATTAAGATCCGCCACATCCACTCCACAAGAACACTTTGGGGACTCCAATAAATTGATCCTACTCAAATCAGCCGGGGCAGCTGTATGTCCAGATCTCAGTCTGCAAATCAATGAAATCTCCCTGCGGGACAAACGGGCACCAACAAACCATGGTTTCCTTGGAATGACCTCCTGAACTTCCGTATACCACCTTCCGCGCTTTTTAGATATCTCCTTCCAATCATTCTCCCATTCCTCTAACATTTCTCTCTTTATAAAGGGAACAAAATCACTTGAAGGAATTTTTTTATATTTTATTGGGTGCGAACTCCTCGCACTCTTAGCCAGCATATCAACTCTTTCGTTTCCCGTTATTCCCTTGTGTCCTGGAAGCCAGGCCAAGATGACCCGCTGATCATTGAGATGTAAGAGATATAAGAGGAATCTGATTTTTATGAGGATCGTGCTATGTTTCACCTTAAAGGGAGAGGAATTAAGTTGCAATAGACAGCTAAGTGAATCTGTAAATATGACACTATTATCTAGTTTTTCTTGGTAGACATGACTCAGAGCCTCCAAAATTGCCAAGCTTTCTGCCGTGAATATTGATGCTTTTGCAGGTAGGCTAAATATTTCACTAACGTCCAAGGTAGTATTAAGGAAAGCGCAACCCACAAATTGATCTTCCGCAGACTTCGATCCGTCCGTATAGATATGGTTGAAGTTATTTAGCTTTGAAATGAAATCACCAAAGAGCTGATTCATTTTTTTTTTTTAAAAAAGATATATCTGGGTTTGTTATAAACCCAAATACAACCTTATACACCTTTCACACTAAGCTAAAAGCTTGTGCCGTGAAAGGGGAGTTTGCCGGCACCTGGGATCGAACCACGGACCCCATGTTCTGAAGGCCGAGACTCTACCTCCAGGCTACCGACGAACTCAAATTGTTTCGGAATGTTGACTTACTATGTTGCTCTTCCTCCATTCATCGTTATACTCAATCTCAGCTCGAAGCGTAAGCGACTCATATGGGATCTCGTATATTGGATTTTGATAGCTACAACATCTATTCTCTATTGTGCGAGACAACTTTTTGAAACTTTTAACTAAAGAACACTGCTGCATTTTATCATTTTCCGAACATTGAGCCAACTTTGGGAGGAGAGGATGTGATTGCATCGAAATCGTAGAAAGAACGTATTTGTCGCTCAAATATTGTCTACGGATATTGATAGGAGGATCGACGGATTCCACTTGAAGAACATTTGTAGGGGTTGAATTCATACAACCAGTTATTAGTCTGAGGCATTTGAACTGAATTCTGTCCAACTTAAGCTTTAAATATTTAGGAATGGGTTCGAAAATAATAGATCCGTATTCTATAATTGTTTTGACTAAAGCATTGTATAATAGTTTTGATGTTTCAGGATGGGATCCCCACCAAACACCAGTTGTTGATTTAATCAAATTAAACGATTTATTGCACTTGACAACGATGTCACTAATGTGAGTTGTCCAAAGTAAATTACTTTGGAAAGTGACACCCAAAAATTTTACTTCTTTGCATATCGGAATGTTGTCGTTATCAAGTGTAATTGAAATTTTAGGCAATTTTCTCCTCTTTGTAAACACAACCACTTTTGACTTGGTAGTCGATAGTGCCAAATTATTTTCATTAAGCCATCCACTAAGAGAATTCAAGGCCTTTTCCAAGGATTCTGATGCTATTAGAGGGTCTTTGTTAATAGAGTATAAAGTTAGATCATCTGCGTATTGAATAATATCAACATTATTTGGTATTGAACGTTCGATATCGTGAGTATATACGGAATATAACAGGGGACTCAAAACAGATCCTTGGGGTAACCCTTTGTGCGTGGTTCGGCTGACCGAATTTTGTCCAGAATCCAAAAATATCAAGGTACGTTCTTTTAGAGTTTCAAATATCACATTGGCTAATTTGTAAGGAACTGCGAGTTTATGGAGTTTGTTTATTAAAGTAGGTACATGAACATTATCGTAGGCAGACGCTACATCGAGAAATGCAGCAACCAGGCAATGTTTATTTGAAAAGGCGATTCGAATATCAGTACATAGAATACTCAAAGCATCCGTGGTACTTCTACCCTTACGGAATCCGCACTGACTGCGGGCAAGGCAGTTATTATGCTCCAAAAACCAGGGTAATCTGTTCTTTATGAGGTGTTCCATCAATTTCGCTAAGCACGACGACAGAGCAATTGGTCTATATGAAGTACTTTCATTGGGATTTTTATTTGGCTTTGCTATTGGCAAGATGTATTGTGTTTTCCAGCTGTTTGGGATTTGTGCTGACTCAAAAATACTATTTAGAATGTTTAAAAAGAAATTCTGGAAAAATGAACTGGATAGCTTTATAAATGAATGGGGTATATCATCTGGCCCAGGTGTTGAATCTTTTAAGTGTGATAAGACTGATTGTAATTCAAATAAGGAAAATGGGCTATTGAGATTATGGGAAGGTCTGTTGTTGTATTGGAAATGGAGTTCCTGTTTTGAGACAACATATGGAGGAGCAAGATTATCTATGAATTGGAAAAACCAGACGGAATTCAAAGGGATTGGTGGTTTAGTGGGATTAAAGGACAATCTATATCTGCGCACCATCTCCCAGACCATCTTCGAGGATGACTGCGGAGAAAGATTTTTGCAGAAATGATGCCATCCCTCTTTTTTTTTGCGCGAAGCAGTAGTTTAGTTTTGGCTTCTATGCGTTTATATTCGATAAGGTTTTTTACAGACATATCCTTTCGATATTTTTTAGCAGCCTCTTTCCTCTTACCAACTGCCTCTGAACACGCTGAATCCCACCAAGGAGCAGGGAATGATTTCATTCTTTGGAATGAGGAATGGTAAGGTATATATTTTTTGGCTAAAGAGGATATAGTTGTTACTAGTGTCTCATATGTATCAGTACAATCTGTTGAATCCGGAAATAGGTTGGTATTTTTGGGAATGGAGTCAAGTTCGGCCAAGAAATCTAATACTTTAGCCTTAGGAGAATCGATTCTATATCTGGGCCTCGACTGGTTGATAATGTTCAGTTGGATTTTGAAACTGTTAATAATAACCGGGAAGTGATCACTTCCATACCTGTCCTCTGCTACCTTCCATGTAAGGATGGGTGCTAATTGGGGAGAGCAAAATGTGAGGTCTATAGCACTCTTTTTTTCATTAGTGTGAGCAAATTTGGTAGCAGAGCCATCATTTAGTATACATAATTTAGAATTATCAAGAAAAATTTCAGACACATCATCCCCACTACGATCGTTGACGAAAGGTCATAATACCACTAAGAAGAATTATGGAGAGAAATTACTCTTCCGTCAGAGGAGAAATTTCTCGTTCTCGAGAAATTTCTCTGGAGAATTTTCTTCAAAATCCAGAGCTTCAAAATACACGTGCACGCCAATGTATGGTTGACCATAGACGTGAACGTTAGGATATGGTTGACCATAGACGTGAACGTTAGGATATATTATTATCTATCTGTGAGGGTTTGTTTTTAAAATGTCTGTATGAGATTGATTAAATGTATCTATAGATGTCGTGTGCATGGTGGATTATTTGTATGATTTTTGCTGATTCAACTGATAATATGTATCAAATATCTGTTGTGTACCTCAATAATAAATAAATAGGACATAATGAGAGAATTAACTCGAATAATGTCGAGGTTCTACCCAAAGTAAGTTAAGTCTGAGAAATATTGCAGGAGGTGGTAGACATTGGAAGTAATAATAAAAATAAAAAGTTTTGAAAAAGTATTATTTATTTATTCTAAAGTTAACATCGACTTTAATATACACACACCCAGTAGACTTTGGCCGCGGTCACCTTATGGCTTAGCGTCCTCACGCCTAAGTCTTGAAGGTTCCTATTCTCACATCTTTTAGTTGGCTCAATTATTTCATATTTAAAGTAGTCCTTTAGTGAAATTAACACCCTTCCTCATCCATAGATAAATAATTATAATAAAGAATGAACTGAAGGAGCCTCCTTAACAAAATCCTTCTTGAAATTAAATACACAACATAACATGCATAGACAATTCACACAGATCGAGCTAGTCCCAAACTTATATGATGGGTACTAACGCGACGATACACATATACAATACATTAAACTAGATATAATAATAATATCAAGATTATTTTTATAGCGCCGTTTGTAGACAGATCAACCTCAAGGGGGGATTAAGAGATTTATTTATTTATCATTTTAAAGGACACAAACAGTTTAACGTAATTAATATCAACATTCAAATCTCAACAACAAACAAACCAATCAAGGTCCCACAAATTACCAAAGCGTATGACGAACACGTTGCTAGCAAACAATAACAAAATATGTACCTATGTACTTTTTTAAATAATTGAAAACAAAAAATAAGACACAAACCATGAATTTTTTTTAGTTATAAATCAGTTTATGACAATTAAAATCGCTTAAGTTAAGCTTTTAATCACATCCTTCTTTTTCCAATATTCCATGCAACGAATATTAGACAACTATTCGGCATTTGTACCTAGTAACAGACTAAATATTTTACAAATAGTCGAACAAGGTGTAAGAAAACAGTATTTAATATTTAAACCATTGATGAATGAAAAAGAAATTAAAAACTGGACAAGAGTATATATAAATGGAGAAAGGGTTGACATGATTCAATATATCATTGCTTGCAGACAATGAGGATGAGCCTTAAGGGTCGTTCACATACGTTCACTTTCAGTGATCACTCCGGATGATCCTCCAAGATGAACAGGTGTGAACAGGCGTTTCATCAATAGTGATCACTAGCGATGACGGAGGAAGGAGATTACCACTCGTCATAATTTTGATGAAAGGTCCTTTCACTGAAACGACCATAAACAAGTTTAATCTTATAATTTGTTTTATTCTCTATGCATTTGTATCGAATGTCAGAATCATGTACAAAATTATTATGCAGTCGAGAGCTATATTAATTTATTTTAAGTGTTATTTTTCATTTTTGAATTTGTTTAATTATTTTTATACGAAAATAGTCAAACTACATACAACATGAGTGAGAAAGTAGACATGGCAGTGAAAGCATAGGATGAACAAATGTGAACAGACGTGTTCACTTTCGATGAACAGGTTTGACCCTGACACTCTGGATGATCATCCAAAGTGAAGCAATGTGAATGCTACTTTAGGAAGAACTGTCAAAATAGAAAAAAAATTTAATTAAGTCATGACTAAATGTACCGTTGTTAGAAGAGATAAGCCGAAAATTGTCATAAATGGATTGAGTATCATCAAGCAGGTAAGAGAATTCCTGACTTGGGCTGCAAAATAAATCAGAATGGATAATCCAAATCTGAAATCGTATGGACAACTGTAACATCATATTATAAACAGAGGCCTGAGTCAATAACACTTTCGCGTCACGTTCCCGCTCCGTTAGCGTTCGGGTGCAGACGATGTTGCAAGCAAGTGTCAATTTCGTTGCTAAGATACACAATAGTTACGAAAATTAACACTTTGGCGCAACATCGTCTGCACCCGAACGCTAACGGAGCGGGAACGTGACGCGAAAGTGTGTTATTGACTCAGGCCTCAGGACTGCTCCAGACTCTTCCTTATCGTCTTCAGATGGTTTTTAATGTTGCCTCCGGATCATTTACAGAGAGAATAAGAGCTGCCACATAACTTCACTACTAAGAAGTCTACACTAACTGTGAGTCCTAGAGATAGTGGTGTTTAAACTGTGTCTCACTGTCCACAAGGCAGCACACCACCCACTGCATGAGCTGTTCCGCTGACGAAAATGTGTGGCGAAGGCTGTGATCAGCTGCTTAAACTCGTTGAACTCAAAAGGGCAAATACCTCTAAATTTGCAGAAAGAAGAAACAGAGTCGCAGCGTCATCTGCCTGGAATAGATTGCCTTCAGACAAAATTGAAAATGCTACCATTCAGGAAAAATCACAGCACCCTTGAAATGGCCATGAAACATTAAACGGCGTCATGTATAATTTGTTCAATCATCATTATTATGTGTGTATATCTCAAACATGGAGTACTCTAATGGAAACGTTGTATTTGTAATTCAACAAATTGGCCAAAAAAGCTTGCGTACGCGCATACCAATTAATGGCAGAATTTTGTTTCAAACAATAAAAAGGTATTTTGTAAAAGTATTTTGTGTAAAATACAAAATACTCAAAAAAAGTATTTCAAATAAAATACAAAATACTTTTTACAAAAAGGTATTTGAAATACAAAATACAAATACGTATTTTGTATTTGTATTTTAAATACTTTTATTTCAAGTACGTCACATCTCTGATAACTACACACAAACCCGACCCAGGATAATTTGAAAAAGGTCAGTCTTTATTTTGCCCTGCCCGGGAATCGAACCCGGGAACCCTGACTCAAAAGCAAGAGCGTTACCTCTACACCACACCGGCCGGCCAAAAACTACCACCAACTCCTTACTTTAACAATATAGACTTAATTAGTTTACAGTTACTTTTTTTCTACGTACTAGTAGACTAATATATAATATTTCAGATTATTTCCTTCACGTCCTTCAATCGGTACAAGTTTCAAATTATAAACTAAATGTAAAATAATATAACACCTGGCATAATAATAATAATATGGACTAAACTACTGGACCGGTTGAACCTTTTCAAACAAACATTACACACAGAAGGTTTATCATCACTGTGAGCTATTTTATGCCTTGGTAACGTTCTCTAATATTCTTCACCACTATGAATCCTTTTATGTGTCTTCAAAGTACTAGCCCGACATAACTTAATCTTACAAATATTACAATCCAAAGGTTTTTCACCACTGTGTCCTTTAATGTGTCTCAAAAGAATCAGAGTGGTTATTTTTTAATACAAATATTACTAATTAAAATGAATTTAAAAACACTGTATAATTTCCAAATTAAATTTATTCACCTCAAACGTTTTCGCCAAGGCTTCTACTTGGCATCATCAGAAGGACTAATTAGTTAAAGTTCATATTTAGTGAGTATGTTTCCTATTACTAACTTATACTAAGGGTGGGGGGGAGTTTGAAGGTGGGGGAGAAAGGGCGGAGTTGAGGGTGTTTGATAAGAGGGAAGGAGATGCGTATATCAACAAAGGAGATGCATATGGTATTTGGATATTCACCAAATTGTTCTTGTTTTTATGGATTTCAAGAATCTCCAAGGCATTTAATTTGCTAATCTTAGACTCGGAGTGCAAGACCTTTGTTGATATACCCATCTCCTCAAGTGTTAACACAAAAACATTTGATTTATTAACAAATATTACTTTTCACCACTGTGAATCTTTTTATGTGACTGCAAATGACTAGAAGAAATATTTTTTTTCATACAAATATGACACTCACAAAAGGTTTTTCACCACTGTGAATCCTTTTATGTTTTTCCAAAGAACCACGCTGGTAAAATTTTTTCATACAAATATTACACTCAAAAGGTTTTTCACCACTGTGGATCCTTTGATGTTTCTTCAAAGAACCAGACTCACTAAATTTTTTCATGCAAATATTACACTCAAAAGGTTTTTCACCACTGTGGGTCCTTTTATGTGTCTGCAAATGACTAGAACAAATAAATTTTTTCATACAAATATTACACTCAAAAGGTTTTTCACCACTGTGAATCCTTTTATGTTTCTTCAAATAACCAGAATCACTAAATTTTTTCATACAAATATTACACTCAAAAGCTTTTTCACCACTGTGGATCCTTTTATGTTTCTTCAAAGAACAAGACACACTAAATTTTTCCATACAAATATTACACTCAAAAGGTTTTTCACCACTGTGGATCCTTTTATGTTTCTTCAAAGAACCAGACTCACTAAATTTTTTCATACAAATATTACACTCAAAAGGTTTTTCACCACTGTGGATCCTTTTATGTGTCTGCAAAGAACTAGAATGATTAAATTTTTTCATACAAATATTACACTCAAAAGGTTTTTCACCAGTGTGGATCCTTTTATGTGTCTGCAAATGACTAGAACAAATAAATTTTTTCATACAAATATTACACTCAAAAGGTTTTTCACCACTGTGGATCCTTTTATGTGTCTGCAAAGAACTAGAATGATTAAATTTTTTCATACAAATATTACACTCAAAAGCTTTTTCACCACTGTGGATCCTTTTATGTGCCTCTAAAGAACCAGACTGATTAAATTTTTTCATACAAATATTACACTCAAAAGGTTTTTCACCACTGTGGATCCTTTTATGTGTCTCTAAAGAACTAGACTGATTAAATTTTTTCATACAAATGTTACACTCAAAAGGTTTTTCACCACTGTGGATCCTTTTATGTTTCTGCAAATGACTAGAACAAATAAATTTTTTCATACAAATATTACACTCAAAAGGTTTTTCACCACTGTGAATCCTTTTATGTTTCTTCAAAGAACCAGACTCACTAAATTTTTTCATACAAATATTACACTCAAAAGGTTTTTCACCACTGTGAATTCTTTTATGTTTCTGCAAATAACTAGAACAAATAAATTTTTTCATACAAATATTACACTCAAAAGGTTTTTCACCACTGTGGATCCTTTTATGTCTCTGCAAATGACTAGAACAAATAAATTTTTTCATACAAATATTACACTCAAAAGGTTTTTCACCACTGTGAATTCTTTTATGTTTCTGCAAACGAGTAGAACAAATAATTTTTTTCATACAAATATTACACTCAAAAGGTTTTTCACCACTGTGGATCCTTTTATGATTCTTCAAAGAACCAGACTCACTAAATTTTTTCATACAAATATTACACTCAAAAGGTTTTTCACCACTGTGGATCCTTTGATGTTTCTTCAAAGAACTAGAATGATTAAATTTTTTCATACAAATATTACACTCAAAAGACTTCACATATTTCTTTCCATCATTCTTAGACACACTGCGAACATTTCTGCGTCTCGTTTCCTTTACATGAGTTTGATTACTTGGACCTGGTGCATACTCTGTAATCGTTGAAGATATATTGGCCACTGTCACATTGTTAGCTCTCTCGCATTCAACTTTTATATCATGTTCGTGTATATCAATATCTCCATACGGAACTGCATATCCAATGTCACATTTTTCTTCTTCCACGGGTTCAAGTTTCACTTTGATGTTCGCCAAAAAGGTTTCGATTTCATCATCCTCCTTGACACATATTAGCATATCACACAAGACACACTTTTCCTGTTGGCAGTTTGCAATGTTGTGTTCACCAGCACTGGTTCCCTCCATCATATCTTGTGATTTGAAGCTGGGCCACAATGTCAGTATCCGAATGCACTGATTTCATTCAAATGTCTCCAGATGATGTCACTAGGAGAGTTCGTCGGTAGCCTGGAGGTAGATTCTCGGCCTCTTGAACAAGGGGTCGGCGGTTCGATCCCAGGTGCCGGCAAACTCCCCTTTCACGACACAAGCTTTTAGCTTACTGTGGAAGGTGTATAAGGTTGTATTTGGGTTTATAACAAAACCCAGATATATCTTTTTTAAAAAAAAAAAAAATTAATTAATTAGCACATGTTGATGTTATTAGCAGCGGGTTTAAAAGTAGAAAGCGTGCGACAAGCATGTAGCCAAGATGACAGTTTATTATTAAAAGGAAACATTAGTCTTGTGTAGGTAAAAATACTGTATAACAGTTAGCAAAGACCAGTTAAGCCATACCTTTTTAAATACCAGGTTAATGATTTGCAGATAACTGGTATAATTTTACCTGTTAACAAAAAGGTCTACTGAATCTGAAACAGATATTGCTGTTTCTCCTTTCAAATCGTCGTAAAAAGGTATTGTTCTTTAAACTGTTATTGGTATTATATCAGTTTCAACAAAACAAAATGGACGAAAGTATACACCTTCAGATTCAAAAGGAAAGAATAAAAAAAATGTTAAAATTATATTGTCGATACATCATATTTGATCCTTTTAGCCAAGTGCTTTCTTATTATTACATTATAATAAATTTGCTCCTAAATAGAAACGAGCATTGGAACACAGATTTAAAAAGCGATATAAAATGTTAATATTAGTTCATGTCGTAAAAGAGATAAAATAACAAAATCGAAATATCACATTATCGATATATCATATTGGATCCTTTTGATTAAGTGTTTAAATATACCTATCTTTCATCAAACTTACTCAATAGTCGAAACGCATAACAGTTTAAATACCATTTTAACTACAGTAGTTATAGTTCATGTCGTAAAAGAGATAAAATAACATAATCGAAATATCACATTATCGATATATCATATTGGATCCTTTTGATTAAGTGTTTATATTTACCTATCTTTCATCAAACTTACTCAATAGTCGAAACGAATAACAGTTTATATAACAGTTTAACTAGAGTTAACACCGACACAGTGAATGAATTAACTAGAGTAGTTATAGTACATGAGATGAGTTATAGTAGGTACTCACATAAAAAGGGATGAAATAATTAAATATGAATAGAGGATTGTCGATTCAATTCATTCGTTCCTTTAAATTAAGTGCTATCGTGTTACTTATTTTATCAAACTTCGTCTAAAGTTAAACCACAATGTTTTGTTATTGAAGAACGAAGTATTAAACATTAGACAATATATCAAAAATATATCTTTTTATTTTCAATCGCACATAAATATATAAGAATTTTCAATCGTACTTGGGTAAGTTGTTTTTTTTTTATATTCTATCTAAATTTTCATAAATGAAATTCAAAAATGTGTTTTCTTTACCAATATTTAATCTGTCCGTGAGTGAATAAGGAAAAAATAAAAGTGTATGGCGGAGTGAATTAATTTAACTTTGACTTTTTGAATATTTTTTTTATTGCATGTAATAGAAAATAATCCCTAGAATAAATGAAATTTCATTTTTTATTATATTATATGAAATTAATCATTTAAATTATCTGTCACAATCTTAGTTAAATATCTTTTGAATATTTGACGATACCTAGTTAAACTCAAATTCCTCAGAGTTAACGAGGAAATTTTTGATAAATAATAGCCTCATTTATCTATGTACTTGTCTGAACCTTTTTTTATTATTTTTAAATGCGAAGTGATGAGGGATAAGCATTTTAAATTTTTTTCAAGGAAAAATAAGACTCCAGTAGGCAGTACTCGAATTCATTGTAAAGATGCGTGGCAATCAAGTGTCAAGTGGTGATAACTATGAAGTTTTAAAGTTATTTATTAAAGTTACTCGCCAGGTTTTCGGTATTGTTGTATTTATCATATTGTATTTGCACTATATGGTGACTTCCTTTGAATATGTGGGTTTGTTAATCTTGTCTAGTTTAATGTTATACCTCGCCAGGTTTGCCATTGCACATAATGGTGGCTTCCTTTGAATATGTCCATATATTTTATATTTGTGATTATTTTATTTATTTTGTGTTTGTTTATCTTGTCTAGTTCAATGCTATACCTCGTCAAGTTTTCAGTATTGTTGTAATTATCATATTGTATTTGCACTATATGGTGACTTCCTTTGAATAATATTATATGTGTATTTGTAAATCTTGTCTATTTTAATGTTATACCTCGCCAGGTTTGTCATTGTACATAATGGTGGCTTCCTTTGAATATGTGTATATATTTTGTACTTTATGATTATTTTATTATACATTGAGTATTCGCAGTTGTTAATTTTTTATTATTTGTTAATTAATATCGTTATGTTTAATATCTAGGGTTAATTCTATTATACATAATTGTGCTTCACCTATCCCACTTCCTTAAATTAAATCCTGTGTATTTTTTTTCTATAAGTATTTCTTTTAGGCTTTTGTTTGATCATATTTTTTGTTTTAAATATATAACTTACACATTTTTTTTTAAAATATTTAATTGACTGAAGGACGTCTCATGTTCCTGCACTTCGCTCACGAAATCGAGTAATGCAGGGAGGGGGGGTGTATATAAATAGGTAAAAAAATACTAGTTTAAAATAACAGTTATTTCTTAGTAGCAGGTTGATCAATACCTGTTATCTAAAAATACCAGTTAAGCCCATCTCTAGAAACATAGATAACAGTAGTGATTAGAGTTGGCCGTTATAACTAGAGGTGGGAATAACTGTTATTTCAAAATAACGTACAACCAATTATCGGTATTTGTAAATAACAGTTATTCAAAAATGTTATTTAATAACGATAAAATTATATAAATATAAAAAATAAAAAAAAATAAAAAATAAATAAAAAAAACAAAAAAAAATAACTACATCATAATATTCAAAGAGGCCGAATAAAATCTAATGATGCTAAAATATTATTATTATCGTATCAAATGGAAATACATTTGCCTACCAATGCATTTCTCAAGAATTTCTCTAACATAAAATACGCATTAAATTATATTTCATTCCGAAATAATATATCACCAGTTTAATATCAAACAAATATTATATTCAAAATTATCCTTTGATTTATTAATGTCATTATTAGAAAACTTGTACATACCAGCTACGTCTAAATAAACGAATGACTACGTTTAAACGAAACTATTGTGTTCCTCCAAAAAATTCAAATAACTACACAACTAAATAGTTCAAAATAAAAACAAGGAAACCGCCATCGTTTAATAACATCCGAAGCTATTAAACCAAACGAAATATGAAAAAACTGCCGTCGTTCAATAACGTGCTACGTTATTGAAACGTTATTGAACGACGACAATAACAAAGTCGTAACAATGTGGTACGTTATAATATAACTAAACGAAAACGAAATAACTATAGTCGTCGACAATAACTAAACGGAATAACGATAACCTTGTTATAACAGTTGAATAACGTCGTCGTCGAAAATAACATTTATGTTATTGACAAGAAACTGTTAGTTTAGTTATTTTGAAATAATGAGTTTAAAAATGAGTTATTAGTTATAACCGCCAACTCTAGTTATAACTAATAACTCATTTTTAAACTCATTATTTCAAAATAACTAAACTAACAGTTTCTTGTCAATAACATAAATGTTATTTTCGACGACGGCGTTATTCAACTGTTATAACAAGGTTATCGTTATTCCGTTTAGTTATCGTCGACGACGGCGTTATTCAACTATTATAACAAGGTTATCGTTATTCCGTTTAGTTATCGTCGACGACGGCGTTATTCAACTGTTATAACAAGGTTATCGTTATTCCGTTTAGTAATTGTCGACGACTATAGTTATTTCGTTTTTGTTTAGTTATATTATAACGTACCACATTGTTACGACTTTGTTATTGTCGTCGTTCAATAACGTTTCAATAACGTAGCACGTTATTGAACGACGACAGTTTTTTCATATGGTTTAATAACTTCGGATGTTATTAAACGATGGCAGTTATTTTGAACTATTTAGTTGTATAGTTTTTTTTAATTTTTTGGAGGAACACAATCGTTTCGTTTAATTGTAGTCATTCGTTTATTTAGAGGTAGCTGGTAGGTACAAGTTTTCTATAGGTAGGTATCGAATAAAATATTTGTTTGATTTTAAACTGGTGATATATTATTTCGGAATGAATTTTTTTTTATTTATTTATTTATTCTTCTTGCACATCATCATGCACAAAATATATTTTTTATGCGTATTTTATGAGAAATTCTTTGCATTGGTAGGCAAATGTATTTCCATTTGATACGATAACAATAATATTCGGATTCTTTGAATATTATAAATTATTATTTTTTTTTTTACAATTTGATCGTTATTAAATAACGTTTTTTAATAACTGTTATTTACAAATACCGATAAATGGTTGAACGTAATTTTGAAATAACAGTTATTCCCACCTCTAGTAGTGATGTCAACTTGGCATATAATATGACGTATTCTGTACAAGCCATTTCCGGGCAGCGTTCATAGAGTCGTCGAGTGATCACTTGACGACGCTCCAGCCGTTCACGCGCCCGGAGCGAGTCACCCGACGACTCGCACTTTCGCGTTCAGGATGTCGTCGGGCGTACAACCGAACAACCGAATTCATAGCAGGGTGATTATGGATAGCCTAGTAGTATTCACAGCAATTTTAAAATTTTCGACGCCGGGACCCTCTACAGACGGACGCTCGGAGCTTTTTCGTTAGTAACGGTGGCGCATTATTCGTTCTGTTTATTCATGATTTGTTCATTGCCTAATACATTTCGAGAGATAACGCAAATTTATAAAGAAGGAATAATAAAATACGAATTTGCTTGTAATCAATGTACAGTAAATAATAAACAGAAATAAATATTTGGTCTCCCACTATTTTCCATAAGTTATCGATTGTCATGGATTAGGCAAATGGTCTCAAAACTTCACATAATAATATACTACAATTTGCACCTATTCTGAATGTACTATTCCACACTATCAGTATACCAGCCGCATGTAATAAACATGCAAGCCATCCTTTCTGTGCCAACAAAAAATTAAGATACTCGGAATTTAAAATTTCATGTGTCTTTATTTTTTCGAACACCTGAAAACTTACGGAAGAGTTGGAGACCACTTCTTTGCCAAGTGCTCCACGTAAAAACGAAAGAATCCTGAATATCTTATTTTTTATTGGCACGAAGAGGACAATCTGCATGCCTATTACTTGTTCGACATGCTGTAGGGGTATAGCAGTCAGTAGATAGCAGTAATATTAAGTTTATAGTTTATTATCCTGTGTTCCACTCAGTCGAATTAATTTTTTTTCCCCTCTAAATTTAAAAGCCTTATAATGCAGTATTTCGTTAATTTTTTATCGATCATACTTCTTAACTTTTCAATTATATTTATAAATTTGTGTTATCTCTCGAAATATACAAGACAATGAACAAATCATGAATAAACAAAACGATTAATGCGCCACCCTTATACCAACGAAAAAGGTTCGGGCGTCCGTCTGTAGAGGGTCCCGGCGTCGAAAATTTTAAAATTGCTGTGAATACTAGGCTATCCGTACAGAATACAACATATATGCCAAGTTGACATCACTACTGTTATCTATGTTTCCTTTTAATAATAAACTGTCATCTTGGCTACATGCTTATCGCACGCTTTCTACTTTTAGGCCCGAAATTACAATCAGTAGCTTATCGTGGAGCTTTGGTGAGGAGGCTTAAAAGTTAAGTCGAGCTTACTGCTCACACGAGAATTTCAATCAATATTCGACTGCGACTTGACTAAGCCGCAAATATGGTTAAGTTGGTAGCCCTACTAGTTGTTTTATCGTGATTTTGTCTATGCATTAACCTCACATCTAACGGCGACGCGCGCCATTTTTCGTGTTGTTGTTTTGATTTCGTAAATGCTCTTGGATTTTTTCGTTACCGACGAAATAGGGTCAGTAACGAAAAAATTCAAATAGAAGCGCAAATGAAGCAACCTTAGAAACAACAAACAAAAAGCGTAATGAAAGCGCGAACATATGACATTAATGTCAGTTTGTTCTTATTGTTACTAGTGGCGCCTCCTGGTGATGAAAAAAATAACTGAGTTTAAGCAAGCTTAACGTTGTTGAGGACACCCCCGGGTATTCCTTAACTTAAGGAGTAGGCTAAGCCGCAAATTCGTGCTAAGGAGACATTGTAATTCGCGTAATTTTGGAAAGCGAAGCTTTATGTGTTCCTTAAGGTTAAGGAGGATCTTAAGCCTGTATTGTAATTTTGGGCCTAAGGCGCTGCTAATAACATCAACATGTGCTAATTAAGTAATTGTATACACAAATCTCCTAGTGACATCATCTGGATAAATTTGAATCAAATCAGTGCATTCGGATACTGACATTGTGGCCCAGCTTCAAATCACAAGATATGATGGAGGGAACCAGTGCTGGTGAACACAACATTGCAAACTGCAAACAGGAAAAGTGCGTCTTGTGTGATATGCTAATATGTGTCAAGGAGGATGATGAAATCGAAACCTTTTTGGCGAACATCAAAGTGAAACTTGAACCCGTGGAAGAAGAAAGATGTGACATTGGATATGCAGTTCCGTATGGAGATATTGATATACACGAACATGATATAAAAGTTGAATGCGAGAGAGCTAACAATGTGACAGTGGCCAATATATCTTCAATGATTACAGAGTATGCACCAGGTCCAAGTAATCAAACTCATGTAAAGGAAACGAGACGCAGAAATGTTCGTAGTGTGTCTAAGAATGATGGAAAGAAATATGTGAAGTCTTTTGAGTGTAATATTTGTATGAAAAAATTTAATCATTCTAGTTCTTTGCAGACACATAAAAGGATCCACAGTGGTGAAAAACCATTTGAGTGTAATATTTGTATGAAAAAATTTAATCATTCTAGTTCTTTGAAGAAACATCAAAGGATCCACAGTGGTGAAAAACCTTTTGAGTGTAATATTTGTATGAAAAAATTTAGTCACCCTTATTCTTTGAAGAAACATAAAAGGATCCACAGTGGTGAAAAACCTTTTGAGTGTAATATTTGTATGAAAAAAATTATTTCTTCTAGTCATTTGCAGTCACATAAAAAGATTCACAGTGGTGAAAAGTAATATTTGTATTAAAAAATAACCACTCTGATTCTTTTGAGACACATTAAAGGACACAGTGGTGAAAAACCTTTGGATTGTTATATTTGTAAGATTAAGTTATGTCGGGCTAGTACTTTGAAGACACATAAAAGGATTCATAGTGGTGAAGAATATTAGAGAACGTTACCAAGGCATAAAATAGCTCACAGTGATTATAAACCTTCTGTGTGTAATGTTTGTTTGAAAAGGTTCAACCGGTCCAGTAGTTTAGTCCATATTATTATTATTATGCCAGGTGTTATATTATTTTACATTTAGTTTATAATTTGAAACTTGTACCGATTGAAGGACGTGAAGGAAATAATCTGAAATACAATGGTGCCTCACAGAACGAACTTAATTCGTTCCAGGAGCAAGTTTGTTATGCGAAAAATTCGTTATGTGAAACGCGTTTTCCCATAACAATACATGTTAAAAAAAATAATTCGTTCTGTAGCATAAAATATGCTAAGATGACATAAAAAAGATAATTTTTTTGGTTATTATTTTTATTTAGATACATCTAACAAAAACATATTTTTTTTAATTTTAAGACAGACTAAGTAGAGTCTACCGAATCTTGCACATCTTCATCCATTTTCTGCTTTTTGGCCGATGGATTCATGAAAAACCTGTCCAAAGTCGTTTGTTTTTCTCTTTTCTCCAACATCGTAAGTTAAGCGCAGTGACTAACGACTGCCTGCAGTGCCTGCGCGGGAGTATGCAATACATCGGCAGCGATCGTGGAAGCTCGGGCGACTTCGTTGTGTGAAGCGAAGTTCGTTGTATGAATCGTGAAATGAACGAACAGGAAGTTTCGTTGTGTGCAGCGTTCGCTGTGCGAGGCGTTCTTTATGCGAGGCACCACTGTATTATATATTAGTCTACTAGTACGTAGAAAAAAAGTAACTGTAAACTAATTACGTCTATATTTTTAAAGTAAAGAGTTGGTGGTAGTTTTTGGCCGGCCGGTGTGGTGTAGAGGTAACGCTCTTGCTTTTGAGTCAGGGTTCCCGGGTTCGATTCCCGGCCAGGGCAAAATAAAGACTGACCTTTTTCAAATTATCCTGGGTCGGGTTTGTGTGTAGTTATATGTGTATATGTGTTAAATGTAGAGATGCAACGAATGGTATATTTAACCGAATCCCGAATATTTTTTATTTATTAATTTATTCTTCACTGTACATTGGTTACAATATTAAATAATAAAATTGTGTCATAAAAATAACAGTTATACAATTCAATATACAGAGGGCGAGTTTTTCGCTAAAATGCGATGTCTTCCAACTAACCCGAATATTATATAAATCATGTGCCGAATAACCATAATATATTCGGTGAATATAAGGTCAAACAATGGTGAAAGCGCCCAGTACTCCCGACAGCTCATCTCCGTGTAGGTTGTCATGGGAGTCTTATAATTTGATATCGTTAGAATGGTACTAGTGTTGCCATCTATCGAAATCCTGTGAAAGCTCTGGCCCCCTATCCAGAGATATCGTAAATACCTTTTTGATATTATCATAAAAACAGATTCCTTCTTCTTGATCCTCTTCCGGCGAGTCAGCCATTTTGGCCAGTCTCCCGCTGTTCGTCTCCCAACAGAGAACAGCGGGAACTCGCTCAATATAAAAATATTTCTTCTCTTCTTCTAAATACTGTGAGTGTCGCTTTTATAATGTAGTTCAGTATTAAAAACTGTGAATTGTTTTGTTTTGTGTAATTATAAACTGTGTAACCATTTCTTCGTGAATAAACTGATCGTACAACATCATGCTAGTGTTTCCACTTCAAACAACCACCACATACATTTTACCCAACGATAAACCCTGAGAGAGTCACTGAAATCTGCCGATTATGAGCAGGCGGGGGAGGAACGTTACAGAATGGCACTCCAACGTGAGGCCTAATTATTGTGGTGTTTGTTGTGTTTGGAGTGAATTTAACAGTGCATAAATAATAACATTAAATAGTGCGTAGTTAAGTTCGTTACGTATCACGTGACCCACCCATGTTTCCATGTATCACCAACACACACACACTTCTCTAGAATGTTCGATCAAAAAACGGTTGAAATTTTCCCATCATCGCAACAAGACTGTGCAACTGTCGTTTTTGCTTTTCGAAAATTTCACCGCATGACCAATAAGGACTATAATGGTGCTTCAGTGAATATTTGAGTTAAATAAACAGTGCTATAAATAATAAAAACATTTTAATAATTAAATAAGTGAGTTTTGAATTTTCGCCACACCACAACAAGTGTACATCGTAAATTTCCATCGCATGACCAAAAAAATAAGGTTATGTTAGTGCTTCAATGAACATTTGAATTGATAAATAGTGTAATAATAACCACATTTTAATTAATAAATAATCAAGTGCGTGATACATTTGCGCGCCCTCAAAAACTCATATAATAAAGAAAAAACCGTTACATCAACAAAGAAAAAATGAACGAGTCCATTTATTTGAATTATAAACAGTGTTAAAATAAAAACAATTTAATAATAAATATATGCGAGATACATTTATGATCTTCAAAAAAATCCGCTATATTGCAAGTACGATCAGATACTGATAATGAATGGAGAATTTAAGAAATAAATACAACAAGAAATTCACAAATTGTGAACAGATACTCCAAACTTTCCTAAAGACGTCCAGATAATTTCCTTCTGATGAGATGAAGATCTCCAACGTTACAATCTCTTAAGAA
The DNA here is from genome assembly GCA_947579605.1 of Athripsodes cinereus. Taxonomy (NCBI): domain Eukaryota; kingdom Metazoa; phylum Arthropoda; class Insecta; order Trichoptera; family Leptoceridae; genus Athripsodes; species Athripsodes cinereus. The sequence goes on along the minus strand of OX388308.1, from coordinate 32,078,598 downwards.
GCCTGCTACCACCACTGCGAAGGATGTCCAAAGCAGATTTTCTTCCTTGACGGTTCCTGACCTCCTATAGAAGGAAGGATGTCCCATGTTTTGTCATCTAGATCTGACGATTCTTCGAGGCCTTCTTTATCTACACAGAGAACCCTTGATGCTTGATGGTTTTGAGGATGATGAAATAAATGCTTCCTTCATTCGTAATAGACAACCTTAATCATCTAACTACTACACAGGTTTTTATGAAAGAATTGGGTGTTGTTTTTTGTTCATTTTGTACTGAAATATTTTATATACCTACTACATATAGATACAGTTTTTATATGTTGTTCCATGCTTTGCCTTTTGTGCCAATGAGATTGTAAAAATTCCAGTTTCAATTTTGCATAAATTCAAGTGATACTAGCCAATTTCATTTTACAATTATTTACAGAATTATTTGTTTGTTGATGTAAGATTCTACACTGAAGGATCTACAAAGTAAGAGTTGTAAATTTATAAATGTCTAGTTTGTGAAATAGTCCAAGTAAAGTTTTTCTATATCTGGTTAAATACACTCAAAAGTAAAGAAATCAAATTTAAATTCATTGTACTTGTACCTACCAGCGTGCGTGTCACGCGGGCTGTGTAATATTTATGTATGGGTTGAAGTGAGATGACCATAGACCTCAATATTGCTAGAAGAGGCTTAAAAGAAAAACAAATTTGAATAATTACCAATAATTCTTTTACTCATATGCTGGAATTGTTAATTTTGTGATATGTAATGTATGTAATGTAATGTCTACGATATTTCCAGGGAATGTCAAACTTTCCAGCGGTTTCCAAACTTTAACAATTTAAAAAATATTGTTATTAATTTTTTTTTCTCGAGTCTTATCAAAGGGCAAGACTTCCAAACATTTTTTTTAATACCCAATGGTTCCCAACTGTTGAGATTTGATGTTACGAAGGTTGCCAAACTTTTTTTTAACATTTTTTTTTGCTTTGAGGAATTTTTTTTTTTGATTCTTATTAGGAGCCCATATTTCCTAGAGCAATTTTCAAACCAAGGTGTCCACTGTTTCTCAACTTTTTTTTGTTTTGGGAAAAATTTTTTTTTTCCTCTTTCAAAGAATTTTTTTTTGAATTCCTGCAAGTCCATCGCAATCTATCCAGCGCTGAAGATTGGTACGTATGATCTTTTGTCTTGTTGATTATTATTTGCCAATTTTCTTTCAGATCGTCAGTGCAAAACGTTTTGCATGTGCAATTTTTCTATTTCTCCTGTATAAGGATTAACTTATAAAGGAGAACCGTTTATTATTCTATTGTCATTGCAAGTTGGAATCTCAAAATGTCTGGATCATCTTTTATGCCTATTTCGCGAGTCAATGTATCCAATTCCCGGACTCTTAAACACGCATTAACCCAGAGAGGTATAACGCCCAGCCATTCTCTCGCTGATCTTAGAGCTCAGTGTGTAAATTTCAACAATAAGATCTCTGAGATGCCTCCATCAATTGAGAGTTCTGATTTGTCCAGTGACGCCGGTTCCAATTGTGCCATTACTACGGAAACTGTTAACCTCAGCCATCCCAATTCTCCTGCACGCACTCTGTCCTTGGATACTCCTCGACGTCAAACTACTTGTGTGCCTTTAAATATCAATTTTTCTTCTTGGCCCATTCCTATCTTCAACGGTGAGGGTGATCTCATCGAATTTTTTTACTCGATTAGAGGAATTATGTCTGTCTCGAAGATTTGACATAGCTCTACTGCCTACTGTTCTTCCAGAATTTCTAACCGAAAAAGCTCTTACCTTTTATCGAGCTGCTCGACTCAACACCTTGTGTTGGGAAGATCTGAAAACCACCTTCCTCGACCGCTTTGATAACGAAAGTATAACTTCTGAGCGACGAATGAATATATGGTGTTCCAGGCAATCACCTTCTGAAACCGCATCCGATTACATTTCGCGTGTCACAATGAGGAACAGAAGTCTGAAATCTCCTATTAGAGATTCTGAAATTCTAAAAATCGTTAAGAAAGGTCTTAGAACAACTTTTGCGGCTGCCATAATTGGTGCAAATCCTTCCAACATAGTTGATTTGGAGCAAGTATGTACTGGATTCGAACGTCTCACTCTTGTCATTTCTTCTTCTATGCCTGCAACCTCAAATAATGCGCCTCCTCCTACTCGCCCAAAGGTCGCATTTACCCATGATACACGTAGGAACAATAATTGTTATACTTGCGGTAAACCAGGACACCTGGCCAGAGATTGTAAATTTAAAATGCCAACTCCTCGTACCTTTTATCGACCCCGTCATTTCTCTGCAAATTCTAATGTCCATGCTTCTAACACCTCACGAGTTTCAATGCCTAACTTAAGTATGCCACCTCCTAACCTGTCTCGACGTCCAAAAAACTTGTAAACTACCGGTCTTCTGCTCGTCCTTCTCCTGGGAAGAGAGATGCCGAGTGGTCAGACTGGTTAGCCTCTGTTGAACTATTCCATCTTACCTGTCATTTAAACGAAGTTGCCATTACCAGTGGTTCGGACAATCGTCCTCACATCAATTTTAAAATTCGCCATGTTCCCTTTAGAGCTCTCTTAGATACTGGAGCTGCAGTAAATATATTGGGTAGAGATACTTATAAAACTTTTACAACCTTAGGCTATACCCTGCGACCCTATGTTCAAACATTGTTTGGTGTTAACAGTTCCTCTTTCCAGTCTATTGGAAAGATCATTCTTCCTCTTTGCTTTGATAACAAGACTGTTCATGTTACTTTTATTGTGGCCCCTTCTGTTTCTCATGGAATAATTTTGGGTGTCCCATTTCTTGAAAACTCCGGCTTAGCACCACGACTCTTTCCGAATAATAATAATTCTTTGACAAATCCAATAGCTAGTAAACACATATTTGTTACATCTTCGTCCCCTTCTTGCCTAGTTTCTGCCAATAATCTTACTCCAGCACAATGTACTGAACTGAATGAAGTCAAAGAACTATTTTCAACGATTTCTTATGAAACCAAAGGCTTAGGTCGTACCCATCTTATAAGTCATGTTATCGACACGGGCGATAATCTGCCTGTAAAACAGAAAACTTACCCCCAATCTCATGTCAGAAGAGAACAACTTTGTACTGAAATTGATGCCATGTTAAAAATGGATGTAATCGAACCTGCCCGTAGCCCTTGGCTAAATAATGTTTTTATTGTACCCAAAAAAGATGGTACTGGTCGATTTGTATTAGACCCTCGTAGATTAAATGACGTCACTAAGACCGACTGCTATAGACTTCCCAATATCAATCGCATATTAGATAACCTTCGTGATACCAAGTTTCTTACAAGTCTTGATTTAAGTCACGGTTTTTGGCAATTGCCCCTATCACTCGAAAGCCGTCCAAAAACTGCCTTTTTTGTGGAAGGTAGAGGACAATATCACTTTAAAGTCACCCCATTTGGACTGAAGAATATACCTGCTGAAATGCAAAGACTCATGGACAAACTCTTTTCTGATCTTGGTGATCATGTTTTCTGCTATCTGGATGATATCTTAATTTGTAGTCCTACATTTGAATCTCACATTGCCTCCTTGAAGACCGTATTCCAACGCTTAAATGAAGCCAATCTTACTATAAAGTTAAAGAAATCTGTTTTTTGTAAAGATTCATTAAAATATCTTGGTCACGTCATCAACCAAGACGGTATTACTACCGACCCCGAAAAAATAAATGTAATGTTAAATTATCCACGTCCCACTTCAACTAAGGAACTAAGAGGTTTCCTTGGAATGTGTTCTTACTATAGACGTTTTATCAAATCATTTTCTGCTATTGCCTCTCCTCTTTGCAAATTGACAAGTAAGAAGTTTAATAAACAATTTTCTTGGAATAATGAAGCCGAACAATCTTTCATTGCTTTAAAATCTGCCATGATAACGGCCCCTGTATTGAAACCCCCTGACTATTCGCTACCTTATATACTTACTTGCGATGCTAGTGCAATAAGCATAGGTAGTTTCCTTTCACAAAAATCTCCTGATGGAACTGAGCATGCCATAGCTTATTTCTCCCGTAAACTTTCTGATACTGAACAACATTATTCCACTACTGACCGCGAATTACTTGCTGTCGTAGATTCTGTACATCATTTTCGTAGCTACTTAGAAGGTACTCATTTTACCCTTATGAGCGATCATGGATGTTTGAAATATCTAAAAACCATTTCTTCTCCCAGCGGACGTTTAGCCAGATGGGCTATGCGTCTATCACAATACAGTTTTGATTTTGTTTATAGGAAAGGTTGTGAAAACAAACTTGCTGATGGACTCAGTCGAATTCCTGTTTCTGCTTTCACTTTTCCTTCTGCTTATACCAATGTCTCCGATCCATGGTATCGTAAAGTTTACAAATCTTGTGAAGAAAGACCCCAAGACTGCCATAATTTCATGTTAGAGGATGGTCACCTCTATAGATACTGTAAAAATAAGAAACCTACTAATTCTTCCCCAGATTCTTCATTTTGGAGACTTGTTGTGCCTTCTGATCAACTTGAACCTTTAATTTCAGAATTTCATGATAACAATTGCCATCCTGGAGTTTTAAAAACTCACGCCTATCTCTCCCAAACTTTCTATTGCCGTGGTTTATTGTCCACCATTAAGGATTATGTAAAGCAGTGCCAAACATGTAAGGCATATAAACATAATAACCAAGCGCCTCATGGATTAATGAAAAACCCAAAACCCGTCACTAGACCTATGGAATCATTGAGTATTGACCTGGTAGGACCATTGCCCATGTCATATAAGCGCAACGTGCATATCCTTACTGTTGTAGATATTTTTACCAAATATCTTTGGGCTTTTCCACTACGAAACCCTACGGCTAAAGAAATAATCAAATTACTCGAGGAACGAATTTTTCTTCCCTATTGTATTCCGCGGTGTGTTGTCTTGGACAACGGCCGACAGTTCGTTGCTAAAGAATTTAAATCATTTTTACATTCTTATGGGATCAATGACTTGTTTTATAATGCATATTATCACCCACAGAATAACCCCGTTGAAAGATACAATTCTACTCTTCTTACTGCTCTTTCTATATTGGTAGAAAATGATCAACGTTCTTGGTGTTCCAAGCTTCCAAAAATCTGCTCTTGTATTAATAGTACTGTAAATGTAACCACAGGTTACACTCCCTATTTCCTTGTACATGGTACAGAATATGTTCCTCATGCCTCCTTCCATAGAACTGTCAATGCCTCTGATGGTGGTACCTTAGAAACATTTGCCGAACAACGTCAACGTCGTTTATCAGAAATGAACGCGCTTTACGACGAAATTTCCTCCTCATTGACCAAGGCTTTCCATCGTAATGCCGATAGATATAACCTTCGTCGCAAAACACTTCGTCTGGACATAGGTCAAATTGTCTGGAGAAGGTCATTCGTTCATAGCAACGCTGCGAGTTATTTTTCAAAGAAATTGGCACCTCGTTTCATCAAGTCTCAGGTTCACCGAATCATATCCCCTAACGTATACGAGCTATACGATGTAGATACTGGAGCAATGGGAAACTATCATGCAAAGGATATCATTAAATTCTGAGTGCTATGTATGTGTTTCTACAATTTTTTTTGTGTATTTCATTCTGAATATATATCCGTCAATGTAAACTTGTAATTTTGATAAAATATGAAGAATTTATGTAAAAATGTAATGTTTTCTTGGGCTGCAATTTTCATAAATAAAAAGAACTATGTCTATACATCACAGGTCAATGTTAATAGTGAATTTTGTATGTAATAAAAATGTTAGACTCACAAAAGAAATTATATTTACAGCCATAATAATGTCAAAGGAATTATCTTTTCTTCCTTCTTCAAATCAAAATAAATTAAAGATAATGTAAATAGTCAAAGATTTGGTATTTCTACTCTTCAAGTACTTGTAACTTTTGCAGCCCATGTTATTGTAAACTTTTAGTTAAGAAAACTCATAGAGGCTCTTCAAGATTCCGCTTCTGTGAGAATTTTGAATTGTTCGAATCTTGTGGCGCCCTGAAATAATTTTTTTTTTGTATGTTTTGATCATCTTTTGTTTGCGCCCGTGGATGCATGAAGTTGCCTTTATCATCTCATATGCTAGCCGTTTACAGTAGCAACGTGTTCGCAATAATCTGAACCCATCCACTGTCGCAGACAAAAGTCATACAACATGTAGTCTTAAAGAATTTTGTACTGTATAACTGATGTAATTTTGACCCTCCAGTATACGAAAGTATACGAATTCTTTTGTAATTTTCCTTAAATTTTGTGTGAACTCATGAATCACCGAGTTATGTGGTAGCTGTTGTAATTCTTATGATAGATGATGGATGTAGGGTATAAAAGTAAAGTATGTCAGATTGTACAGTAAATGATGAAGTATGAAAGTGTGTGAAAGACTACCACTAATTCTCTTAGTTTATCAAATCATTAATGTAAAATCTTAAATTGAGGGCCAAGGTCGCATCAGACAAATTAAAAATAAGTTTATTGTTTTCAATCTTTAGTGTGCATGGTTTTGTAAATAAATTATATGGCAAGGTTTCTCACATGGTGTGAACCTGCTGGCCATTTTGCGGCAATTTTACTGTATGGAATGCGTACCCTTACAGTAATTTCTATTTGCCTAGTATGAATGTTAAGGAGTCATTGGATGATTCGCCATCTTCCATGTACATCTCCTGATTTAGACTGATATAGAGGTATGACTAATCGTCCTACCCTAATACAATCAGTTCTAACTCAAATTTATTTTAGTTATATTTCAATTTTTCAATGCCCGACAAGCTTATTGTCCATGTGAGGTTTGAGCACGCTCAAACAAGAAAAATTCATACAGGTCGCTTAGAGTAGCTCTGCGCGATAGGTTTGGTACCTGATATTAACCATTTGCCTGTATGAAAGTGGTGGAAGTTTCCACAAGAGAAAAATGCTATAGGGTAAAGGATTACCGCCCTTATAATAGAGGTAGATCAGATGTAATTGTAATGGATACCTCCTCTTGGAGTAAAGAAAAGTGTTTGTAAAATTGTTGAAGGTTTTGTTATATTATGTAAAAAAAAAAAAGAATTTAATAATTGTGTTTGTCTTGAGCATGTGGGGGTTTGCCTGGAGGTATGGCGGGAGCATTGTCTGCGATCCCGTTTCCGCGACCTGTTCTGTCGGCGCATCTTCCTGGTCCCTTGCTTGCTTGAGACATGTCTATTTGTAAAGGAATAGTTAAGAATTTGTTACTAATGTCTGTTAAAAAAAAAAAATTGTATCTTTGTGTTGACACTCACAGTATTGTAAAACCTTCTTATCTTTGACACTCACAGTATTGTAAAAAATCTTGTCTTATCTTTGTCACTCTTGTTTCTGTAGAATCCTCCTTATTACTGACTTTGAGACTTTTCTTTTTTTATTCATTTTTTTCTTTAAAAGACAACTTGAGATGGTGTCATGGGAGTCTTATAGTTTGATGTCGTTAGAATGGTACTAGTGTTGCCATCTATCGAAATCCGGTGAAAGCCCTGGCCCCCTATCCAGAGATATCGTAAATACCTTTTTGATATTATCATAAAAACAGATTCCTTCTTCTTGATCCTCTTCCGGGGAGTCAGCCATTTTGCCTCTGTCTCCCGCTGTTCCTCTCCCAACAGAGAACAGCGGGAACTCGCTCAATAAAAATATTTCTTCTCTTCTTCTAAATACTGTGAGTGTCGCTTTTATAATGTAGTTCAGTATTAAAAAACTGTGAATTGTTTTGTTTTGTGTAATAATAAACTGTGTAACCATTTTCTTCGTCAATAAACTGATCGTACAACAACATGCTAGTGTTTCCACTTCAAGCGACCACCACATTCATTTTTACCCAACGAAAAACCCTGAGAGAGTCACTAAAATCTGCCGATTATGAGCAGGCGGGGGAGGAACGTTACAACAGACAATTACTATTTAGCAACATTGATAGTCTACTTACTGATAGCATATTAAATTAGTAGATTAGAAACGAAAATAAAAAAAAGAAATGAAAAATAATAAAAAGAAAGAAAGAAAAAAGAAATAGAATGTTTCTATCTCTTTTTTCTAAAAAAAAAAGAAAAAAGATTCACGGCTGTTTATTATTTTTGTCATATTCTCACATTGAAACAATAACTGCCATTTGAAAAATTATTTCAAAATATGGGTGTAAATGCGCCTAGAAACTTTCTCCTGAGATCCCTGTCAGTTGATGCTTTAAGAAGCTCTGACTGTTTCAAAATGTGCTATGGCGATCATTTTCAACATTAAAATGTATATTTCTATCATTAACTAACATAAAAATGTTTAAATCATGGAAACGACAGCAAATATCGAGATTAAGAAAGGTGGCCCCAAATGATAACCCTGTGGAACGCCAAAAGTTACACAAAATCAACTAAGAAAAAACTGCACTAGTTACCAGAGAGTACCAAAATATGTTGGTTTGTCTTACAAAATTTAACTGCAAAATCTTTCATTTTCGAATAAATATAAAAATTGTTTTATTTTTAGTACGTTTGATTTTGAACATTTGCACTTAGGGATTGTAACTCCAAGACAATCTGCTAAATTTATTGAATAATATGAAAAACATGACTCACACAAATTTATCAAACACGACGGTACGTATATACATTATACAAGCCATTTTATTCAATCAGTGGCAGTTGTAAGATTAGCAAACTTGTATTATATCGTCTCAAGTGAAATAGCTTCGTAAACTAAAACTCAGTGTATTCAGTAAGAAGTTTAATTTGATATTATCATTATTAGGTATAATTATAGGGGTAATAGTTTTTTTTTTGATCGTCACAAATGTAAGTTTATACGAATATTTAAGTTTTAAGTTCACAGTTTTTATATTGATTTTTTTGGAAGATCACTTTGTTCTTCTTTTTAACTTTTTTTCGTTCATTAACCTACTATTTTTAAATTTGTCAAGTATTAAATAGCACTAAAGTATTTTCCCCGTAATACTGACTAACCGAAAGAACATTATTTTATTAAAAACACTTCCACAGTGACTTAATTGATCATGAGCTGGCTTTCAAGAGCTTTCGCTGGCATGATCAGAACAACTGAAGCTATAAATATAGTAACTTTGAAAATACTAAATATAAAAGTTTTGTTAAACAAAGTAACATAAACTTTCACCAAGTCGACCACATTGCACACACAAACACACACACACATTGCGCACACAAAAAAAAAATACTTTTTTATTTTAATTTTTTTTTTTTTATTTTATTACACCAATAAATTACAAATCTTATACATATTTTCATTGATGCTGCCCAACTAGGTATAACCTGTTCTAGGGCAAACATCTCACAAACATATCAATCATACTGAAACATATACACAATCACAAAAAGCATTCATCTCCTATATTAACACAATCACATTCATAACAAGAAAAAACACTGCTGCAAACTGTCCATACATGAAACAACACACAAACAAACCATTTCTCCATATAAAACCAGAAAAAAACAACACATCCCTCAACCACACACATCACAAATCCCACACCACACACTAACACATGTATATCACCCCACATAAAATACAAAAACACAAAACAAATCATGGAACAAATCCTAAGATATCCTGCAAATTGTAGATAATGATATTATTATGTTTGGCTTGTTTGATCAATCTGTCCTTATGAAATGCTCTATGCTTGTGTTTAATTATTATGATTATATTTATGTAAAATGTCACTCTGAACAACAATTTTTGGTCAAGGCGATTCCAGCAGAAAAAAAAACAAATCAAAATTCAAAAAAAAAAGAAAAAATATCACTAAAGACACATCATCAAAAAGAAACAGCAGATTCAAAGGAGAGTCTCTATCCTGGCCAGAAAGCCCTTGAATGTTATGTTGAAAATATCAACATGAACATTCAAAGCATTAAATAATATTATGGAGAAGTTTGCGTCTGTCACCGGAACACGTCTATTAGCATAGTTCAGTGATGTAAGTGAATGTTTTCCACTGATTAGTGGGGCACCTTGTGGTGATGACAGGGCGCCAGATTGTTTATCATCTGATTTATTATTTTGTTTATACTTGTACATTATACTTGATAATATCATATTTCTTACAATTAATTAAATAATTTATTCTTTTCTGAAAATTGATAACAAGCAATTTTACGTGTCGCCTAGTTTCAAAATCCGCTATTACACATTATCACGAAAACTGAGTTATACACGAGTATGTCGTTGGATTCGTAATTAAATGTTCTATAGCAGTAGAAAGTTGTTTATTTCAAAACACTCAACCATTTCTACAAATCAATTAAAATGAAATGATGATGTGAAAATAATCCCGCTATATCCCTTCATGTGTCTTTTAATAATTATCCTCTATAACTCAACCGACCAATAGGAGTTATTTTTATTAGTGTTGTGGAATTCTCAAGAAATAATTTTTCGAGAAATTTCTCGGGAAATTTCTCGAAGTAGAGAATTTTCCGAGAATTTTTTTTATTTTTTATTTAACAGTATAATAATAGGTAATAAATAATTCATTCAATCAATAAATAACATTGTACAAATGTTGAGACAATTTATCACCAATATGACTACAATTAATTATGGAAACAAAAAAATGTTAGGTACCTACATAGAAAAAGTGCTAGTAACTGATGAAAAATCTTGATGTTTGACACCCCACATACCCATATTTAAGTTTAAAAAAAATTGCAGGTACGTACATGGAAAAAAAGTGTTAATAACCTCTGATTTGGGCCTTAATCAGCCCCACAAATTTTTGGATCAATAAGGTTGGCTGCGAAGTGTATTGGGCGAATGGTCATAATACCACTAAGAAAAATTATGGAGAGAAATTTCTGTTCCATCAGAGGAGAAATTCTCTGGAGAATTTTCTCATCTCACATCACTAATTTTTATGAATACAAAATGAACAGTTTATTTTTATTCAATAGCAAAATTAATTATAAAATTAAACTGTTGGAACAAGCTTATAATTAACACACTTGTTTTTCCTCAGAAGAGTACGTTTAATACATGTATAATAGTTTTTATCGGTTTTCTCCGAATCACTAGAATGTATTATAGCGTATTTCAAAACTCAGCGATACAATTACTTAAGTATACATCTATGTTCCATATAATTAATATAAAGAAGCGAGTTTATCTCGAAGCGTGATTTTTTCAATTAACCCAAATGTACCTACTTAATCAAATGAAAAATCAAATAATATACAGTGGAACCTCTCATAACGAGTTTAATTCGTTCCAGACTCTTACTCGTTATGCGAAACATTTTTTTCTATAGAAATCAGTGTAAAATACAATAATGCGTTCCATGCCGAAAGAATAAGTAGGTACTATTGGAGTACTAAATGATTTTTTTATTAACGTTTATTCAAATAAAATTACTTATAAAAGAGTGTAACAACTTGTAATACAATTTAGATTAGGAAAAAAACGTACCTTAATAAAAATATGAATTTATAACAAATAATTAACCATTTTTAACTAGAAAACTAACCGTAAACGCAACCGTTTCGTAGACATTCTTGACACTCCCTTTGAAGCATCCATCTTCTTAATTTTATCTTTGTTCTTGAGAATAGTGCAGATCGTTGATGTTGAGCGATAGTATGTGCGCGCAAGATATGCCACGCTCACACCTTGTTCTCGCTTTTCAATGATTTTACGTTTCATTTCAACAGTTATTTTTATTCTCTTCGGGGACAATTTTGAACGGATTATAATACTTTGCACATAAAAAAATACTAATAATATCAATACAAATTTTGTAAGAATGGGTGATCACACGCGAAACCAAGGCGCAAACGGAGCGAGTGCTAAACACAGACTGATGCACTGGCGCGGAAGTCCCGGCTCACAATGTCACAAGTGAATTTCGTGAAAAAGGGACTTACCTACTCTTTCTATGTTACTCGTTATGCGAAATATCGCTCGTTATGGGAGCAACTTTTTTACATTTTTTTTTGCTCGTTATGCGAATTACTTGTTATGAGAGGTTCCACTGTATACATTAATATTGAGTTATATCTTACATCCATATACTATTCCCTCACGCCGCGTCCCAAGTGAAGTAGGCAGAAAAAATGAAAATCCATATTATAGATCTATCCTTACATACTTCTTTTGCTTCTCCTACATTCATAAAATTTCTTACATACGCACATTGATTTCTCTAACTTAACCCACGTTCATCTTCTAAAACCACGTTCTCATACGCACTGCGCTTCCCCACACCCCTGCTCTCAGACAAGCATATCCTCTTTGTCATCCTTTCCTCATTCATTCATTCAAAATATTCAAACCGTCGTAACTTATTAGCACGCATTCTAAACACAACATTCCTCTTGCATGGACTTATTCTTCTAATATCCTCATTCTTCTAACGATCTAGTTATGAAAATGGAGCTCTCTTCTAAATTGAAATATAATGGGGAACTTTCACAAAAAAAAATCAGTGCTTTTTATATTTTTAAATGTACATTTTAAAGGCTTTTATCACCATTTGAAAAAGCAATGTTCGCACTTCGCCACAAAAAGGTCCACTCGTGGCGGAGCACTGTTTGATGTCATCAGCCGCTACAAACAGCAGGGCTACTACACAATCTAAATACGATCTTAATCTAGTCTTGATCTTGATCATACGACTCACGAATGAACTATGGACAACAACACCGCGCTACCGCTACCGCGCGATCGGTATGCACGTATTTTTGGTCAATAGTCACTTCGTGCGTAGTATGATTAAGATTAAGATCGTGTTTAGATTTTGTCAAGATTAACCCTGCAGTACTAATAGTGAAATGTGTGCCAATACAACATAGCGCCTAGCGACGTCACAACGAGCTAATTCAATAACAGAAAATATGGATTTTTAAAATGAAAATAATGAATAAAAAGTTTTATTTTATCGTTTCTTATTAGGATATTCGTGATCAGCGTATATTTATTAATATAAATTGATAACACTTAATCATATTCCTCACACATGCACGTAACAAAAATGCAACAACGTGAATTGAAAATACACCTCAAACATTGATTTCCCAAGTTTGATAAAATACATCAATTTATCTATGATGTTATACAGTTGCGATGTAATTTATTTATTTATAAATTTTTTATACATCCACGGCGTGAGCCTTTTACATGTTATAAAATAGGAACCTAAATATAAAAAAAACCCAAAATCAAAATTCTCACTCACAACACAGTTGGAACAAGACAAGGACAATATTTGGGGTAGAACAAAACACAAATGGGTATCAAATTATAACATGAATAACTTAAGTCAGATCACATCGTTATATGTATTATGTACAACAAATCAAAATTCTCATTCAGAACACAGTTGGAACAAGACAAGGACAATATTTGGGGAAGAACAAAACACAAATGGGTATCAAATTATAACATGAATAACTTAAGTCAGATCACATCGTTATATATATTATGTACAACAAATTAAAATTCTCATTCAGAACACAGTTGGAACAAGACAAGGACAATATTTGGGGAAGAACAAAACACAAATGGGTATCAAATTATAACATGAATAACTTAAGTCAGATCACATCGTTATATATATTATGTACAACAAATCAAAATTCTCATTCAGAACACAGTTGGAACAAGACAAGGACAATATTTGGGGAAGAACAAAACACAAATGGGTATCAAATTATAACATGAATAACTTAAGTCAGATCACATCGTTATATATATTATGTACAACAAATCAAAATTCTCATTCAGAACACAGTTGGAACAAGACAAGGACAATATTTGGGGAAGAACAAAACACAAATGGGTATCAAATTATAACATGAATAACTTAAGTCAGATCACATCGTTATATTATATTATGTACAACAAATGAAAATATTGGAGTGCCAGTATAGAATGTCAATGAAATGTTTAGTAATATAGTTAGGAGCTGATGTCAAGTAGATAAAAGAAGAAAAAATATAAGAAATGTTACAAATAATTTATATATCATAAAAAATGTAGTTGAAAGTTCAAATGTCAAAAGAATTAGATTAAAATGTTTAAAAACAAAACAGAAAATTGACAATTATACATATATTTAAATTATCAATCGCCCGATGGAGTAATAATAGACAAATAGTACGCAGATATTATTTGAATAACACAAGGATAAAAAAAAACACAAATTCTATTTTGTCTTTGAATTAAAAAAGCTTATTGTTGTCACTTTTGTTTGCCCGTTTCAGAGAAGCGATGGCTCAGTCTCCGCTCCCATTTGTGATTTTGGGACTGCTGTGCCTTTATCCGCTGGTAATGTAAGTACAATTTTTTTCTAAAATCGGGAGTACCGCAGAGAGGCTCTTCATTCCTTCACCCTTTTCTACTTCTATCAATTCTATAATAAATTTGACATAATAGTAGTATTGAGAATTGTGGTACACATAATTATGTGCGTGTTTAAGGTTTATCAATTAATTAATATGTGTGTAGATTTGACTGGGATGTAAAAGATTTTTTTTTGTATTGCAATTTTTTAATTTATTTCATATATCAAATTAAATTATGCAGATGATTTGAAGTTTTCTGGATTTAAGATAAATTGAAAAAAACACAATATGGCCAATAATTCTGAATCATAAAATAGTTTAGTTGCACTAACTAAGTCAACTAAGTATGAGAAGATAGTCGAGTCATGATAATTAGTTCTGGAGTGGATGTTACATCAAGTATGTTAGATGTAGAACATCCGGAATAAGATACACAGGATTTGAGGAATGTGAAGATGGAATGGTACTTACCCCGTCCTGTGATCGCCAATGTGTGAACTGTATTCCGTAGTTGCTGTGATTGGCCTTGGAGAGTCACTTTCACTTATTTTTGCTTTTGTTGAATTAACTCATGAAATGAAATGGATGAAAAACCGAATATGAATGAATAATATTCTATTTGTTTGTTCCGCCGAAAATAGATGAAGTTGATGTGAACCGTGTTGCGACCGTATGTATACTGATGTTATGTAGGTACCATGGGATAGGTAATGAAAAATGTGACAATAATCGGAAAATATCATGGGACCTAGGGTGTAGGTAGGATTAGATTTTGGCCCTCTATTTCTCCAGTTACCTAACCATGTACATAATGAAAATTAAATATTGATAATATTTAACATATTCCCCACCCCAAAAGAAAAGAAAAGAAACAATGAGACGGTTATCCGAGCCGTGCTGAACCGATCTGAACATCCTCAGCTGTGAAAGATGTCTCCGAATATGATACAAAATATCATAAAATACATAAGAAAAATTGACAATCCGTTGGATGTGGTAATGCTTCCGAAGTGGTTAAGATGAAATGATATTTCGATATCCATAAATTTCCGAAATTGTACCGATATCTTGATATCTTGTTACCGACCGTAAGTATGATTGAAATGAAATTTTTTTATCCAGATGGTATTATTCGTACAGAAGCTGTATTCCGTCCGTGTTGTAATTGTACGAATTCGCCAGAAAATTATACTAGGGGCGCTGTTGACCGAACCGTGAGTGTGGCCCCTAATATAAGTAGCAAAGCATTCATGTAATGTTAGCACCGAACCATAGATGAGTTAACATGAATGTACCGTAACCGTAAAACCGAAGTGTTGATTTTCCGAGAATGTATTAACTCGTTGAGTGTATAATTGACCGAATTTAACCGAAAATTATACTAGGGGCGCTGTTGACCGAACCGTGAGAGTGGCCCCTAATATAAGTAGGAATGCATTCATGTAACTTTAGCACCGAACCATAGATGAGCTTACATGAATGCACTGTAACCGTAAAACCGAATTGGTTGATTTTCCGAGAATGTATTTTTCCTTTGAGTGTTCCGTTGACCGAATTTAACCGAAAATTATACTAGGGGCGCTGTTGACCGAACCGTGAGAGTGGCCCCTAATAATAGTAGGAATGCATTCATGTAACGTTAGTACCGAACCATAGATGAGCTTACATGAATATACCGTAACCGTAAAACCGATTTTTGTTGATTGTCCGAGAATGTATTAACCCGTGAAAAAATGTGTTAATCCGAATATGTGTTTAAAATCCACAAGATTGTAGACTCGTACATATATGAAAAATTGACCGAATTTTGTACGAATCTATACTATGTAGTTATTACAAAGGCAAAGGACAGATTTTCACCACAGGTCGGGTGAGAATCCCCGTGGATGTCTTGATAGTTACCACCCGAGTCACTTCATCTAATCCCGGGTGTAAATTGATTATCCTTGCCATCTTCCACTCAAGACTGAGACGTCGAATATTTGTATTTTGCGACTTATCCTTTTGAATGAGAGCAATATCTAGATGAAAAACAGTAGCTTGCACATTTTTGACTAATGCAAATAGCGCCATATTGCGTTCCGATGTAGAGATGAAACCTGAATATTTATTTCCTTTATTTCGAACATTATGTATAAAACGTTTATACAATGCAATTACTCGCAAGAGCTTGGAAAATGAATAATATCTATTGAAGATATCCCACTCGTCGATTTGATGTGAAATATGAAGTGAAGTTTCCATATGACTGACTACCTGTTGTGATTCCACATTTAAGGAACGTGGTTCAGATTGAGGCCATTCCGATTTTGGCTTCTTCAACCACTCTGGACCCCACCAGAGAGAATGATTGACAAGTTCCTTAGGTAGTAAACCCCGAGAAGAAGCATCTGCAGGATTACGGTTTGAAGGTACATATTTCCATATGTTTATATTACACAATGAGTGAATTTGCGATACCCGATTTCCCTCAAACATCTTCAGCTGATGAACTGGAGTCTTAAGCCATGCCAGTACCACTTGAGAGTCACACCATGCTGCAACGTCAAACTGTATGAATTTTTCTAAAGTATTTTGAATGCGATTCAATGCCCGTGCTAATAGAAGAGCTCCACATAATTCCAAGCGAGGAATAGTAAGTTTTTGTTTGATTGGAGCAACCTTTGACTTTCCCATGAGCAGCCGTATTGTAACATTTCCATTGGCATCTTCCGATCTGAGGTAAACTGCAATGCCATATCCAAGTTGTGATGCGTCAGAGAATCCATGAAGTTCACAATGTACAACCTTATCCGAAGGTAACATTCTACGATCAATTCTAATTTTTCTAAGTTCCGAAAATTGACATACGTAGTTTTGCCATTTGCGTATGAGATCCTGTGGTAATATGTCATCCCATTCAAATTTCAATAACCATAATTCTTGTATAATAACTTTAACAGCAAAAGTAACTGGTGTCAACCATCCGCAAGGATCATAGATCCGAGCTATATGAGACAGAATAGTTCGTTTAGTGTATGTTGTGTTGAATTCCTGCATCTGATACTCAAAATAATCTCCTTGAGGAATCCATTGAATACCCAACACTCTAAATCCGTATGAATCATCATTGCCAAATAATTGAGGTTCTTCACAACACACCGGTGATATGTTTGCTAGAAATTCTTCACTATTACTACACCACTTCCGTAAGTGAAAGCCCGCGCTTTCTAAAAGGTCCGTAAGTTCCGTTTTGAATTCCATGGCTTCATTAACCGATGAAGCCCCGCTGACTACATCGTCCACGTAGACATCATCTTGAAGAATCCTACTAGCGTGTGGATGAGTATTAAGACCGATTTTTGCCAATTCTAACAAACACCGAATTGCTAAAAATGGCGATGATGCCACTCCAAATGTGACTGTCGAAAGACGATAAACCTTGAGTTCCTCTTCAGTTGAATTCCTCCAAAAAAGACCCTGATAATTTCTGTCATCTGGATGAACAATAATCTGTCTGTACATTTGTTGTACATCCGCCGTGAAAACAACATTATGCAATCGAAACTTGAAAATGATATCCGCTATGTTATTTTGTAATTTCGTTCCGCAATAGAGTACATCATCAAGAGATATTCCGCTATCTGACTTCATCGATGCATCGAATACAACCCTCAATCGCGTGGTGGATGAGCTCTCCTTGACTACCCCATGATGAGCCAGAAAATATTTTATATCTGAAATCGGAACTTCTTCCATATGTTTTAGGTTTATAATATACTCTTGAATAACTTCTGTATATTCCGCCTTCATAGACAGGTTGCGCAATAACTTTCCCTCTAATGCATAAAATCTTCTCAAGGCAAAAGATTTCGTCATTCCAAGTTCATTACAATTTTCCCGGAAAGGTAATCTGACAATGAATTTTCCGTCCTCCGTTCTGTTCAATGTATTTACAAAGTTTTCCTCACACTTTTGATCTTCAAAATTTTCCGTATTTTCCAAAGGTAGTTCCTTGATTTTCCAAAACTTTTCCATCATAACATTAATCGTAATACTATGGGAAAAACATTTTGAGTTTTCACTGCTGATATTATCATATAATGCAGTTTTTCCCATAATGACCCATCCAAATATCGTTGAGTATGCATATGGCAGTCCTTGGTCGAAATTGATTCGTTTACCGTCCAATATTTCATTGTATATGTCTGCCCCGAGAATCATATCGATTGTCCGCGATGAATAAAACTCTGTATCCGCTAATGTGATATTAGTAAACTCCTTTAGAATATCTGATGAAACCGTATGAGTAGGTAGATTGCCAGTAACCGAATTAAGTACGTATGCATTTACGTTGAGTAAAAGTCCCTCCGTATACACGGGTTTTACACAACATATGACCTGTCCTCTTGTTTGTTGAGTATTTTGTTCCACTCCTGATACTGCAATATCCTGTACATGAATCATAGCTGTAGCAAGAAATACCGTATTTGAACATCTATCCGATTTAACATGTGATGCACTGCATGAAACTGTATTCACGGTTTCTTCGTTACGTGAAGGAGAAGAAGAAGATAAATTTGACTCAGTCTGATGCAGCAAAGTGTGATGATTCTTTCCACATGTCCTACATTTATTCTTAGACTGACATTTATTAACAAAATGAGCCCTCAAACAATTCCAACATAGCCTTTTATCGTTTACAAATTGTCTTCTTTGTTTAATATTCATGTTAATAAATCGTTCGCAAGCATGTATGGGATGATCCCCCTCGCAACATACACACACAGCAGATATAGCAGAAAAACACTTATGTTCTCGCAGATTCGCCCCGTCAAATCTTGATGAAGAAGAAGAAACATTCACTGCATCCATAGCCTTGCATTCGTTCTCTAGAAACTCTGGCAACTGATTTAAAGTAGGTATAGATAAATTGTTTGAAACCGCTTTACCTTCAGGTACATCCTTCATTTCATTTTTGATTTTACCGTATTGTTTAAACAAATATTTTACCTCATACAATTTGGATTCATATTCTATGTACTCCTGAAGATGTACATCTTTGTCAAAACCGACCTTTTTCGCTACTTCAATTGAAACGTAACTTTCCAAAAAGTTTTCCCACAACACATTCAAGTTATCGCATCGAACGAGAAATGAGTTTATCGCAGTTTCATTTTGCAAAGACACAGCCTTTCCCGTTTCCAAAAGATTGTCTATCGAAATCTTTGCTAACCTATATTTAATTGCCTGAGACATCTTTCACCACACCGAAGTTGTAAAGAATGTTTTTTAACCGAATTGAAATTGAAACAAATTCAAGAAATAGAATGTTGTATGTATATTTGTACTATGTACCCGATATGTACTGTGTACCCAATATATGAATGAAATTGTTGCAATGATAAATGCCCCTTATGAAAAAATACCCGTATTTAAGTTAACTTGTATTTATTCCCGAATGTGAGTATACCCCAAACAAAAATATGCTACTATAACCCCCCAAAACCCAAATCTATTCGGTTCGAAGGCCAAAAAATGGAGTGGATGTTACATCAAGTATGTTAGATGTAGAACATCCGGAATAAGATACACAGGATTTGAGGAATGTGAAGATGGAATGGTACTTACCCCGTCCTGTGATCGCCAATGTGTGAACTGTATTCCGTAGTTGCTGTGATTGGCCTTGGAGAGTCACTTTCACTTATTTTTGCTTTTGTTGAATTAACTCATGAAATGAAATGGATGAAAAACCGAATATGAATGAATAATATTCTATTTGTTTGTTCCGCCGAAAATAGATGAAGTTGATGTGAACCGTGTTGCGACCGTATGTATACTGATGTTATGTAGGTACCATGGGATAGGTAATGAAAAATGTGACAATAATCGGAAAATATCATGGGACCTAGGGTGTAGGTAGGATTAGATTTTGGCCCTCTATTTCTCCAGTTACCTAACCATGTACATAATGAAAATTAAATATTGATAATATTTAACAAGTTCTAATTCGTATTCACAGTTTTCCGTACTAATTTAGTTCATTAGTTCATTTTGACACCTTAGTACAACTATAAATTTCGAGAATCTATGGATTTCGTATTCAGAATGAAATTTTAGTTGACAGCCGACGACTAAAATAAGTTGGATTTGGCAGAATGTTATTCGCGACTTTTAATGTGCGAATATTATTAGTTGCTGTCTTTTTACCGCAGAATATTGCTATATTTTGGAAGTGTTAAGTTGTTTTTTCAATTAAAAGTAAAAATTTATATTTTTAGGGCAACTCTTAGCATGTATAAATTGTAAAATTACACCACCACCGACGCAAATACGAACGCCAAAATATATCGGCAAATCTGACATTTCACAATTTTCACGCGCGACAACTATAAAATTTTTGCCAGAAGTGAAAAACATTTTGTATTGCGGCATCACTGACTAATATTAGTATGTCCCATAGATTTTACCGTTTGCACTTGGTGGTTCTCGAGTTTATAGTTGTTTATAGTTCATAACTAATGCTGAATACTACATAATAACTAACATTAATCAACTTTTTAGTTAGTTAGTTCATTAAGTTTCAGAATTGGCCCTAATATTTAGTTATCTTCCGAGTGACTGTATTAACTTCTCTTACTATTGTTCAAATTTTATAAATACTGATTGTCTCTGTATCTTATTTCACTTTTTTTATCGCCTGATGATGGAGCCAAGTGTGTCCGAATACTAGTTAGCCAAGTTAATGAAGTCACTTGGAAGTTAACTAAATACTGTTATTTTTTTCAATTTATCTTGAAATGGACTTCCAACAAGTGCCTTTGGTCAATAATATCGAAATATTTTTGTATTCATCTTAAATAAGATTGCTGACTACTCGATATTATTGTTTTTCATTGCAGATGCAAGGACAATGCCACAATTAACATAAGGCGAGTATTGGACATGGTTCTCAATTCTGAAAAATATGACAGAAGAATCCGTCCCTCTGAAATGAATAATACTGGTAAGCACACACACATACCATCACGCCGCTTCCCTTGCGGGGTAGGCAGAAGGGATCGAGCACCACTTCCTTTTATCCTTGCATACATCTTCCGCTTCCGTCACAGTCATACAATTCCTCATGCATGCTCTCCTGTTCAATACTGTGCTCAACACGTGACCGTCCTGTAGAAATTGATTTAAATGATCTTGTCATTCGATCCTCGGACATCCACGTCTCCAAGCATCATACCTCTCAGCCGAATATATCTTCTTGGTCATTCTGTCCTCATTCATTCTTTCCACATGCCCAAACCATCGTAAAGCAATATAAATATTACATCATACCTTACAGATATAGTTTCGTCTTCCATTCCCTTCCGTTTTCATGACGCTCATCTGAACCACGGGTTGGCAAGTTACCCATTTGAAAATTTCAAGTGGCCCACTTTAGTTATGTAAATAAAGTTTAATATATAAGAATAAATTATAACAACAAACTCAGAATGCGCCCTTGCGGCGATTCGTACCACAAAACGGCGCTAACTAAATTGTTTAGATGATGATTATTATTATTATTAAATATTCATATCTCATTATTAAACAAAATAACATTAGAATCTACCTTTTGAACACAATAATTATATAAGATTAACAATAAAATTTAAATATAACATTTAATATGTAATAAAAATAATAAAAATTTAAATAAATTAATATTCAAAATGTAGAACCCCAACATTATTCGAGTTGATTCTTCCATAATGTCCTATAAACATAGTGCAATCATGGGAGATCACTTACAGAGCTACAGGGACAAAAACCTTCTTACTATCCTGGTGGACGATAGAAGTACAGCCTTCTGCATGCTGTATTTGAGCCTGTCATCTACTCCCAATTTTTTGAGATTGCTTGACAGACTCTTAGGTATTTAACCATTCACAGACAACACTATATATAGGGAGGATGATTGTGGTCTCCACATATCTTTGATTTCGTGAGTAAGATCAAGATCTTACTCACGAATCTTATCCTGTTCAGTTTTATCTATCTATCTATCTATCTATTCCCTCACGCCGTATCCCAAGTGAGGTAGGCAGAGAGAACGGAACGCCAATTAGATCTGTCCTTACATACTTCTTTCGCTTCCTCTACAGTCATACAATTACTCATGCACGCACGTCGGTTTCTTTTACTCAAAACACGGCCGTCCTTGAGAATTTGATCTACACGTTCAAGCCATGTAGTTCTCGGACGCCCGCGCTTCCTCACACCCCTCCTTTCAGCCAAGTATATCCTCTTTGTCATTCTTTCCTCTTTCATTCGTTCCACATGACCAAACCATCTCAATTTATTTACACGCATTCTATCCACAACACTCCTCTTGCATCCACTCATTCTTCTAATATCCTCATTCCTCACTCTATCACGCAACGTTTTACCAACCATCCTCCTCAGCGATCTCATCTCCACAGCATTTAGGTATTCCACTTTCGTCCTTCTTCAACCATGTCCACGTTTCGCTTTCATACATTTTTTTATTGTTGTTATTATTAAAAGTTTTATTGTTATTATTAAAAATAACAAATAAACATTGAGTAAATAATTTATAGACAATATGTATTTTTATAATCAGAAGGACCCACTACAGTTCGTGTAAATGTCTTTGTACGATCCATAAGCAGAATTGATGATAAAGAAATGGTGAGTCTTATTTTATATATTTTATACATTCAATCCACGATTTTAACATCTACAATAATCCACGAGATAAAGTTATAAAAAGATTATTAATATTTCTTTTTTAATTAATAAAGAAAAGTCTCAAATTTATCGTAATGTCTCAATTCGGGCCACATCCTGCGAGGCAATGAATATCGGCTTCTGCAGTTGATAATAGAGGGCAAGATTGAGGGACGTCGTGGAGTGGGAAGGAGGTGAATGTCCTGGCTGCGTAATATATGTAGTACGGCAATGAAGAAAAGAATAAATAAAAAAAAAATGGACCGGAATAACACAGATGGGAGAACTGGTCCTAACAGCGCGAGACAGAGAATCATTCTCCAGAGTAATCCCCAACTTTGGAGGGACCTGATATGGCACTGATAGAAGAAGGGAGAATAAAATATTATTTAACACGAAGTCCACAACACTTCAGTTTCCCTGAGGATGCCTACACTGAGAAACATACTCACAACGAATCTACATATAATATTAACTTTTCGTAAAAAAATTGTTGGTAAATTTACCAACAACTTGTTTGCGATAGGTTAATATAATCGATTCGTACTAATGAATCGTTTGTACTATCTCTGGTCCTAATCTGATAGTACGTACCAATGATTCGTTGTGAAATTTCGTTAGTATTTTTCTCAGTGTACAAGCATAGACGAAAACGTTCTGATTTAATATCTGACATAGGGGAAATTCAACAGTGTTTAATACTATTTTTATTCTTTACTTAATTAAAAATTAAGAATTTCCATTATTAATTAATATTTTGTTTACAGGAGTATGATGTTCAGCTAATCTTCAGACAGCAATGGTTAGATGAAAGGCTTAAGTTTGATAATGCTGGTGGTAAGATTCTGATTTATGTATACAAAGTGCCTACTCTAAAACGTGTCCACCTCCATGTTTGTAAAACGCACGAAAATTCATCGGAAAATGTATACTATCATTTTTTTATTTATTTTTTATTTCACTAATAAGTTACAAATTTCATACATACTTTCTTTGATGCTGCCCAACTAGGTATATCCTGTACCAGGGCAAACGTCTCACAAACATATCAATCATATAGAAACATATACACAGTCACAAAAAGCATTCATCTCCTATATTTACACAATCACATTCATAACAAGAAAACACTGCTGTAAACCGTCCATACATGAAACAACACACAAACAAACCATTTCTCCATACAAAACAAGAAAAAAACAACATATCCCTCAACCACACACATCACAAATCCACACCACACACATAAAACACAAAACAAATCACGGAACAAATCCCAAGATATCTTGTAATCTCTCCAGTGGAAGATCAGACACCCAACCATAACATGCTCTTTTAAATTCAACAAAAACAGTGATTTCTCTAATATTTAGAGGCATGATGTTAAACAGTCTAGGTGCCATGCACATAAACTGTAGCTTTCCGAACACTGTAGACCTGAATGGAATGATGCAACTAAATGACACCATCTGTCTTGTGACATTATATAATTATGACAATAATTGTCTGTTTTTTGCATAAATGAAATATTTAAAAAAAATGTCTTCACAATGTGAACACACAAACTCTATAATATTTTCAGGTGACATTGACAGATACCAGCAAAATATGGACACCAGATATCTTCTTCACAAACGAGAAGGAAGGCCGTTTTCACAATATCATGCAACCAAATGTTTTTATTCGTATCTTTCCATATGGGACTGTTCTTTACAGTATCCGTGTCGACCTTACTCTGGAATGCCCCATGAATCTTAAATATTACCCACTAGATCGTCAAACATGCAGTATTCGAATGGCTAGCTGTGAGTAATTTTAATACATTCTTTTAATACCAATCACTATTTATTATCTATTTTTTATTTCTTGTGCTATTCTTGTCCTGTTTTTGTGTATTTTCATATGAATTTGTCATTACTTTATATTCAATAAAATAAAAATACTTTCAAAAGGGGCATTGAAGACAGAGTGTAGTTTAAAAGATTCCCACAATGGCTGTTTTAGCTGTGTTTAATGCTAATGGCCCGCCCAAAACTAAAGCCAATTGTGTTTTTTCCATATATCGTCCCTCTTCAGACTAACAGTCATATCTGCTAAAATGTAAATTGTTCAGGAGAGCGTTTTAAGTGTTTTGCCGTGCATATTTTCGTCTCTCCTAGTTATATGATATGTACAGTGTAAATATATTACATAATTTTATTTGTATTCTTATATAATATCTCAGAGTCGTTTTTGTGATGAAATTTTGAGGAATTTGTAGATACGACAACACATTTTATTTGGAGTAATTCGTAAATAACTATAACAGTTACAGGTGTGATCTTCAGTGAGAACATGCAGGGCATATATAAATACACATTATTGGTGATCATAACTCGATTTCGCCAAAAATGTCAGATACGACAGTTAGTCAGAAAACGGACTTTTTTTTTTTTTTTTTTTCAATTTATTTTATTTATCTTAAAGAAACAAGTGTTTCGCTCATAAGATTACAAAGAAATAAATCTTACAACTAGGAAAATAAACAATATGCATAAATATAAAACCAAATTAAATTATTATATTTATACATTAATGGCATCAGCCTCTAATGTGTTAGTTACAATTTTACTAAAAATAGCAAATATTAATTAAAATAAATTTACTTAATACAATAACAATACTTACAGACAGAAGAGAAAACAGAATTTAGATTTGGTGATTACAGTTATCACACAAAATAATAATTAATATTAGAGTATTTCAAGTCAAGAGCTAAGTTTTTATAAAACCGATTGTCAGATACAGAATAATGTATTATCTAATGCAATTATATTATTAGCCATAGTAACAGTGTTTCTGTGAAAAGGTAATACAAATTTATAAAAACAGTAGTAGAAGAATATAATAATATTTTTTAAACATAACATGCCTTTGACATGTTAATAAAATTATACTTAACATAACAAAAAATATTACAGACAGAGTAGAGAAAAGGAAATTTTTTAAAAATATACATAAAATATCACACATCACTAAAATTTAGAGTATTTCAAGTCAAGAGATAGATTTGTATTAAACCGATCAATGAAATCCAGAATTATGTATTATGTAATTTAATGATATTAGTTATAGTAGTTTTGTGAAAAGATACTATGTACATATAAGTTAAAAAAAAATAGTTAAAAATTGGAAGTATGCCAAATTATGAGCAGTCACATTGTACAATACATATGAATATTTTTGAGAATATTACTTATGTTGTTAAGACATGTTAAGTATTGAAATAATAATAATAATAATAAAGGTACAACAGTTAGCAGAATATACAACAAAATACAGTGAATGACACTATGACAACATTAAGAACAATATTACTACATCTGCATTTGCGGTTCGACAAAGTAATGTTTTTTGAGAGCATTTTTAAAAACATTTAAAGATTTGATGGCCTTCAGACCCTCTGGCAATGCATTATATAATTGCATGCCCTCAAAATCAATATTACGTTTTCCATAGTTTGTCCTTACATTACTTATGACAAAGTTACTACGTTGTCTTGTACTGTAGGAGTGTGTTGTGGCACACGTTGTAAAAGTCATATTTATTTTTACGTGTCCTTTCAGTATTTTATAAATTAACAATGTGGACACATATTTGTATATATTGCCCAACATTGCAATATTTGTTCTATTGTAAACCTCAAGTGTAGGTGTAAGCATACGAAAATTATATAAAGCCTTAACTGCCTTATTTTGCGCTACCTGTAACTCAGCAATTAAAGTTTTATTAGCGTTGCCCCAAACAGTATTTAAATAAGAAATGTGAGAATGAATAAAACTAAAGTATATTTGTCGTTTGGTGGATACTGGTAAGAATTTTGAAATCCTGTATAAAGCTCCTGTGATAGGAGCAATTTTATTTTTGATGGCATTTATATGCGGTTTCCAGGTGATGTATTCATCTAAGGTAATACCGAGGTACTTAATAGTCGTAACAGGTTTTAATTCAATTGAATTAATAATAGGTGGAGTGTAGGATTCTATAGTTCTTTGCTGTGATTTGAAAATGATATAATTTGTCTTTGACACATTCATAGATAATTTATTAAAATTTAGCCATTCATTCACAAGATTCAGATCATTCTGGATGTTTTCAAATATTCTATCTGCGTTTTTTCCATAGTACATGAGACACGAATCATCTGCATATTGAGTTAAGACTCCGGTGAGTTTAAGATTGTGCATATCATTAATATAAACCAGAAAGAGCAACGGTCCTAGAATGGAACCCTGTGGGACTCCACAACAGATGCTTTCATATGCACTATGCGTATCAAGTAATTGGACACACTGCTTACGATCAGATAAATAACTCCGCACAAGATCTAAACATTTACCCTTTATTCCAATTTCGTTCAACTTTTTGCACAGTATTTGATGATTCACTGTATCGAATGCTTTTTTAAGGTCTATGAATACACCGACCGCTATGTTGCCCTTATCGATATTGGAACGGATATTCGTAAGAAGTTCAGTAACAGCTGATTCCGTACTTCGGTTTTTTCGAAACCCGTGTTGTCTAGAATTGATTATTGTATTTTCTTCTAGGAATGCATTTATTCTATTATAAATAACTCTTTCATAAATTTTTGAGATAGTCGGAAGAACTGATATTGGTCTATAATTAGTACAATCTTTCTTAGAACCACTCTTGTGAATGGGTGTCACCTTTGCTATCTTTAAAGCATCTGGGAATATGCCAGTTTTTATCGAAAAATTTATCAATTCTGTTAAATACTTAAAAATATGAAAGACAGTCGATTTTATCACCTTTACACCTATATTATCTACACCTGTACTAGCATCGTTCCTGAGACCACCAACAATACTTTCAATTTCCTGACTCAGAACAGGTCTCATATACATAGTGCTCATTTGCTTAATTTTTTTCATTCTATCATTTGAAGGTGGAGCAGTATGCGGTATATTTTTTGCCAAGGATATGCCTACCGAACTGAAATAGTTGTTAAGGATATCACACACAGATGTAGGATCACTGACAGTTCCAGAATCCGTGTCGATCAATATTGTTTTTTTAACAAGTTCGTGTTGCTTTCTAGATAACATTGAGTTTATCAGGCCCCAGGTTTTCCTGGAGTCGTTACTGACTTTGTCAAACCTCATTCCATAATATTTTCGTTTTATTGCCAACTTCATACTAGTTACCCTATTCCTCAATCTAACGAATTCAGCTCTGTAGTTACAATCATTTGGATTCAATTTATATTTGGCATGGATTTTATTTCGTCGCTTAATCATCTCTAAAAGCTCGTCTGTTACCCATTCTTTTTGCCGTTTATTTTTCACTTTTAAAGAAATAATACTATTTTTAATTGCATTGTTAAAAAAAGACACAAAATTTTCATAGTTATCATTAGGATTTAGATTATAATTGACCAAAAAATGATTTTTGCTTAGAATATCACACAGTTTCACATAATCAATCTTATTAATTGTCCTATTAGCAGATTTTTTTTCAATTGAGATAGGCGAATCCATGCATAAGTCAGTTATTAAAATATTATGATCCGAAATAGGATCAGAAAGTACAGTTATAAAATATTTGAATTGTAGAAGATCAGTAAAGACGTGATCTATAATAGTGTTTGTTGTAAAGGTATCCCTGGTAGCCATATCCGCATGCACACTATTCAACAAACAGTAACCATTTGACAATATGTTTCTCAGATATGTTCTCACTAAGGGACTATTGCTTTGAAGCAGATCGATATTAAAGTCTCCGAATATTAATGCATTATGTTCAGTCTCTAGTTTAGATTCTAAGAAATTTATGAAAGACAAAGCATTGGATTGTGGAGCCCTGTAAACACAAGATATTTTTATATTCAATTTGTTTAGGTGGATCGTAATTAAACTATTTTCATTGTCAGATGTAGAAGTAAAAAGATCATAGCTAATATCATTGCTAACGAATATTGAGACGCCGCCACCTTTTTTTTGAGGTCGGCATGAGGATGAGTGTGAATAACCAGGGAGAGTAAAATAATTTGCTTCTTCACTACTCAGCCACGTCTCTGAAATACATATTATATGGACTCTATTGGGAAAACTTTTAATAAGGCATTCCAGGTCATCTAGCTTATTGCGAATACTTCGAATATTTACATACATAATACACAATGATTTTATACAATTCACACTAAAAGGACGTACGTATTTATGAACACAATCGTACTTTTTATAGTCGATATTCACTTCAAATGTTTCATCTGTATCATTGGATTCATCAAAGGTCACTTTAACAATCATAATTTGTAAATGCTCTGGCACGAATATCCATTGCCTGCCACACAGGGCAACTGCGACTGGTAGCTGTATGGTTAATGTCTTCCATTTTACCGGTACAGTTTGCACATACGGGTGTCTCATTATTTTTGTGTTCTACACAATCTATTAGAGAATGATCTTTGGAACAGTATAAGCATTTTTGAGTGCCTTCACAATGTTTCTGGACATGTCCGTATTCCAAGCATCGGAAACACTGGATTACCGGGCTGAAATCTTCAACAACTACTCGTTGATATCCAATATTTATCTTAACGGCATTTGTCAATTTTTTCCAGGTTTCTGGAGAAGCCTGACAAATAACATTCGCTAGCAAGGAGTTCCTGTTGCGTTTCTTAAACTTTATCTTAATGGAATCTTTAATATTCAATCCCTTGTTTTGTTTTAAGATGGATTCATTGAGGTCTTCTTCTGTTGCCCCTTTAACCAGCCCTTTGAAGATAAAAAGTGGATTTTTTCTATAGGGTTCCTCCAGTTTAAGTTCTACCTCTCCCTCAATCTCTTTTTTCATTAGGAGTTTGTCATCCTCAGATGCACAGCTGACTAGAAGTTTTTCTTTCCCCAGACGTCTAACATTTGTTACACCAATGCCTTTGCTTCTCACATTTATTTTATTTTTCAATAAACTCTCCAATTCCTGACTTGTTTTATTCTTGTTTATGGAGCTAACTATCAAAGGATGCTGACTTTTTTCTTTATTATTACTACCACCTTGTGCAGTTACGTTAGCGTACGATCTTTCATGGTTAGGTTTATTTATTAATCTGTCCGATAAACAAGTAAGCTTTTCCAATACGTTTAATGTGTCACACGACTTCCGTTTAGACAACATATCAACTTTGTTTTCAATATTAAACAGTCTCTCTTCAGTCAATAAATTTAAATCAGATGTTCGATTCTTGTACTGTTCCCATAGCTGTTTATAATGAAAGGCTACTTTGACTAAATGTTTAGTTTTGGAAATTATCGAATCTTTGTTCTCCCTCTTTAAGTTTCCAGGGCTGTTAATAAGAGCTATAATCTCTTCACCTGTTATATCTGGCGAGTACATGTCAGTTATGTCAACGGTGTTCGATCCTTGTGAGCAGTCTTCAGATACAGGATTTGATTTTGTTCCTGGTTTAATAATATTTTGTTTCTGATTAGGTTTCATTGTTTCGAAAAACGACACAATACAAGAAGATCACAACCGGTTAGCTGTTATTATTAGTGCACAAAAATATTGATGAATAGAGTATAGATGGTGTATTATTGAGAATCCAGTATGTATGTATTTTTTTTTAGATAGATCGAGGTGTATACATATACATTAGATCTACTATCGTTGTGCAATATTATAACAGTAGGTATACAACACGTGTATTGTTGTCTCTTTCACTCGGTGTGTGTTGCAGGCGGATGCTTATGTATCTCTTTCTTTGTTACGCTTCTGTTGCACACTACAGGACGAACACTTCACTGCACATTGGTACTGTATTAATAGTGAAACAAAAGTGTTGTTCTCAGAAAGGGTCGTTGTTTTTTTTAACATATGTTTTTGACGAATGAATACAAAATGATACACTAATTTGAAATTTGTTAATACTGAATTGAATATTGGTTTTATCACAAGATTTGATAATATTTGAGATGCAATGAATTGTGAAAGCTACTTGGTTTTATTATGTTAACACTTACACAAAATTTTAGCACTGTAGGACTAATATTATCCTTACAAATGAATATTTCTTCAAGAGCAACGGTTACGCGTGGCAACAGCTAGAACAACAGCTAGAACAATTTAAGGTAGCTACTTAAGTAATTTATTAAAATATAATTGCAACGTGACGATTTTTACTGGAGAAGGCCCATCCAATGAATTTGTCACGGGCCTTAAATGATAAAGTTACGCCACTTGACTCGACCACTAGAAGACCTCTGCGCTCTATGGAACTCGCCGTGAATAGACTTACTGAGCCCAATAGAGCCGGTAAGTCCAACTTCTACGAGAAGGCCTTTGGTGTTGTTGGACCAGTTATGTGGAATCGCCTACCGGTGCTGCTGAGAGATGGTCAGACGGTCACTAGCTTCAGAGGCAAATTAAAAACTGAACTTTTCACTGGCGCCCTTGAGACGGTCTAGAGCAGTGTTTCCCAAGGTGGGGCGTACGCCCCACCGGTGGGGAATCACGCATCAGAGGTGGGGCGCCGCGCTTTCACATAATATTGAAAATTTACCAACTGTTTAATTAAAAAAGAGGCCGCTGGAGCATATGACTTTTAAAAAGACTTCGGTGGGGCATGGCATAAAGAAGGTCGGGAAACACTGGTCTAGAGACTGTAAAACGGCATCATAAATAAAATCATCCAAAATCATCATCATCATCATCACTTCAAGGATATCTACATTCTAACAACTGTGGTAATATAAGAAGATTCCATTCTGTCCTTCTAATGATTACTAAAATATTTTTGTTTCGCAGATGGTTGGACAACTGATAATTTAGTTTTACTTTGGTCAGAAGATAATCCAGTACAGATTGTAAAGAATTTAAAGCCACAACAATTCACTTTAGAAAAACATAAAACAGACTACTGTAACAGCAAAACAGCCACAGGTTCGTCTTTTTTCACAAAATCGTTTTCTATTATATTTTTAACTAGCTGACCCAGCGAACTTCGTACCGCCTAACAATCAATGAATGATTAATATTTTTAATCTCTTTACAAACTCCCGTAATTGTCCAAGTGAAAATCATTTATGTTGGACAATTGTACTTTACTCAGATTTGTTAGATGTAATATAATATTATGTAGGTGCTAATTAATTTTTTAAGTTTGATACCTATTCATTTTAAATTTATAAAAATTCTTATCCATGATTTTTTCAAAATTGAAATTTCAGAACCATAGATGTTTGATTTTGTACAATTATCCATATTGTTTTTTTTATTAAAATTAAAAATGTATGGCGCAAATAATTTTCTTCGTAATTTTTCTTCCCGTGAATTAGTTAGATATTTTAATAGCCAATCGGCTATTCGGGGGCGGAGAAGAATCCAACAAATATCAGAGATCGTTCAGATCGGTACAGCCATTCTTGAATTATAAATGGTGTAACCAACACGACTTTCATTTATATATATAAATTTGTAACATATAGGTAATTAAATACTTTTTTATACATTGTACATATAATTTCCAAATTAAATTTATTTGCTGGCTACCCCACTTGTGGGATGTGCCGTGATGGTATAATAATAATAATAAAATAATAAATTTATTTACCTCAAACGCTTCCTCCAAAAATTCTTCTTGGCATCATCAGGAGAACTAATTAGTTAAAGTTCATGTTATGCAGTGAGTCTGTTTTGTATTACTAACTTATACTTGGTAATTTGTGGGAGCTTGATTGGTTTGTTTATTGATGAGATTTGTAATGTTGATATTTATGAAGTTGAACTGTTTGTGTCCTTTAAGACAATAAATAAAAAATAAATAAACAAGATCGCACTATAAGAAAGTTACTAGTAAAACTCAAAATATTTTTTTTTAAATTTGATATGTTCCAGGTGAATACAGTTGTCTTAGAATAGACTTTTTGTTTAAACGAGAGTTCAGTTACTACCTTATCTGGATCTACATTCCTTGCTGCATGTTGGTCATTGTATCCTGGGTGTCCTTCTGGTTTGATCCAAGAGCAATACTAGCTCGAATTTTGTTAGGTAATTATAAGTTCATTAATATTTTGTATTCGATTATTATTCTATCATTACATAAATTTCAAGCTAAAATCTAAAGAGGGTTATTCTCGGCATGATCTTAAATATCTAGTATTTTAAAAAGTCAAATCAATGCTCTTGAAAAAAGGCAGCCTCGCCCCAATAGTGTCGATTAATGTCAAACATAAATGCATGAATATTAAACCGTAGTTTTCGCAGTTACCTTGTAACTCTGACACCTGTGTGAGTGAATATATTAAGAATATTACTTAACAAACACCTGATCTGCACTAAGTCTGTTAAGTGGTAATTAATTTTGGCTAGTAATTTTTATAATGTTTGTGATTGTGTATGATTATTTTTTTATTGTTGTCCGTCACACTTATTTTGTTCAACATGTAAAAGGCTCAAGCAGTGTATATTGTAAAATAAAATTATCTATCTATCTATTCCCTCACGCCGTATCCCAAGTGGGGTAGGCAGAGAGAACGGAACGCCAATTAGATCTGTCCTTACATACTTCCTTCGCTTCCTCCACAGTCATACAATTTCTCATGCACGCACGTCGGTTTCTTTTACTCAAAACACGGCCGTCCTTGAGAATTTGATCTACATGTTCAAGCCATGTAGTTCTCGGACTCCCGCGCTTCCTCACACCCCTCCTTTCAGCCAAGTATATCCTCTTTGTCATTCTTTCCTCTTCCATTCGTTCCACATGACCAAACCATCTCAATTTATTTACTCGCATTCTATCCACAACACTCCTCTTGCATCCACTCATTCTTCTAATATCCTCATTCCTCACTCAACGTTTTATGTTTCAACGTATCAAAATAAAATTAAAAATAAATATTCCTAATATCTTCTATCACGCAGGTGTAAAAAATCCTATCAAATGCGAAAACTACCGTTTAACATTTTTAAACCACTGGTGAAATCAATGCTGTAAATTGAAAAACAGTACCGTCTTCTGGCGCCACGTAGTATTCCAGGTTGACAACCAATGATAGAGTGTCAGCAGCCTCAAACACAATCATAAAGATGGTTGCTGTTAAATATGTTGCTGACATAAATGTTCAAAATATGTCTAACATAATGGGTCAAATCAGGGATTGGTGAGATTGGTGAGCATACCATAGGTTAAGTGCACTTAAACCAGTCTAAGCCGATTCGTAAATATCAGAACAGCTTATAGCTGTTCCCTAAAAGTTGTTGATTTTGCAGACGGGTATCTGTTGAATAATATTCTTAATAAATTAATAGTTTGGCGATTTTGTAACCCTCAGTATATTTACATTGGTTCGGACATGTTGAGTGAATGGGAGATAAAAGAATGACGAAGAGGATCTATTTATCTGAAAGAAGGGGTGTGAGAAAGCGCGAAAGCCCAAGAACCACGTGGCTTGATCACGTGGATCAAATCATAAAGGTCGGCCGCGTGTTGAGTAAGAGAAATTGGCTTGCATGTATGAGAAACTGGATGAATATGGAGGAAGCGAAAGAAGTTTGTAACGATAGATCTATATGGCATTCCGTTCTCTTTGCCTGCCCCTCCTGAGACACGGCGTAAGGGTTTAGATAGTTAGACAGATATATTTAATTATGGAGAAAATTTAATGACCACGGCAATTTATTTTCATGTTATATCGAATTTACTTTCTTAAGATTCTAGAAAAAGGTTTAACCTTATAACCATGTTAGAAATACTTGTAATGGGGGAGTTGCGGTAGTGAGGGATTTTGCTGAAAATGCTTGAAATACGTAAATTGAAGGTCACATATTAATAATTTGAGGTTTAAAATGTATAAAAAACACTTTTTCATACGTAAAAATAAAATATAAAATCATTAAAATTTGACAGTTATCAAAACGCGACGTAGATGGTCAATGGCGGATGTGACGTCATTTTATTCGAATTTCTCGAGGTCACATGTTTATCCAGTTTGTTTGAGAAGTGAATGTTCGCTGTTCGTTGCATTTTCTCGGTCTTTACAGACAAAATTATTATTTTTATGTTTAAAAATGTCTACAAATAAATTTTATAAATATTGCATAGAGCCACTATGCTCAGACACCACGGTTACAGCTCCAAATAAAGCATTTATTTGCGTGCCTACAGACCTGGTAAAAAGGAAAAAGTGGTGTATGGTGATCAAAAGAGACGATAAGAAAAATAAAGTTTTATCCAATGTTAGTCGCTATGTTTGCGATGATAATTTCAGTATATATTTGTAAAAAGAATTTTAATAAAACTATTTGAAAAATACGTACCTATTTTGTATTTAAATATTGTTTTCAAAAGTATTTAATAGTCTATATTTGAAACACCAATATTCAAAAGTATTTGTATTTAACAACACATATGAGCTTATATTCTTCTAACGCCGTATTGTGTTTTCTTCAATCCTTGTTACTGTAATAATAAGGGATTGTTTTATAAGTTTGCCTTTTGCATCTGGCTTTCTATTAAATTTAGTTCACACAAAAACAATGCACCGTAGCATGCTGTCAAATCATATAAAAGGTAGGGAAAACACGAAGGAGACATGATAATGTATTTGAGATTATATTGAATTTAGAGATATGTTTCGACCATGCTGTAATGTCTATTATTATTATGACATCTATTTTTTGTTTCTAGTTTAATTAAGAACGACATATTGAATCATGATTTTTTCCCTGTTTTGATTTCAGTTAGAAGAAGATCTTGAAAACTATATGCGATGGAAAATTATTCTCTATAAAATCTCTATTTGTGACAAAAAATCGCACATCATTAATGTAGATACTTTTGGTAAATTGTCAGATTGACCTTTACAAAACCAAATTTTTATTGTTCCAGTCAAAGATGTGTAATACCAGTTTTAAACTATTGTTTTCTATTTTCAAATTTTTATCTCAAGTCTATACAACACTTACAAACCACTATATATCGAATCTGTAACACTAACTTATATAAACTATGAGCCAATATTAATTTTTAAATAATAAAACACTGCCTTAGGTCTCCAAAATTTATGTGAGGAAAACACGAAACAAAACTCTGAATGGAGAATTGACAGTTCCAACACTATGCCGGAATATGTTATGACGATAATAGTAGATAATATAATAAATAGTTCTTTTAAATAATGAGCTGACGATCATTGTGTTGGATGATAGATTTGATCTCTGAAAGATTTACATTTTTTTATACTTTATATATGCAGTAGGTATTATCTGTTTTGTGCTTATAATAAATAAATAAACAAAAGAGTCGAAGTATTTAAAAATAACACGGAAAAAACGTTAACAAACTACATAAACGCCGTACTAGAAAGAAAACCACAGACACACTCGGATGAAGTGACGTCATCACAAGATGGAGGGTAATGGATGGCGTTTTTGCGGGAATATTATTTTTCAAATTTCAAATGCTGATTTCTCCAAAACTAGGCTAAATATAATAAAATTATGCATATATTCGTGATTCTTACATGCTGTTTAACATTTTTAATCAATAAAAAAAAAATCCGCAACTGCCCCATTCCCTTAGACTAATGTTGTTATATTGCATAATTTCAGGAGTGATCACACTACTAACTATGACAATTCAGACATCGGGCATAAATGCATCTCTGCCACCTGTATCGTATATAAAAGCCATTGATGTTTGGACTGGAGCGTGTTTAACATTTGTCTTTGCTACTCTGATGGAATTCGCCTTGGTGAACCGCTTGTTAAAATCTGACCTGCGCAAAGAAAGTATGAAGAAAAGGGAGAAGGAGGTGGAGAATGCTCAAATTATGGATAATGGCTCTAATTTTATGGGTGTAGACGGTAGTACAGCATATTCAATGGTGAGCACAGATACGGTATAATACCTGCATATAATGTAATAATTTATTAATAAAACACAATACCCCCGATTCTATTTCATTTTTAGTGTCCAATAACTAAAACAGTAACATTCCAATTTTAGTTAGTCTACATTGGTATTCTACAAAACTCTAAAATTGTTACTAATTAGAATTATATACAATTTGTATCATATAGAATACGAATATTAGTTCAAGTAAACTTGATTATAAAATTTTGTAACATACTTATTTTAGTTTGAAACAATATAGAATAGGGAATAATATAAATAGTTATTCCACTATTGACTTTGTTAATTTTGCAAGCTGGCTTTCAAGAGCTTCCGCTCTCACGTCTTCCCCAAACAGAAATGAAATGCTGGTATGAGGGGAGGATGTTATTTTAAAACTTGATACATTGTGACTTATATAAATAATACATTATAATCATTGACCTATTTTACAACTTGCATTTTACACTTAATTGACACTGTTCGGCTTTTAAGTATACGGTTTTTCAAATATTTTTTAAATTGATCAATATGATTCAGTCGCTTTATGTCATCTGGTAGCGAATTGAACAATCCAATAGATGTATACAAAAGAATATTTTTCTTTCTGTTTGTTCTAGAATTATAAATGATCTTGCCATTCAATCCTCGAACGACCACGCCTTCGAGCACCTTTCTTCATCCTGTCTTTATTCAATCTTTCCTGATGTCCAAATAACTAAAGCTTTTTAACATAATTATTAAATTGATATAAACTTCCAGAAGCCGCTTATTCGGCACTCGAGGGAGCCACTTACTTTGGAAATGACTGGTCAGCGTGAGCAGGTCCATGCGCAACAATCGCCACCACCGAACCGCTTCAAACGTTGGATCTCCAAGTTTCCACGAAAGTCCAAGATGATAGATATCATATCTCGCGTCATTTTCCCATTGGCCTTCGCACTCTTCAACTTAATCTACTGGTCTACATATCTTTATATAGAGAAAGATGAAGATTAAAAAGGATGAGCACGTAAGACGATCGTGACCACCTGATTTTATGCAAAAGAGTTACATACATACATACATAACATCACGCCGCTACTCTCGCGGGGTAGGTAGAAAGGATCGAGCGCCACTTCCTTCTATCCTTGCATACATCTTTCGCTTCCGTCACTCTCATACAATTCCTCATGCATGCTCTCTTGTTCAATGTGCTCAACACATGACCGTCCTGTAGGATTTGATTTAAATGATCTTGCCATTTAATCCTCGGACGTCTACGTCTCCGAGCATCATTCCTCTCAGCCAAATATATCTTCTTGAACATTCTGTCCTCATTCATTCTTTCCACGTGCCCAAACTATCTTAACTTATTTACATTCATCCTTGTTATCACGCCAACTTTCATTCCACATTCCTTTCATATATCACTGTTATGCACACGATCTCAGACTTTTACCACACATCCTTCTCAACGATCTCATTTCAATTGCATTTATGCCACTTTCATCCTTCTTTAACCATGTCCACGTCTTACTTGCATGCAAAAGAGTTAACAAAATGATATCATAATAATTGTGTCGCTGAATTTCGTAATCCGCTATAATACATTTTTATGATTCGGAGAAATTCGATAAAAACTATTATACAAGTTTTAAACGTACTTTCCTAAAGTCAAACAAATTTGTTAATTATAATATTGTTAGAACAGTTCAATTTTAAAATAAATTTTGCTATTGAATAAAAATAAACTCTTCATTTTGTGTACGTACATAAAAATAGCTCCTTTTTCGAATTTTGGAATAGAATTTGCCCCTTTCAAATAAATATGAAGTCAGGTTAGAGAAAGTGAAAAAATATGCATGCTTTTCAAAATATTTTTATTTACAAAATAATATGCTATAAATAATAGAAACTGGTAGAAATTATAATAAAATATAATTTACGAATAATATATTTTATAATCATAAATAATAGTTTTAAATATTTTTTAAAATTAAAAATGGCTTAATGGCGCATATTTTTTTTGTTTTTTAATTACAAAATGCGCACAGATGTAAGAATTAATTATGTTTATAAAACCATGTTTTCAAATTGATAGTTTTTTTTCATCGTTTTCCCAAAAATATTTTGGATAAGAGGGTGCTTTCTGTGAGGGTATCTGGGTATATCTGGACTTATTTCAATTATTTTTATTTATTGGCACATAAGGAAAGATTGAAGGAAGATAAAATAAAGATATAAAGCAAAAATAAATAATGGTAGATCAATTTTTGTGTTCAGTGTTCAAACACAAATATAATTAAAAAGTAACAGAAGAATCCAAACAACTGGCTTTGTATAACGCGTTCTGATATCTTTTCATAAATACATATTATTAAGATGGATAAAAGATGGATAGATTCTATCTTCCTCACATACTTCTTTCGCTTCCACCACATTCATCCGATTTTTGATCCATGCAAGCCAATTTCTCTTACTCAACACGCGGCCTTCCTTGAGAATTTAATTCATGTAGTCAAGTCACGTAGTTTTTGGACATCTGCGCTTTCTCACATTCCATCTTTCAGATAAATACATCATCTTCATCATTCTGTCATTGTCCGTCCGCTCCACATGTCCAAAACATTGCTACTTATTTACACGCCGCATTTTATCCCTAACACTCCACTCGCATTCGGTCATTTTCCTGCTATCCTCATTCTTCACTTTATCACGCAACGTTTTACCAATCATTCTACTCAGCGATACCATCTCCACTGCATTTATTTCACTTTCATCCTTCTTCAACCTCGTCTAAGATATTGTGCACTATTCTGGTCTAGTACTGAAAATGGTGTCGTTAACGTTCACTCATTGGTAATCAATAGAAATAGTAAATAATGAGGTTAGTTTAACTATTTACAATCTTAATTCTAATATAACACAACACATTTAGTTTTCTATCTCTAGTATAGAGTACAATTTGTAAGTTTTTGAATAAATAATAAAAAAATACACTTGTGTGGTAGATCATTATATAAATTTAAAAATATTAAGTGATATTTTCGCATATTTATTCTATCAATTACAAACAAATTATGTATTTTTATTAATTCAAACACAACAGCACATAATACGTAACCTAAATCACAATAACAAAAAAAATAAGGCCAATTAAAATGTAAAATCATTTTACTCGTCAAATTTTAATCATTAATTTAGTGATTTTACTTTGGGTCTTGTTACAGTCCCCTGAGGTACACCACATTAAATGAAATTATTTTCTGAACTGATACCTACACAGTTTCAAAAATTACAATTTTTTTTTTCATTTCATACTGTTAATAACGAATATAATAAAATAATATCCGTAAACATTAATTTGTTATTACTGGTCAATTTCCAATCACTATATCAATAATTTTACACTGGGCCCAATACTCTGCCCTGAGGTACGCCAGTTATAGTATACTCTAAAATTTACAATATTTATTGGTAAGCTGTTTCCTCATACTCCTATACTAGATTTCTTTTGATCCAGTCCATATAATGTGACACTCTTGTATAAACGCCTGGATATCCTGGTTCTCCACATTTGTTTCCAAAAGAGACGATACCGATTTGAAGCCAGCGACCATCGGCTCCTCTTAACATCAATGGTCCACCTGAATCACCCTGAAAAAAACACAATTAATATAATTGAGACTTGTGGTTCATATGTTTAGTGTTTATTTCTTGAAAAGTACCTACTAAAAATACAAAAAAATAGGAATATTTTTCTAAATTGCATGTTCGTTTGTTGACTACTAACTTTCGGTATGGTGCGGAGGTAACGCTTTTGCCAAGTTATTAGGGTTTGATTGCCGGCTGGGGCATAATGAAGAATGACTTTTTTTTGTACTGATTTTGGGCAGATGATAAAATCAATCAGATGACAAAGAGTAAACATTTTTTTCTAACTGATGTGTGTGAATGTATATAGGATTAAGAAAGCGACGTGAGCAAAATTTCAGTTTTTTTTTTTTTTTTTTAGAATTGTCAATTCTTTCTACCTGACATGCATCCACTCCTCCTTCAGTGTAGCCAGCACATATGAATCCTTCATTGATTGGTTGGAAGTATGCTCTATCACAATCGCTATTCCTCCAAACAGGCAGAGCCGCTTGTCTTTGTGCAGTACTTTCTCTACCTCCATATTTGGCTGTTCCCCAACCCACTACAGTCGCTCTGCGTCCAGCCCAAGATTCACTCAAAAGTTGAGGAGATGGAAGACACAGGGGAATCACGTATTTGTTTTTCACAACTCTGGCTGCAAATTAAAAAAAAAACTTCATTAATATTTCACATTATTTAAAAGTTGTAGGTAAAATATAAGGCATGTAGTGTTCATGCTTGATTAAAAAATGTGTTTGGAAACGTGGCTTTCATAAAATTAAAAAATTTCACTGACCAAAATGAGCTCAAACTTAATTTTTAAAAATACGTCCTATTTACTCGACTCGGATGCCCCCTCTTTCACAATCTATCGTATCCACGACAACGTCATCAGAGAGCTTGGAATGTCGTAGGAAAAGGTGACTCAACTACTACAAAGACTCTCTAAATCAAAGATGCTAGTTTCTGCCCCATGCTCCCGAGAAGAGTGTTGAAGGCTGGGATGATAATCCTATTATTAATCAATCGATTAAAAAAAGAGAAATTCTTTTACTTCAACGCCCATTTCAAAAGTGCGAAGTAAAAACAAACCCTATTCATTCTGCGGCAATCGAGTGGCATATTCACAAGAAATTGAAAATATTCTGGTAATGCTGTCGAAAAACAGGCTTATTGTGAAAAGGGTCCAAGAGTTCGGAAACCTTTAAGGCGAAATAACAATGTTCATTTCTGAATCAGTGGGCATCCTTAGTGAAATATGACCAAGACAAGACCATCGTCTCCCTCTTTCTACAAAGACTGCAGGTTAAGGGCTGAGAAGCTATGAAATAAATTGGCAAAGTACCTAAGCTAATATTCCATAGTGAAAAGTAATCTACATACCTTCCAATTGAAGAATTGCAATATCATTGTAGAATCCAACTCTTGAAAACTCTGGATGTGCTCGTACATCAGTAACTTTCAAAGTGATCGGACGCGATGGTTCATCTTCTCTTTGCAAATCTACATCGCCAAGTCTTACGGTAAATTGACGAGAGGCGAATCTATAAAACAATCAAATAAACAGTAATTGATTAACAATTTTTTTAAATATGTGCTTTGGTATGGAAATTAGTAAGATTGATTTGCAGTTAAATGGCAGTTATGCCCTAAATCTGATTAGATTTTGACTGATCTCCATTACTAATTTAGTTCATGTTGTCGATCGACGGTACTTGGTAGAAGTGCATGTTTAATTAATAAAAATAAAACACTTAACATAGATAACTATATATTTCATGAAAATACTCTCACGGTCTTTGTCTGGAATCTCTGGTACAATGAGCTGCGGTTAGTATATGTCTATCTGTCAACAAAGCCCCGCCACACCAGAATTCAGTTCTCGTTGGACCACTTAAGAAAATAGCTGCCATCCAAGGCCATGCGCCTGAAGGAGCTTCGTTTCCTCCGACAACCCTTCCAGAACTCCACTCTGGCTCACCGCATTCTAGAAAAAATAATTCATCAAATACATGCTGCATATATGTAAATAAAATATGAAAACTCTGAAACTTCGGTGGTATAACAATAATTATTCATGTTAGTTTGAAATTATTTAAAATTCATGTTTTTTTTTTTAAATTCACATTCCTAACCAGATGTAATGCAGATAACACATCATTAAAGCAAATAAATTACTCGTTGACTCTTATGTATTGTGAATATAATATAATGTGTAGGTACATAATATAATTTAACTTATAGTTGTATAATATAATGCATAATATATACGTATTATCGTAGGTGAAAGTAGGCAACTCCTTAAAAAGATCAGTCAACAACGAGCAAACTGGATTTGCCACAACATCAGGCTCCCAGGCCTGCTCATCACCGTCGCGGAGAGCAAGACCGAAGGCAGAAATGGTAGAAGCCGACCAAGAGATACCTACATCAATCGTGAGAGGAAGGACATGAACCGTGGCATATACGTAGAATTAAAGAAACTAATAGAAAATAGGGAGAAATCGAGAAAAAATCCAAACTCGTTACAGCAGGGTTACTCTTGACAAAACTAAACACGATCTT
Source organism: Athripsodes cinereus (assembly GCA_947579605.1). Classification (NCBI taxonomy): domain Eukaryota; kingdom Metazoa; phylum Arthropoda; class Insecta; order Trichoptera; family Leptoceridae; genus Athripsodes; species Athripsodes cinereus. Next base: position 32,035,437 of record OX388308.1, on the reverse strand, counting down.
AATCTAGTCTTGATCTTGATCATACGACGCACGAAGGGACTAAGGTCAAAAACACCGCGCTACTGCTAACGCGCGATCGGTTTACGTGTATTTTTGGCCAATAGTCACTTCGTGCGTCGTATGATCAAGATCAAGACTAGATTAAGATCGTGTTTAGTTTTGTCAAGAGTAGCCCTGCAGATCTATCCAATCTTTATTTTATGTTAATTAATTAAGTTTTTTAGTTAACGTTACTTTAACTAAGAGCAATGTTCTTTGACCACACATAAATTGATCTACCTTAGTACGGGCTGTAGCCTAGTTAGGTGAATCATATAATGAATATGTTAAAATTGAATTTATTTATATCAATAAAGCTGTTATTATTAAAAAAAAAAAAAAAAAAAAAAAAAAAAAAAATGGATCGTGTTTACTAGATTGATGGTGATTTCTTTTTTGCTATCTATGTAATAATAAATTCAACGATAAAAACAAACAGAGTTCTTAGTTCAATTCTCCCCATAGCAGCAAATGCTATTTGACGAATCTATAAACATATGAATAAAATAGACTGGTACTTATTATAAATTTGTAAATTGTTTTTAAATAACTGAGCTTTTATTGATAAGAGTAAAGACACTCACCTTCCTGACTCACAAAGTTAGTGAAATTCAGAGTTCCACTTGTATTCACTGTATTTACAGCCACAGGAGCAACTGTAATAGGTCTCTTTGTGGTTGGTGGTCTGTATGTGGTCGTAGGTCTGGTAGGTGGAGGAGGACGGTAGACAACGAGAGGTCTCTTTGTTGTCACTGGCTGAGCAAATGTCGGTCTGCTTGTTGTTAAAACTGTTGTTCCAGGCACTGGAAGTTCATTAAAACCGACACCTAATTCTGGGCAACACACTCCAGGAACGAACAAACTTTTAAAACAAAGACTTTGTCTCAAATTTACTAAATTTAATAATAATTGTGGGCAATTGCTCAGATCTTCGCACGTTCCTGATTTTCCATCAGGTGTTGTACAAGTTCTAGATCCGGTATCTTCTCTGTCTGTTTTTGTTCCTGGTATAACTTTTCTCACAAATGGTGCTATCTTTTCTGTGACATTTTTACCCAATACATTTTTACTGATAGTGTACAAAGCGTTGGGTAAATTATTTTCTTGTTCATTCGATTCTTTTTCATCATCTTCGTCATCATCATCGTCTTTCTCTTCTCTGGTATCTACCATATCGACCAGGTAATGTCCAACTGTATTAATGGCACCGAGAGTTTCTGATATTGCTGAGAAAGCCGAGTCTGATAACAATCTTCCTTCATTATTATTTATCTCACCACCAGATATACCAAGAGCTCTGTTTGTTTCTACATAATCTCTTCCATCGCTGCGATAAACTCTTTTCCCCTGCTGATTACTGCTGCGCTCTGATGGAAAAGAACCGAGAAGTCTTTCTGTATGGAGAATTAATTTATCTCTTGGAGCAACATCGCTATAATTATCTGCATTATAATTTTTAACTTTTCTAGGAGCATTTGAATACTCTTGTAGTGGTCTTTGGTAATGTGCTACTCCCGAAAATTCTTGCACAGGATTTGGTGCATACTGCTGCAACGCTCCTCCTCTGTATTCTTGAACTGCACTATTTGAAAATCCTTGCGCAGAACTACCTGGGAATCCTAATACTGGTTCTCCTGAATATCTTTGGACTTCGCTTCCTGCATATCCTTGAACTGGTCCTCCAGGAAGCGGTTGCCATTGCTGCGGAAACTGAAATGAATTCACTGCAATGTTGTTAGTTTATTTGACCTCTCAGGATTATGTAATTTATATTTTTTTCTGTAAATCTTAAGATAACAATAATGCGTACCTACCCTGGCGCTTGACTTTGTGGCCGCTACTTGTGGACGCTATGGCAAGTAATAAAAAACCTGAAACAATGAAAATGAAGAAATAAATTATAATTTTTAGTGAAGTTATTTGAGGGGTGCCAAACCAAAACGTTTCAAGTACCAGAAAGTGCATTTTTCAGGAGAGACTTAAAACTGATTAAATAAATAAAAAATGCATATTTACATTTTTGCAACATTTATTATTAAATTTTAATTCTTTATTGAGGTATTATAAACGTTCGATAAGCAATAAAAAATCTTAGCTATTAGAAAACGGAATTTAAATAAAAATAAAAAGAACAAAACGTTTTAAGTGCCAACATTTGTGCAAGTCATAACGTTGTATGTGCCATTTTACTTGCACAACAGTTAGGTTAGTGGGACGATTTATATCCTGCAGGATTGCACTAATTGGTGAAGTTTTCATAAAAAAAAACTCTGTTCAGGAAATTTATGAGTGATTTCTTAAAAATTATCCATTGGCAACAAAGTAAGGAGCACTGCTAGTACAGCCTGGTTTTCATTTTGGCCCGCTGTTCTTTTTCAATTTTCTAATAGCTTTTTTCCATTAAAGTTTGTTTAAAACCCGTCATTTTTGCAATACTAACAGCGCAAGTGATAGTGCAATTAACAAGACACTTGCAACGTTATGACTTGCTAATAAAACTTTCTACCACTAGGAGACAACATTTTTAACATTGTTTTAAATCAGGGATGTTGCGGATGTCGATTTTAACACATCCGCGGATGTGAATGCGGATGCGGATTTTTGAAGGCTCACATCCGCGGATGCGGATGCGGATATTTAAGATGTTATAGAAAAAAAGTAGGAACTATCTTAGTTGGTATGCCCCACTGTCAAATATGTGACGAAATTGTTGCTACAATAATATTATGGTTTTTTTGGCGAAATTTTTTTTTTGTTATTTGCAAAAACCGGAAAAAAAAATAAAAAAATAAAATAAAACCGGCAAAAATAAAAACGCGTCGGATCTTTTCACCAATTTTTTCGTTCCCATTGGTTAATGTCAAGTGCGAACGGCACGCGCCATTCGCCGGCCCCGCCCCATTTCTTTCTTGTCGCAAATTGTCTTACATCCGCATCGATTATTGCGGATGCGTATGCGGATGCAGATGTCCAAATACATGCGGAAGCTCCGCATTTGCGGATGCGGATGCGAATATTCGCAACATCCCTGTTTTAAATATACAAGTAAAGACCAATTGGCCTAGTCAAAACACATTTTAGCGTTACGTTTTCGTTCAAATGTAGACGACGTTGCGAAAACGTGTCAATTTTCGTAGCTACTTGTGTATTTTAGCTACGAAAATTGATACGTTCTCGCAACGTCGTCTACATTCGAACGAAAACGTAACGCTAAAATGTGTTTTGACTACGGGCCCAGCACATACACCCCAATTCATTAATAAAACGCATTTGAGTCCATGTGGCACTTACAACGTTTTGATTTGGCACCCCTCATTTATACAGCGAACCATTGTATGAGCCTTCATTGTTATTTTATAGTAAAAGCACATAGGTAATAATAAACAATGCCTACAAATTCAAATGCAGATTAAAAGGAAAAATTTACTCCTGATTTTATGAAATACGTGTTGCATAACTGTAGTTTTAAAAATCATTTGAAAGGTATAATACGTTTTTCTAAATGTTCTAATCATTATTATTATAATAATGCTTACTTTAACGAAAAGAATGTGGAATGAAAGTGGGTGTAATAACAAGGATGAATGTAAACAAGTTAAGATGGTTTGGTCACGTGGAAAGAATGAATGAGGACAGAATGACTAAGAAGATATATTTGGCTGAGAGGAATGGTGCTCGGAGACGTGGACGCCCTAGGATTAAATGGCAAGATCATTTAAATCAAATCCTACAGGACGGTCACGTGTTGAGCACATTGAACAGGAGAGCATGCATGAGGAATTGTATGACAGTGACGGAAGCGAAAGACGAATGCAAGGATAGAAGGAAGTGGCGCTCGATCCTTTCTGCCTACCCCGCGAGGGAAGCGGCGTGATGGTATGTATGTATGTATTTATGCTTACTTTTTCAGGAGACTCGGCAACTTAGAGAAAAGAATTTCAAATCAAATTCAAGAGTTGGAAATCTATTCTTTACGGAGGACTCCAAGGAATGAAAAACATTGGAGGATGATCGCTTTAAGGAAGGGGTGAGGAAGTATTAGTTAGAAAAATCATTTTATTCAGTTAACGAAATGCTATTGGAAAAAGATTCTAGTAACATGGATGCAGAAACATAATGTAGTTTGATATCACATCTGACGACATAATCACTGGGCCCTTTACACCCAGGGATTATCGATCACCATTGATATTAATATATTGTTGTACGCCTTGTCTCTTTTAATTAAATTCTTTGAGAATGATTTTGTGAAGTGACGATTCCCAGTGTCATGCGACCTGAGGATGAAAATCAATTTATTTGTCTATTAATATTTCATTTCTTGTTCCTTGTGTAATATGTTTTTAAAATGTAGTCTGGATTGACACCCCCAAGTGCCCATTGCGGAGCCTATGGAGGTCGAAGAAAATAAATAAATAAATAAATAAATGATGAAAATAAAAAGGTAGGTATGCAAGTCGAAACAAATATATTTACTTAACAGGACTTCACAGCCAGAATTTAATTTGAAATCGTTCGACTATATGCAAAAAATTGCCTAAAAACAGGTGTTTACTCCAAATTTTAACTTTTAAACTACGTACGAACCAATAAACTACGAAGCATTAAAAAAATACTGTCTCTCTTTTTGCGGTAAGTGAAAAGGGAGATAAAGAAATGAAGTATATTTCACTCATTATCTATACACCACTTGGTCACTAACACACGTAAATATAGTTAATATTATGTCCGAAAAACTACGAACATTAAAAAATCACTGTCTCTCTTTTTGCGGTAAGTGAAAAAGGAGATAAAAAATGCGACGTACGTGATGTATATTTCACTCATTATCTATGACACCAAATGACACAAAAATCATTGCGTACAAAGACATAATTTTTAACAAGATTGTGCACTCCATTGAAAAAACGGCATGTATAATGCAATTGATGCACCAGAGGTCAACAAGGCCCACCTGCGAGAGAGCATTCATGCCCCAAGAGTTATAAATAGGCCTACACATACCTATACATGAATATAGCAAACACGTAGGTAGGTAGACTATTATTATTTTTGCTGGATAGTGGTAGGTGTTTACTTAATTGGCGTTCCCTTCTCTCTGCTTACTCCACATGGGATGTGGCGTGAGGGTATAGATAGATTCATCAAATCATTGGTCATAAAAAAGCTTATTAGCTTTACATGTCTACCTTGTTGTATGTACATATATGTGGGCGTATAAGTGGGTATATTTCCAATAAAGTACTCAAATACTTTTTTTTTAATAATACTCAGTTTTATTCTGCAACAATTATATAATTTATATTATACACCTTAAAAAGTACACGTAAAGTAGGTATATTTGAGTTTATCCATAATTTGTTGCACCATTCTGCATTGAGTTGACCATAATTTATTCTTTCTTCTGGGACGTCAAATTAAGTGACAATGATGGCTGCCTTAAGAAACGGCGACTGTGGCACCAGTGCTGCAAAAGTATAAAAGAATATTTAATATGTTTTTCCCTTGTTTATTATTTTTGACTCCACCATTAAATTGCAAACAACAAAAAGGCCGGGATTTGGAGAGAATGATTCATGCATCTTTAGTATCACAAAAAAAGATTTGAGTCATCATAATCCAAGGATAAATTTACAATCTGTCCATATATTTGCAGAGTATTTTTTCATCATCGAAATAAAACAAAATTATAGCAATAAAGTGATTTAATGTGTAATCGTGTCTTATGGCCGGTTTCAATAACCTATCTATCCGTGACTATCGATTGAAATGTATGATTCAAAATATAGAACACAATACATTTCAATCGACAGGAGCGGATAGATAGATTATTGAAACCGGCCAATAATGCACAGTCTTATTAAAGTACAATGTCTTTGTGCTAAAATTTCACGTGGAAATGGAATGTCAAAATATAAATATTATATGTTTCCATAGTAACCATACATGCAAAGTGGTTTCTGCAAATATATAAATATATAATATGCATATTTAGAAAACTTCGAATACTCATAATAATCTAAAAATCAAATGCATGCTGAGATATATTTTTACATTAAACCATTTTCTCACTATTGATTCACAAACTAATTTTATATTATTACTTATTACATTTATGGAATACTTAAATCATTCGCAAACTAGTGAATAGCATCATGAATAAATACATAAAATAAAATAATAATAATTGTACCAAAGCTTGTTTTAAAACATACATATGTATCCGAGATTCAAACATGTTGCGTGTATTCATATATCAGCTTATTTGAAATAGTAACATGAAAATAAGATAATACGTGCTGATTTTACTATATACCTAAATATCAGGATATCAGTTAAGAACTATGTACTTACATTTGCAAATGATAATTCAAGTCTTAGTAATTCTCCATCACCGTTTTAATGTCACTAATCATCTAATCATCTGATAATCTGGAAAGTATAAAACATAAAGAATTTATTAATTTATTCTATCAGAAACATTGTTTGCTTACTCTCTCTCTCTCTCTCTCTCTCTCTCTCTTTTTGGCATTGCACCCAATATATGAGTGATGCTGCATTGTTTGCTTACTCACGCGTATTAAAATATTTTATTTTTAATAATTACTTTAGGAAAGGTTACGTTACAAAAAAAAAATATGTCAAAAACGATATAATATAAATCAACCATTATAATATACTCACTCATTTTGATCATGTGAATAATATGTAGCTAATTTATTTTTTCTTAACATTCGTAATGACTCTTTCGTCATTTTAAATAATGAAAAAATTAAAATAAAACTATAAATCAGTGTATTTAGTATATTTCTGATTTAATACTAATACTCACAAAAATAACAAAATGTTGCTATGACAACAATATTGACATCGGTGAATGTCATTCTGAGGAGTTCATACACAAAGTTACCTACATCAACTCTAGAACATTGAAACTAAGAAAACAGCATACCTAAATAAATTTGGTGAATTCTTTGCAGAGTAGGTACCGGCAGCAATTTAGATCCCTGATACCGGATATATTTCTATGTATTTGTATTATTTTATCATAGTCTTTGTAAGGTATACGAACTGTAATTTAGTGTTAAGAGCATATTTTCTGTATTCATCTTTTAATAATTGGATATTAGCTGGCACTTTGCGTTTATCATTAGAAAAGAAATATGTTGCAACTAATAAGCAAAAAGAGAAATAGGCGGATATGCTGAGGTCAATCTACAGTTTTATTAAGTACACAAACAAGTTCACCAACATTAAATTAAAAATAAAAAAATACTAATTTATTTGAATTAATTATATAAAACACTTATTTGTAGTGTTTAAACTGTGACTTTTTATTGATTAAAAGTCACAGTGGATATAATATAAATAAGCGATTTATTTGTAAGTAATTCAACATGAATTTCCACCGAGAACCGTCGGTTGAAAATATCAACTTCACTGATTTATTTTACTTCATTCATAGTTAAATATTTGTGAAAAATGGATCGGTGTGCCTTTACTTGTGAACTCCTCATCTATAGTACTGAACACTCATTCTCGTATTCGTCGATTCGCATTTTGACAGACATGGAAATAAATATTATTTAGGTATATTAAGTTATAATGTTTTTTTTTTATGAAAAAAAAACATTTATATAGGGATTACTTGATGACACATATAAAAATATGTTTCCTTGGTAAAAATCAAGTAATCTAGTGCTGTAATTATGTAGTTTCAAGCATAAAACCATCTCTATTTTTTAATAATTTTAAATAAATAATCAGACGCAGATTCAACAGCGTGCCGACTCTTTGGCTCGGCTGGCCGAACTAACCCGATTTTTGAGTTCTACGGAAATTTTCATAAAAACTTTCCCGGAAGCGGAAAATTTAAAATGAAAATTTCAAAATATAAATAACACATCACGCTATTATAATCATATGACAAATTATTCAATTAAAATTGTTTTAAATATGTTTTCCTTATTCGAACTTGACGAACTAAAAATTATATTTTCTTATGTGCACGTCACAAATCCCATTTTTTTCGCATATTAAAAAAAATACGGCTAAATATTACCCAAATTTAAGAAAAATAGGTTTTTTCTAAAGCATCCTTGGAGCAAAATTTACTTCATCATTTATGTAACCTCTAAGATGATTGTCTTAAAATACCTCTGCTAGTCGTGATGAAATTTCGGAAGGTGTTTTTCAATCGATAATTTCTACATGAATCTCTCGGTTATTTTTTTTATTATTATTAAAAATACATTAAAATATGTTCAAATTTTGATATTATCAAAAACAAACAGTAAAAATATCATCTCGATCACGAAAATATTGCAATTAATTAATAATCAATGTTGAAAAATGGTTGCGTAAAATCATGTGACAATTTCGAGTTCCCTACCTATCAAGGGCTCTTAAGTAAAGATTAGAACAAAAATTATTTGAATTTACTTTCATGAAAATTAGGTGAACTGATACTTTATTAGACAGACCCAGATTTACCAGAACAATCATGCTCAAAGAGTTCGACAAAAACGTTACATATGTATTATTATCCATGTCAAGATCACTCTTTTAAAGTATTCGTAAATTTCAAATTCTATTTGTTCATCTTTCACTCTACAAGTGTACATGCATCTGGAAAAACCTCCCAATTCTATTCGGTCCTCTTCATATATTGGCGCTTTCAAATATTAAGTAAAATACCACCGTCAATCCCTCACAAATAATCCACCATCTCTATAATAGTAGATAGTACTCACTTAGATACAGCCATGTATATACAGTATACTAGTGATGTAACGAATATTCGTATTCGCTAATATTCGCATATTTCAAAGTATTCGCATTCGTATTCGCAAAAAAATATGCGAATGTTTTGCGAATTTTTATTTTGGTAATAAAGTATCGGATATTCGGTAAAAGTAACGGATACTTACCCGGTACATTATAGAAAAAGGTACTGCAAGAAAATATTCTTTAAGAAAACCGGGGAGTTTTGAAATATTTTAAATTCCTATGTCCTATACCATTTTGAAAATTCGGCGACGGGGGGGTAGAAATTTTAATATTTGAGCAATTGTAGAAATTTTAGCAAGTCAATATTCGTTATTCGCATTCGCGAATGTCGGCAACAAATATTCGCATTCGCGAATATGCAAAATCACACATTCGTTACATTCGTGTGATCGTGTAGATATTATCGATTTATGTGTGTATTGTACTTGTTATTTATTCTTAATACGTTTCTCTGGTTACTGTTTGATTTTTCGACACTAGTATTTTTATATCCATTGTTATGTCATTGCTGTCTTTGTATTTTTTAAAATTTGTGTAAACATGTAAAAGGCTTCTTGCCGTATATATTTCTATAAATAAATAAATAAATAAATAAATCACTAATATATACGTATAGATTATGGTTGTGAATGCATACATTTTTATATTGTACCTAACTTTATATACTTAGGTAGGTACTATACTATACCTACCCTCAAACCGTGTCCCAAGTGGGGTAGACAGAGAGAACGGGAAGCCATACAGATCATACTTCTTTTGCTTCTTCTACATTCATACAATTTCTCATGCACGCACGTCGATTTCTCTTACTCAACACACGGCTGCCCTTGTGAATTTGATCTACGTGATCAAGCCACGTGTGTTTCTCTGACGCCCGCGCTTTCTCACACCTTTTCTTTCAAACAAGTATATCCTCTTATACCAACAAAACACTTAAAGTTTATGGGTAAAATGTATTAATCTTAATCGCTCCTGTAATAAGATAAACACAAATACACAAGAAGTACATTAAATTGTCACAATTTCCTACTTGTAGTTAAGTTAATGTGTAGAGAAATTAGAAACAAGTGTCATGCATAGTACATCCTTCTCAACACAAAGTATTTTAGTACATTATAAAATGTTTCACTGTCACTGCGCCTTGTTAAACCATAATCGGCTTAACAATGGTAGAACTATTAAGTCTCTTTTACACTAATTATAATTGTTGCTCTTATCTTACAAGATTTACTCATTGTGAATACGAAATACGAGTAAGAAAAATAATTGTCATAGATTTGTTCGGAATATGTGTATTTTTGTGAAAAATCTTAAGTATTTGGATGCCAGATTGTTCTAGCTCTGGGTGTTTTTGGTGCATTGTATACGTGCATCGTCGCGTTACTACCCATAAACAAATTTAAAAAAAATTGGTTAAGTATTATTTTGTATACAAGTATATTGATGTTTTCAAAAAAGGCCAAAAGGCGCGCTTGTATCACAAGTGATCTCTTCCAGCCAACCCGGAAAAAAGATAGGTAAATAAAAATAGAAAATATAGTTATACCTATACTTAGATAAAATTAAATAAATTCTAAATAAGGTATTAAAAGAAACGGTAAATTCAATTATAAAAATAATAATAAGTATTTGTGTGAGTACAGAATAATAATGGACAGTTTTTTGCATAAATGTAAATACTTCATCAAATGGGGCTGAGAAAATCATGCATCATCATCAATACAAGATTGATGTCTTGATTTGGGACTAGCTCGATCCGTGTAGAACTGAACTTATTATTATAAAATAAAAAAATAAAATAAAATAATCTTTATTGTGAAATAAACAATATAACACAAATGGCGGGTTATTATGTTATATTACTAAGAAGAAATATTGAACATTCGTTCGGTCAGTTCGGCTAATAACAGTAATTTTACAGTATAATAATCTAGACTCTTTGGTAAACAGCCCTGTTAGTTCACTTAGCCTATGACCTTATACAATACAAATAAGTATGTACAGTCAGCGATAGCCATGCAATAACAGTGAAAGTGACATTGTTAGAGGTTGTGCATTGTTCTACTGATTGTACCAAAGAGTTTTATAATGTAATAAATACAGAGTAATCTAATTGGTAAAGTGATGTAAACAATATTTATAAAAATCAAGATTTACCTACAATGGAAAGATGTTCTTATTACTTTTTTCTACGTAGATAAGTACTAACCCACTTATTTTACTAAAATATGAGCGTGAGTGGTGTCAACCTTTTAAGTTTTAACAATAGGTAAAGAGGTCTAATTCACATTTACATGTAGGTACCTGCCTATTTTTGACTAAATATGGTCGTGTGGGGTGTCAAACTTCAAGTTTTAAAATGAAAAAAATATTCAAAGTACTTTTTCACGAAGATTCCTGGGTAAGTACCAATTTTTTTGATGAAATGTGGTCGTGAGGGGTGTCAAACTTAAAGGTTTTACAATAGGCAGAGAGTTTGTTAGTCTATAGACTTCCTTATTTGTGGGCTTTGCCGTAATGATATACAGAGAAAAAGCATCGATATAATTATATTTATTCAGATTGTTTCCCATCACTAATTGTAGTACATTGTTATTTCAAGAGCAACATAGTGCGCCCTCTACCTTCATTCAACAGTTAAATATAATTTTCCCATCAGATTGCAAGGTTATAGTAGCATTATTGTATATGTCGCAAAATACTACCTACAAATCTGCAATCGAAACTAGAGATGGGACGAATATTCGGATATTATCCGGTATCCAGCATGCCCGTCATCGTTTTATTATTCGGCTAGACACCCAAGATATTTGGCATATTTGATTCAGTAATGAAGCATGCTTATACCATTCGTTTATTTATTTTTTCATTCTTTACTGTACATTGGTTAGAAGCAATTTTACATAGAAAAACAATAGAGGAAAAGATTATCGCGGAGGTGCGATTTCTTTCAACTAACCTTATTTCATGAAACGTTCACAAAAAACCTAAAGTAAAGAAAGAAGATAGGAGGTTACAGGGAGGAGAATAGATAAAAAAAGGAACAAGGAAACACATGCCAATATTTTAGTGAGAAAGTGGTTTTTGGCCGCTCGCTTGAAATCATGAAGAGTGGTGAGCAACCTTATTCTGGAACGCAGACTATTCCAACAGCGAGCACCATGAAGAGAAAATGAGTTCGCATAAAAGTTTTTAATTAAATTATCACAAAATATCACGTATCTTACTCTAAAGTCCAAACCATAGAGCAAGCATGTAAGAAGGACTTGATCTTTTTTTACAAACTAAAGTAAACACGTCGTCATGACAGCGGCAGAATAGACGGCAATCCGGCTAAGAACATTTCCTAATATCCGTTTTTTGGTATCCGGACAAACCATTATCCGTTACTTCATTAATAAAAGTACAAATATGCACATCTTTTCTCAAACATTAATATTTTATACTCACACATTTACTTTAATGAAGAGCTGGGATTTTATAGAAGAAGTGAAATTGGTTGATATTGTTATGAATTTGTGTGAAAATGAGTAATTATATATTTGATTAGGTACTATAAAATTGCATTTACACTTTAATTACACAACGGATTTTAAACAACATCTTTTTTTTCCCATCGGAATAACTATCTAAAAGTTAGAAGATATTCACCTCTCACGCGGAAATATTTCTGCAAGAAGCCGAATGCATTTTAGACACATCCGAATTCTCACTTTTTCAGAATACATTATTATTAGAAAGACTCCATAATGGATGTTTGTGGATAGAGCTCTGGATGTTTGGGTTATGATACACTTATCTTTTTCTTCCTGTGCCATGTCAGGGGGCCTAAAATGGCCACATTGAGCAATTCATCTACAATTCATATTTGGTGAAATGTTGCCGTTAATTCGTTTTACAATTCATAATATGATCCTATTATGATTCATATAAAGTGGCCTTTTTAGCCCCCCGACGTTGGCGAAAACCTCCGTGTCCTGTGCTGTCATCAGGTCATCCACCGTCCTCATTCCGGTCCACTCTCTAAAACATTAGTACAACAGCGCAGCCAGGACATCTACTTTCTGCCAACTCCCTGTCTTCCCTTTATCATGCCCTCCAATATGTTATAAGTCGGAGGAGACGGTAATTTTCAGCACGCAGCACATGACCCAAATAATAACCTTGCTCACTTTGACAATAATTGACAACAGCTCTCTCTTTGCTCCGGCTCTCCTAAGTACTTCGATGTTACTGACCTTTTCGGTCCATTACAATTGAATAATTCATAATCCGATGATATTGGCTGAGTTGTCATTTTACGTACCGCACTCCTACAATAGATCGCGAGGTCTACATCAGATTTGTTGTTCCATCCTACCGAAGGAAAAACAAATTTAATTTGAAAAACTGTCGTTTCATTTCCATCCGAGACATACATGGTCTTGGGCTTACCTAAGGGAAGGGGGCGAATTGGGTCAGCTAGAATTACGAAAATAGTAGAATTATAGACAAAATTAAAATATTTTAAACCGGCATTGAAGTGCAAAGCTGCCCCCCCCAGAAGTCAGAGAAAATACAATATGGTTCTAAAAATTCACAAAATTGATCGTTCTAACAATGAAAAATGTTTAATTGTTGCCCCCCCCCCTCCCTCCAGAGAAAATCTTTTGTCAGCTACATATATTATTGTTCCGTGGAGCAGCCGGCGAAGAATTGGTCTCCCACTCTTTTGCGTAAGTTTTCGAGAAGTCTGTAAAAGACAGCTGTTCGAAAAATAAAGACATTTACATCTTACAATAAGATTGATTTGGGACTAACTCAATCTGTGTGAATAGTCCATGTACAAGTGAGAAAGTTTAATTGTACCTACAGTAAAACAAAAGCATCCGAAATCGAGTGAATCATGTAAAGAAAGTTACTACAAGACATAGAAAATATAATAATATGTTTTTGTATTATTTTCTCCTGATTAAGTCAGTATTATTTAGGTACCAACAGAAAGATAAACAAATGAAATCGGAATAGATAGAAATGTGGAAAGTTTAAAAGAAATGTAAGTCTGTACATTGCAGAGACATTGAATACATGTCTAATACATACTTAGTAACACCTACTTTAAAATATCTTTGTCACATTATTATTGAACAACATTAAAGTGTCGTTTACGTGCCAAAGCACCTCAAGGACACTGTATACAATTCTTCAATTCTAGGACATTAGATCCACGTCATATTATAAATATAGATAAATAAATAGATCATATAAAAATTCTTTCACTGTTGGGAAGCTACACGATCCCCAGGTGACATAGGCTATATTATATTTACAAAAAAATTAGGAATCCTTACTAAAACTCCAATCTACCCGTGCGAAGCCGGGGAGGACCGCTAGTAAATAATAAAGTCATTTTATTATTTATTACACTTAACTGTATATTGAATGAATGCGCGTGAATAGGCTATGTGGTTTGGACATGTTGAACGAATGAACGAGGTAAGAATGACATAGAGGATATATTTGTCTGAAAGAAAGGATGTGTGAAGGGTGTGAGCGCGGGCACCCGAGAACTACGTGGCTTGATCACGTGGATTAAGTTCTCAAGAACGACCGTGTGTTGAGTAAGAGGAACCGACGTGCGTGCATGAGAAATTGTATGAATGTGGAGGAAGCGAAGGAAGTGTGTAAAGATAGATCTATATGGCGTTCCGTTCTCTCTGCCTACTCCACTTGGGACACGACGTGAGGGTATAGTATAGATCAGTATTTCCCAAACTATGGGAGCGATTACTGAGTGAGCCCTGAGCATTAAGTAGTTCCATGACTCGCTACTAGAGAATCTGAGTATTACCAATATTTATGACCTCTTTTCTCTGAGACAGCTAAAAGGTGGGACCCAAGATTGGAAATTTTCGTTAAATGGGTCGGAGCCCAGTCAACTTTGGGAACCACTCGTATAGATATTCAGTAAATCCGCTAATGTACATGATATAAAAAGTGTGTCAATGCATTCATATTGTGTCAGTTAACAACATTCATAAGATGTTTGTTGTATAAATTGTTACTGCCTCATTTGTATGCAGATGACTAATATGCAAAACATATAAATACCTACCTACTTGTCTTTTACAGTAGCAGAGAAGTTGCTCATGAGTCATGACACAATCTCGATACGATCTTTATATTATTGTTAGATATTTCTCCTGATGATGCCAAGCAAGAAGCCTTGGCGAAAACCTTTGAGGGAAAGAAATGAAATGTGGAAATTACCAGTATATGTACAGTGTTAAAAAAAAATTATATATAATTATAAGTATGTTAATAATGAATTTCCAAAGTGTTAACACAAAAACATTAGATTTATTATATTTATTATAAGTACCAAACTTATCGTCTGTCCATAACTGCAAAAGTTCAAAATTTGATAAAATTGGTAGATAATACACACAATCAACGTCGTTCTTTCAATTCCACTAACAAATTATTATAAAAAGTACACGATTCCCTTTTTCTATCAAATCTTTAGTTTAGTTCTGAGAAAAAATTATGTACCTATTTTCAATTCACAAATAAATATTTCTAATTGTTTAACTATTGAAAGGAACAAAGATAACATAAGTATGTTTTTAACAGTGCGATTATTAAATATTATTATATTTCACTTTCTGTTGTGTTTTTCTTCTTCTTCTCTACGTGTCTTGTCGGGTCCCCCCGTCGTTGACGACCACCTGGGAGAAATCCTTCCTGTTCCGAACAGCACGAAACAGGTCCTCCACACCTCTAATTCCAGTCCACTCCTGAATGTTCTGGAGCCAGGAAAGTCGCCTTCTTCCAACCCCTCTACTGCCCTCAATCTTCCCTTCTGTGATTAGTTTTAGGATGGAATATTTTTCTCCTCTCATTGTGTGACCAAAATATGAAGTTTTACGGAGCTTGATTGTTGTTTGTTTTAAATCATAATAAATGTAGCAAAATTACAAAAATAGCGATATCTCGAATATAAGACATTTTCTACTTGTCGAGTTGTGGAACTGGACAAGTAGAAATACCTATGTTTGTATCATAATAATAGGTATTATAATATGCACGCAGGCCCTTGTATTAAGTAACAGCTGATTGTGTTTGTTCACAACATTCATATACATATATAAATAGAGTTTATATTACACATATTATATGATGTTATGATAGAGTATTTATATATACAACATATAGCAGGGGCGTGTCTTCCGTATAAGCCGAATTCCGAAGATTCTAGATTTTAGAATACTGTAATTTGAAATATATTTATTTATTTTTGACTTACATTGTAATATACTGACGTTCATGACAATTATTACTAACCCAAGATACTAACACAGCCAATAATGACTCATTCGCAGACAGATTTCACTCATTGACATTGCTAGATTATTCTCTGACCCATCTTTGTATTGTGGTGTGTGTTTATTTTTGTAATTGACCGTATTGTTGAGACATGTTTGTAAATAATTGATTTTGTTTGACTAGATGTTTTTATTAATAATAATAACTAGACAACTTATTTATGATGCGCCGTTTTGTGTTTTATTCATTTATTGTAAGGTTTTAGCTTTCTTTTTTATTTTTGCTAACTTCAAAAACTCTATTGTTTTATATCTCATTGGTATTTCTGCCACAACACAGCCCTATGGCTAGTGTGGAAGACATTTTTTTTTATGATTGTATTAAGTATGTTCAACTGTGTTATAATGAAAATGTAAAGACGATATTATTTGAATAAATTATTATTATTATTATTATTATTGATTACAAGTAATGTCACAAAGAAATACAATTATTTTCAACTGTAATAATTATTATTAAAACATTTCACAATATCCGTACGTTTTTCATTGAAACAAGTATACCTATTACCTATACAATAAATTTATATACATATAATATAGTTTATAAGCCTCTAAAAAATAATTACTATCATACAATCAATATACAGAGATCGGGTTAACCGTGGAGGCACAATTTTTACCAAATAACCCAATTTTATAAAACGTTAACAAAAAGAAAAAAACATTAAAAAGCAACCTTATTCTGGAAGATAGACCATTCAAACAGCGAGCGCCATGAACCGAAAATGAATTAGCAAAAAATTTCAGCTATGTAAAAAATGATAGAATTACGCGCAGTTAACATTCCAATTATTTTAAATATTGCGTACAATCGCGCACTATGTATGAGGTGAATTTCATTAGTCACTTCTACGCGACGTCGCGTCGTTCGAACCATCAAACAACGTTCGCTATATGCAGACGAACCGTGCAAGATCATTTTTTGTTTCACTGCAAGCATTATTTCTACATTATTAGGCACTGCCAGTTCTTGGATAGGTGGCCATTATGCAAAATAACACAAAGTCGAATTTCATTTATTTACATAACGTTTTATTTTCATAATATTTTTTTATTTTCATATTTACCTACTTAAAATGTGAAGCGGAACTATTGTTTTCACCTTACAAACTTCAATGGCATTTACTCGTTCGCGAGTGATTAAGATACATTATTTGTACCTATTAATCATTCGTTCGTCGGTGGCCATGAGGTAGAGTCTCGGCCTCATGAACATGAGGTTCGTGGTTCGATCCCAGGTGCCGGCAGACATGCCTTTCACGACACAAGCTTTAAGCTTACTGTGAACGGTGTATAAAATTGTATTTGGGATAATAACAAAAACCCAGATAAAACTTTTTTTTTAATTGAGAGTGGGCCCACCTTGTATTAAAACTTTGGACACGCCACTGCATTATAGATAAGTAGTACATTGAATAATAAATAGATAATAATAATAATATGTAATGGTCTAGTAATATAACAGTAAATGTCATGAAATATTAAATATTCTTTACTGTCTTTATATCATAGACAATTTTATATGTAGTAGAAACTCAAACAAAAAATTGGTAATGAGAGGTTTGAGTTTGATATACGCATCTACATATATGCTCATAATATCATCGTGCGTTTTTTTTTATTTTATTGGCACATCTACAGGTTTTACACAAATATAATATATTACAATATACAAACATATTAACCCATTTACAGATTGCACATTTGTATTCGAATATGCTTACATAGCTAAAAAAAATTAAAATATTAATAAAATCAAATATCAAAATATGTACAAAAGAAGAAAAATAATACAACAGAAGAAGTCCACTCCATTTAGAGTGTATGTTTACAATAAATGATTGGTTAGTTGAGAAGAAATTCATATTTTTTTTTATATCTTTCTGTTTTCTGTCAGTGATGAAGTTTGCCAACCATCCTCTATGTCTTAATTTTTGTTGGAACGGAGACGACAGCTATAATTTGCTGGCTAACAGACTTGTGAGATATCCTGTAGAGTAGTAATTATATCAGTGAAATCGATAAGAATAAATATACTGTCTTCTGACATTGGTTGTTTTGTAACGAGACAACTAGTTTGCTGCACCGATGCGGAGGAGTCAATACACACACATAACTAGAGTTTGAACCTCAAACTCAAACCTCTGTTTCATTAAGTCAATGGTTTTACCTGGAGGTACACTGAACAATTCCATAGAAGGTATACATTCAAACTAAATACAATAAATATACAGAGGGCGAGTCTATCGCAAAGGCGCGATCTCTTCCAACTAACCAAAAGTTTTATGTATTAAAATGACATATTACATATTATATAACCGTATACAATGGTTTATTGTAAAAGGCCAAGGTGAGTTCTCTGTAACACTCACCTCATGTTCTTACCATTTTGTGTATTTATATTTTTTTATGCGGCGGCAGAATTGCCATCCACACTTCTCAGCATTATACAACCAGATAAGTCTCCATATGATCAGTCATGGTCACACAAAAACTTAACAGTCTAATGCCGGGAAAAATTCACCTATCCAGATATACAGGATATCAAAGGATTAGGCTCAAAACGCGGGATCAAAATACCAGTATTGTGCCTGAAATATCTGTGTTCAAAAACTTTTTTACAATATTACAAGTGTTTATTATAATATATTTTTGAAATTTAATATACAAATTAACCGGTAAATCTAATTTTTGTATATTATTTATTAAAGATTTCGGAGTTACCCCTGTAGCTGACATGACTAAAGGTATTATATAAACGGATCTAGAATGCCAAATATTTTTTATTTCTCCTGCTAGTTCTGTATATTTACGTATTTTTTCTGCGACGGTTGTTTGTATTATGTGTATTTGGGACAGCGATATCAATTAGGTACGTTATTTTATTACGTTTATCATGTAATACTAAATCGCGTCTATTATGATGTATTTGTCTATCTTTTATTATGGTTTTATCATAATAGAGCCTGTAATTTTGATTTTCTAAAACCGGTTCCGGGTTTTATTTTTAATACGGTATTACTATTTGTGAGTTATTATTATTATTATTACAACTATAATTTGCTGGCCGATCCACTTGCAAATCATCCTGTGATGGTATAGTAGTAGTAGTAGTATTTATTACATAGATACTGTCTTGTGACATTGGTTGTTTTGTAACGAGACAACTAGTTTGTTGCACCGATGCGGAGGAGTCAATACACACACATAACTAGAGTTTGAACCTCAAACTCAAACCTCTGTTTCATTAAGTCAATGGTTTTACCTGGAGGTACACTGAACAATTCCATAGAAGGTATACATTCAAACTAAATACAATAAATATACAGAGGGCGAGTCTATCGCAAAGGCGCGATCTCTTCCAACTAACCAAAAGTTTTATGTATTAAATTGACATATTATATAACCGTATACAATGGTTTATTGTAAAAGGCCAAGGTGAGTTCTCTGTCACACTCACCTCATGTTCTTACCATTTTGTGTATATATTTTTTTATGCGGCGGCAGAATTGCCATCCACACTTCTCAGCATTATACAACCAGATAAGTCTCCATATGATCAGTCATGGTCACACAAAAACTTAACAGTCTAATGCCGGGAAAAATTCACCTATCCAGATATACAGGATATCAAAGGATTAGGCTCAAAACGCGGGATCAAAATACCAGTATTGTGCCTGAAATATCTGTGTTCAAAAACTTTTTTACAATATTACAAGTGTTTATTATAATATATTTTTGAATTTTAATATACAAATTAACCGGTAAATCTAATTTTTGTATATTATTTATTAAAGATTTCGGAGTTACCCCTGTAGCTGACATGACTAAAGGTATTATATAAACGGATCTAGAATGCCAAATATTTTTTATTTCTCCCGCTAGTTCTGTATATTTACGTATTTTTTCTGCGACGGTTGTTTGTATATTATGTGTATTTGGGACAGCGATATCTATTAGGTACGTTATTTTATTACGTTTATCATGTAATACTAAATCGCGTCTATTATGATGTATTTGTCTATCTGTTATTATGGTTTTATCATAATAGAGCCTGTAATTTTGATTTTCTAAAACCGGTTCCGGGTTTTATTTATAATAAGGTATTACTATTTGTGAGTTTTATTATTATGTTTTTTATTTTGCTTCACTTTTTAAATTATTTTTGTCTAATTTTGTTTATTTTTCTCCATAATACTATTTTTGTTACTTGTCGGTAAAGGTTCATTATATTATAGGTACTCAATAAACATTATTACCGCCTAAAAGGGATATTGGAGAGACTGGTTGAATAACTGGTTGGTCGTTAGAAATTGCCTGCAGGAAATAAATCTGCCATTTGTACCAAATAAAAGGTGTACAGTATTTTTTTTTAAATCAGCCAACAACCAGCTAACTGGAGTGGCCACAACATCAGGCACCCAGGACTACTCATCGCAATCGCGGAGGGTAAGACCAAGAGATGCGTATATGGACCAACTGAAAAGGGACATGAACTATGGCTCATACGTAGAGCTGAACAGACTGGCTGAGTATAGGGAGGAATGGAGAAGAAAGTCCAAACTTGTTGCGGACCAATCCAATGGATTGTAACTTATTATAATTATACATACAGACACACAAACACGTAGATATAGTTTGTTGTTGTATAGTAAAGTATAGGAGTACCTAAGTAGGTATCTATGTTTAATATTATTAAGACTATAAGATGTTGAGGTTATGCCAGTTCCGGCAACTTTCACTTTTACTCCATACAACAACATAAGTAATAATACTGTAATAACAAACATAATATTATAACTACATACAAACATAATAACATTTAATAATATTATTATGCATCTATAGGTTTATTTACATTTCATAACATCTTCTTCTTCTTCTTCCTGGCACTGTCCCAACTTATTGCCGCTGAAGGCTGTTGGGGTCAGCTCTTCTCGTTCTGAGGTTATACATTCTTCTGTTTCTTATATCATCTTCATCCAGGCCATTTCTCCGCAGGATTCTATCGCATTGTGTCATCCGGGTATTCTTTGGTCTCCCTCTTGATGGATGTCGAGGGAGATTTATTTGTCTATTTATCTATTCATCTAGGTAGATTAAAAAAATCACTAATGGATTGAAAACGAATATCTTGTATACGATATTTTAGGAATGCCAGCTCTTTAAAGAACACTTAAAATTTTTCAGAAAAAAGTTAAAGACCCGTTCTATCAAGGGATTTCTCAGAAATATACGAGTATTGTGTATAACTCACTGTTTTCTAGTCCCTTTTCCTACCTATTCCTCTCCTTTGTGCCTCCTCTTTTCCTTCCTTTAAGTGTTTTTTGTGAAAGTTACAAGATATAAATTGGGTTAGTTGGAAGAAATCGTACCTCTGCGATAAACTAGCCCTCAGTATGTATATTGATTGTATGATTTTTTTATGATTTAAATGTATTTTTGTGTAAATTTGCTTGTAATCCATCAATGTACAGTAGGTACCTATAGAATAAGAAATAAATAAAAATAAAATAAGAGAAAAAGATCACTCACTCTTAGTATTTTTTTACCTTTCATCTTCGAGTTATATAAAACAAATGTTTCATTCAACTATTTGATTTATTAAGGAGAGAGATGTCTTTCGCCTTGTTAGGACATTGTCTTGTAATCATTGACAATGTCCTAACAAGACGAAAGACGTCTCTCTCGTTATTAAATCAAATACTAGGTTTTATTAACTCGCTATGGAATTCTACTACCTAAACATTGACACAGTGAAAACTATTCTTTTTTTAAAAGTGGCACATGGCAGGTCCTACCGACGTCGGTTATCACCCTGGTATAAACTTCTCTGTGGTATGCTAGTCGGAACTTTACCATTACTAGTGATGTGAGAAGAGAAATTTCTCTCCATAATTTTTCTTAGTTCGCATTCTACACTTCGCAGCCAACCTGATTGATCCAAAAAGTTGTGGGGCTGATTAAGGCCCAAATCAGAGGATATTAACACTTTTTTCCATGTACGTAACTGCAATTTTTTTTAATATGGGCATGTGGGGTGTCAAACATCAAGATTTTTCATCAGTTATTAGCACTTTTTTGCTATGTAGGTGCCTAAAGGGTCGTTCACATACGTTCACTTTCAGTGATCACTCCGGATGATCCTCCAAGATGAACAAATGTGAACGGGCGTTTCATCGCTAGTGATCACTAGCGATGACGGAGGAAAGAGATTACCACTCGTCATAATTTTGATGAAAGGTCCTTTCACTGAAACGACCATAAACAAGTTTATTTGTTTAATTCTCTATGAATTTGTATTGAATGTCAGAATCATGTACAAAATTATTATGCAGTCGAGAGCTATATTAATTTAATTTATGTGTTATTTTTAATTTTTGAATTTGTTTAATTATTTTTATACGAAAATACGTCAAACTACATACAACATGACCGTGAGTGTTGACACGGCAGTGAAAGCATAGGATGAACAAATGTGAACAGACGTGTTCACTTTCGATGAACAGGTTTGACCCTGACACTCTGGATGATCATCCAAAGTGAAGCAATGTGAATGCTACTTTACATTTTTTGTTTCCATAATTAATTGTAGCCATATTGGTGATAAATTGTCTCAACATTTGTACATTGTTATAGATTGATTGAATAAAGTATTTGTTATTATTATACTGTTGAACAAAAATTAAAAAAAAATTTTCCGAAAATTCTCTACTTCGAGAAATTTACCGAGAAATTTCTCGTTAAAATCGAAAAATTATTTCTTGAGAATTCCACAACACTAACCATTACTGTTAGTAATATTTACCGGACAAAACCGAGTCGTGGTGAACAATCAACTATGAGTAATACATAACTTTTACTCGATGCTGCAATTATTTATTACATAATAAGACACAATCTAGACATACACTATCATACACACACCGGGTTTTCCAAAACAACGCAACGCACGATACATCAGCTGTTAACGTTCTTGGCCAATCGTTCAAAGTTATTTTGAACAGGTAACTGTGTACCTATTATGTATTTCTAATTATTAATACTACAAGACGTAATAATAAAGTTAGGTATAGTAAAGTTAGTAAATAATCAAGTAACGGATGTGCATTGTAGAATACTTAAAAAACATTCAAAATAAAGTTGGTCTTAGTAAAAACTACGATAAAACAATAATAACAGATAGGCAAATAGGTACCTACATCATAATGGACCCGATTTAGTATTATATGATAAACGTAATAAAATAACGTACCTAATAGACATCGCTGTCCCAAATACATATTATATACAAACAACCGTCGCAGAAAAAATACGTAAATATACCTGCAGAACTAGCAGGAGAAATAAAAAATATTTGACATTCTAGGTCCGTTTATTATATAATACCTTTAGTCATGTCAGCTATTTATTTTATTAATTTATTTGTTTTCTCGAAGGGAACAAACAGTCAACACAACAAGTATTACAACAATTAAAATTAAATGAAATATGGACCACAAGAATCCCCCTATATTACCACAGTTTAAAAAATTCAAAGCAACTAAGACAAACACACAAAACCAACAACAAAAACAAAGAAGCTATAACAGGGGTAACTCCGAAATCTTTAATAAATAATTTACAGAAAATAGATTTTCCGGTTGATTTATACATAAAAATTCAAAAATCTATTATAATTTTATTAACACTTGTAATATTGTTTTTTTTTATTACACTAATAAATTACAAATCTTATACATATTTCCATTGATGCTACCCAACTAGGTATAACCTGTTCTAGGGCAAACATCTCACAAACATATCAATCATATAGAAACATATTATAGGTACACAGTCACAAAAAGCATTCATCTCCTATATTTACACAATCACATTCATAACAAGAAAAACACTGCTGTAAACCGTCCATACATGAAACAACACACAAACAAACCATTTCTCCATATAAAAACAGAAAAAAACAACATATCTATTACCTGATAGACGACGCCCTAAACGATGGAAGGACAGCTGAGCCTCCACATTGCAAGAGGACCTTCCTGCATGAACAGACCTTTGGGTCTAATAAAAGATTAAGAAGAAGAATAACATTCGAATAAACAGTTAAATTTTCTTTCATTAATCGTTATATAACACAAGTAAAAGTAACCCATTTTATTAATAGCGGATGTGTGAATAATGATTCGGAACCATTCAGCATAATCATACATTTATGTACATTACATAAAGAACAAAACGGATGTGTTTGAATTGAGTTTAGTATCTAGTGTTGCTATCGTTCAAAATAAAACATTTAGTATTATACCTAGTATCGAAAGAAAGCGGGAAAATTTCATTACACTTTGTATAATTGAATGTTTTCCTGCAAATTGATAAAAATTAAATGTACACACATCTAATGAATTTATTAATTACCAGTGACGGAGTTAAACTTATTATTTTGATCGTACATTTCACAAAATGTTTTTTAATAACTACGATTATAAGAATAAAAATATAAATTAATTTAAAGGGGTCCGTGGTTTAATCCCAGGTGCCGGCAAACTCCCCTTTCACGGCACAAGCTTTTAGCTTAGTGTGAAAGGTGTATAAGGCTGTATTTGGGTTTATAACAAAACCCAAATATATCTTTTTTTTTAAATAAAAAAAAATTGTCTTAATAAATTTTATTTTTTTATTTTATAAATATTAAAAGCACAAAACAGACAATAACTGTTTAATTAGTTTAAAATATTTTAATAGATTTTACTGTGGCAAATCTCATCCCAAAGACTTTTAAATTCAAATCACACTGTATTCAATTCTAACAACGAATTTCACCGCTATTTTACTTACAGATTTCGTAAGATTTTTGGAAACACAGTTACATAGAACTCAACCCAAAGAATATTCTAGCATTCTTGGTTTAAAAAAATCTAATTTATGATTTGTCATATATCGAAATAAAACCACACTATTTGATAGCTTGGAAGATACGCCACTGCTAAATAACATTATACCTAATATTTATAAGGTTTGAATTGTTGTATTGCATAAATTCCAACTTGGCTAAGCGCGAAACCTGATAATAGTAAAGTTAATATCACTGACTTAAAAGAATTGTAACAAACTATATTTTTTTCAAAAATAACTATACTATACTATAATTTAATATACCTACCCTCAAGTCGTATCCCAAGTGGGGTACACAGAGAGAACGAAACGCCATAATATTGATATTTCCTTACATACTTCCTTCGCTTCTTCTACATTCATACAATTTCTTAATACACGCACGTCAATTTCTCTTACTCAACACATGGCTATCCTTGAGACGCTGATCCACATGATCAAACCACGCGGTTCTAGGATGCTTGCGTTTTCTGACACCTCCTCTTTCAGATGAGTATATACTCTTTACCATCCTTTCACATCCATTCGTTCCACATGTCCAAAAACGGAAACGACAGGATGATCTATGAAAATAGTACAATCTGTTTTGTGTCTTTTTTTTAAAAAAAAACATTCCTTTGTATACATGTAGCATAGAACATACCTGTACATAGTTTTAACATGTAAAAGGCTTAGGCCGTAAATATCTATAAATTAAAAACAACCTTCCGATTTTGTAAGCATAAAGTTTCATTAAAAATTATGGGTACTAATTTCAAAGCCTCGGAGAGTAAAATTATTGCGCAATCTTAAATGAAACGAAATTATGCAAAGATTATGATGCTGTTCTTCGTATTCGAAGGAGATAATAATACAACCAGTTATGAAATATTGTGAAATAGTGGAAATTTTGTCAATAAAAAAATATGTAGGTTTTAATAGCCTTAATATAGGCCTTTGTGGTTCTTTCTCAAGGAAAATAATATATTATTATGATATTGTTTCATAATGCAAACTTAAAATACAAATATACCTACAAACATTTGAATATTTACATTTGTTATTTTAATGAATCAGCAGGGTTACTCTTGACGCAATCTAAATACGATCTGAATCTGACGGCTGGTGTGGCGCAGAGGTAACGCTCTTGCCTTTGAGTCACAAGGTCCCGGGTTCGATTCCCAGCCAGGGCAAAATGAAGAATGACCTTTTTCAAATTGTCCTGAGTCTAGGTGTTACATGTATAATAATATATGTTTAGTGCATTGTAAATGTTTGTCGTCGCGTTAGTACCCATAATACAAGATTCATAATATTTGTTTGGGACTAGCTCGATCTGTGTGAATTGTCTATGCATATTACGTTATGTTAATCTGCTCTTGATTTTAAACTCTGCGATGCGCGAAGTGGCTATAGTAAAAAATACGTGCATGCCAATCCCGCGGTAGCTGAGGATATTTAAAAAAATTCGAAAAATTTGCATTTGAATTTCAAAAAAAATCTCGGGAGAACAGTATTCCGACGACAACTCAATCGACTGTCATCATATCTCCCCACTCTTTGAGGCGTTGTTGCTGTACTACCATATACCTACATTGTCAATATTGCAAAAAAGAGCACTATGACGTCACAGAGTCTACGTCGCGTTTTGATTGCTGTCAAATTTTCTTGTTTTTATCCCAAATTATGACTAAATATTATTAATCCTTAATATTTAATGTTCCTAATTCGATACAATACCTCCCCACAGCTACGGTGCCGTTGTAAGATGTCTTCGTGGAACACCATCAATCTTCGATTTGAGTTTGTGTATACATAACGCATCCTTGACCCTTTTACTTTCTCTATATTGCCTACAGCCTACAGCTCACCACCAACACAATACAACACACACGGTCATACATAATTATTATGTTCTTACTTCTCGTAATAACAATGTATGTAACTCAATCATTCCATTTGATCACACTCACTGTAGGAAGATGTATGTTGTATAACGATACACATACATAATATGTGAACTTCCTTTAGGAGTGCATGATACAGAGTTTGGACGCTTATGAATCGACTCAAGGCTTGGTTTAGTATAGTACTCTTTAAACCTAGGTAACATTTCCAATTTCTCCTTGTCATGCATTAACAATCTAATATCTACACTTCTAGTAAGTAAAATCCAGTTTTCGACATCCAATTGTGTCAAAAAAAATAATGACTTATTATTATTATTATTTTCAATAGGTCACAAACTGTTACTCAGGATTTTCTCCCGGTATTTCAAATTACACGGGCACATGTGTCAAGTGTAACCTGTTTCTATGTCAGTTCGTCAATTTATTTTTATCATTATCATCATCTCCGTCGGTCCCTCAATCCTGAGGATCGTGATCATCATGCTTTGTTCTGTAGACCATCTGTCTCCATTTTGAGCGATCCTCCGCCATCTGCAAGGCCCCGTTTAGAAGGGAGGAGGGGAAGGGGCAGAGTGCCAATAAGATGGAGCGACCAAATTATTTGTATAATTTGAATTAAATTTCACCTATTTCTGTGGCAGTTCATTAAGTTTCTACCCGTTTTGTCAGTTCGTTAAGTTTTGTCTATTTGTAAAAAATTTCGTACAATTCTACAAGTATTCAGAATATTGTTTATTTATTTTTGTTTAATGAAGTCATAAAAATAACACATATTTTTATAACTTAAAAACTAGGTTTAAGTGATACATACCAGGGATGTTGTGGATGTCGATTTTTACACATCCGCGGATGTGAATGCGGATTTTTGAAGGCTCACATCCGCGGATGCGGATGTGAATGCGGATGCGGATGTTTAAGATGTTATAGAAAAAAAAGTAGGAACTATCTTAGTTGATAGGCCCCACTGTCAAATATGTGACGAAATTTTTGCTACAATAATATTATGGATTTTTTGGCTTAATATTTTTTTTCTTCTTTGTTATTTGCAAAAATAAAATAAAACCGGCAAAAATAAAAATGCGTCGGATCTTGTCACCATTATTTTCGTTCCCATTGGTTAATGTCAAGTGCAAACGACACGCGCCATTCGCCGGCCCCGCCCCATTTCTTTCTTGTCGCAAATTGTCTTACATCCGCATCCGCATGAACATCCGCATCGATTATTGCGGATGCGGATGCGGATGCAGATGTCCAAATACATGCGGAAGCTCCGCATTTGCGGATGCGGATGCGAATATTCACAACATCCCTGATACATACACTACTTAATTACAAATTAAACTAAACAAATTCATCCTATACTAAATATACATACTACAATAATATTCACATCAACATTACAATATACTGTATCATGAGAATGTCTCTTTAACATACCGCACACACAGTCTCCTAAAAGATGAGATGTTTCCAGCCCCCCTGATTCGGCCAGGAATTTCATTAAACAGCCTCATGCCTTTAAACAGGAGACTGTTTCCTGTTGCTGCCAGTCTTATTCTCGGAAGTCTAAATTCATCTCGCCTTCTAGTTAGATAATTGTGTCTGTCTAAGTTTCTCACTAGATTTCTTCCCATAGAAGACGGCAACATATTTTTTTCCAACTTATATAGAAATGTAAAAGTGTTAGAAAAATTTGCTGCCTAACAGATAACATATTCAGCTTATTTAACATTGTAGCCTTCTGTAGAGTGATATATGTTGCATTCCAGCCTTCTGTAGAGTGATATATGCTGCTTATAATTATAAAGTTTAATTTATCGACCGACGGTTCTTGGTGGAAGTCCATATTAATAATTTTTAAAATGAAACACAATATATAGTTATTCCATTATTGACTTGTGTTTCATTTTAAAAATTATGCTTATAATTATTATTATTATTTAAGGAAGCCTTAAGTTGAAACAATAATAACATATCTACTAAATTAAACGAAGTAGATAGTATTTATATTATTTGTAATTAATTAACAGAGCGGAAACAATGAGCACTATATGTAAGCATTAAGAAGGAAGGTACTATTTATTATTCTCATCAAAAGAAATGCTTTCTCACCTGTCTATGTATATTGTTGTATTCTTATTTGTATTGTAATAATTGAATCGGTCATTTGAGAAACCCCATAAGTCAGTCAGTATAAACTTTTCAGAAATCACATAGAAATGTTTGTTATAAAAAATTTAATGTAATGTTGATATCTTACTTAAATCAAAATGTAACTTACAGTGTATTTTGTTATTATATTATTTTGCGTTAAATTAATTTATTTGTATTTTAATTTGTTAATTAAAAACCTTTGACCTATGTTGTTTCTCAAATGAAAACTTTTATTTTCAAGGAATAAAAATCAACATTTTTATCCCAGATTATTAATTTATTAAACATCCAAAAAACACAAATTTCCATCATTTTCACCCACGTTAGAGGTTTGAGTCACAAGTGTCAGTTGTGAATCGACATGAATGCATTTAGTTTAGTAAGAACATAAATCACTGACTTGTGTTATTTCTCTATTGACTGACCAAGTTAATCAGCTCAATTTGTATCGAATAGGTAAAAATTACGTGGTTTCTGAATGAAATAACGTGCGTTTCAAGATAAAACCTCAATCAAAAAAAAATCATATCCGCTTAAAACTTGACTTATGTTGTTTCTCAAATGACTGATTCAATTATTATATTGTATTACCTAGTGACTGAATGACTGGCAGATTGTGACTCGGTCTTGTCGGGTCATGGAGCAAGCAAAATAAATGGAAGCAACAACGAAGTAAATATACGTATGTCTAATGTTTGTTATTGTCATATATGATACAGGAAAACAATTTAATTGTCACAACTATTGTCATATTTTATTATAATAAATATGAGTAATACAGAAGCTATATAGACGCGGTAGTTTGAGTTAAAAAGTCAAGTGCACTGCTAGATTTGAATTGAGAAGAAAGGAAGGCAAAAAAGAAAATCTGCCGGCTACTCCGAGTGTGGGTTATGCCGTGATGGTATAGTAGTAACTTTATTTTATTATTTTAGTTTAACAATATTTTAGCAAAGACCTTTATAATATAATATTGGTGTCGCACGAAGGTAACGCTCTTGTCTTTAATAATTCACGAGGTCCAGGGTACGATTCCCGGTCAGGGCAAAATGAAGAATGACCTTTTTCAAATTGTCCTGGGTCTGGGAATTACATGTTTATATTTACATATATATCGTCCCGTTAGTACCCACAATACAACATTCATATTTGAGTTTGGGACTAACTCGATCTGTGTGAATTGTCTATGCATGTGATGCTATGTTATGTTATATAGATCAGAAATTCAAAGGGAAAATGTGTAACTGTTGACTAAAAATCGCTTGCGATGGGCATATTATAACGAATCGCCCTGAAAGCATTATAACAAGAGCTTTGGATATAGAGGAACAAGCCAGAAGACCAGGCAGACCATCGACAATCTGGGTATCCACAGTAAAAAAAAAGTTTGAGAGCAGCGGAATCTGATACAGCATAGGCTCAGTTTGTCTGCGAAAACGAAATTCGATAACGAAGAGTTCTCGTTGGCGAAATTCGTTTTCTAATGTGATTTGTATAGGGCTACAGGATAGGAGTACTTGGCGAATGAGTACCAAGACCACAGATGATGTAAATGCAAGGCCGGAAGAAAGAAGAACAAGAGGTGCTGAAAAGATAAACTGTATATAGTCTACTGGCTACGTCCCCACTTGTGGAAATGCCGTGATAGCTTATGTAGATGGATAGATTATTATAATAATAATAATATGACTATTTATATAGCGCCGTACTGTGATAATATTACTTCAAGGTCTCTTTACATTATTTAGAACAGCGATGCACAAACCGCGGCCCGCGGGCTGCATGCGGCCCTCGGCCGGTATATCTGCGGCCCGCCAGCGAATTATACAATATAAAAAAAAATATTCAATACCATTAATAATCGGATATTCGGTAAAAGTACCGGATAATTAATAATTCGAGTAAATATTCTTTAACAAAACTGAGGAGTTTTTGAAATATTTCAAATTCCTATACCATTTTGAAAATTCAAACACAGGTACTGCGAGAAAATATTCTTTAAGAAAACCGAGGTGTTTTTGAAATGTTTCAAATTCCTATACAGTAGTACTATACCATTTTGAAAATTCGGTGACGGGGGGGGGGTAGAAATTTTACTGTGTGTGCATTTCTGGAAATTTGAATTTTTAGTGTTAATTTTCTTAAAGCGGCCCGTCCTTAGCTCATAATCTTCCCGAGTGGCCCCTGTTCCCTATAAGTCTGTGCATCCCTGATTTAGAATCAACATCCACATCCATTTTAAAACATTTACATAATATTAATGAAAAATATTATCGTCAGTAAAATAATACTTATATCAAATCATAATAATAAAATAATTAAAATACAATAATATCTAATTTTGCTCAGCAGACATTCAGTCTTTGTCCAAAATATTAAAATGATATAAGAGGTGTGTCATGTGTAAAACCTTGTAAACAAATATGTCTTCATGCCTCTCCTAAAACCGTCATAGTCAGCGGCCTGCCTGCTGAGACCTACAGGCAAACTATTCCAGAGCTTAGGACCGACATAATAAAGTACACGGTCCCCATTAACTATTCTATGTGATCTCAATGGTATTAATATTATTGCATTCGATACCGTCCTAGTACAACAAGAATAGGTACTCGTACTCATGTTGCGAAAATAAACCCATTGCAATGTAGGTAATAAACCTTCACATAGATAGGGAGAATAACAATGTTATTATTTATTAAATTATTTATGTTTATTATTTCTAGATTTAGACGCACAATACTAGAATTAGGTAATACATTCATTTATTTTTTAATTATTACAATTATTATTTTTCAATAACTGCACATAATATATGTATTATATTACAGTTATTAAAGGCAACAAAGATGGTGTGGGCACATAAAGCGAAGGCCAACAGAACACATCGTTAACACAGTCATGTCAATAAATCTCCCTCGACATCAATCAAGAAGGAGACCAAAGATTACCTGAATGACACAATGTAATAGAATCCTGACCTGGATGAAGATGACATAAGGAACAGAAAAATATATAACCTAAAACTTTGTTCTCAGGAGGCGAATATGTCAGCCATTTGAATCGTGTGAACTAATTGACAGTTAGTCTGAAACGATACAAACCAGTAAAAACGATATCGTCTCAAGTTTACCACCTTTCAACTTTTTTGGTTGGTGGAACGATGCGCGCATGCGTAGATGTGCGCGGCATCCGTACCTATGGTAAAAACTTTATAACCTACAAACTTTATAATGTTTCCCGTTTCGTGACAGTTATTATCTTTGTTGTTGGTTTGTGGCGTTTGTTTCCTTAATTAAAAGGCGCCTTGTAACCTCTACTATAACATTTTCAATGAATAAAAAACACTCCGCGATCTCCATCTCGACGTCCGACATTTTGAAAACAAGTTCAGAATCAAAGCGCATCTGACAAATTGAATTTATGCCGGTGGACTGTGTGAACACGTTTGGCTTTGTTTTTTATACAAGCGAAATCGTCAGACCTTTATGTCGCCTCGTTTGAATACCACATTAGGAAGAGACGAGCCGACCCCAATAGCCTTCAGAGGCAATAAGTTGAGTAGTGCCAGGAAGAAGAAGAAGAAATTATATTTCAATATCTACACAAATGTAGGTGCCTAGATTGAATGAATGCCTAAGAATTCTACCAAGTATTTTTACGGTTTTTTCCGTGTTAGGTAATCTATGATATTTTTATTAGTAAAGTGTACCTGTGTAACCTGCTTTCAGTACTACTCGTAACATTATTATTATCTAATCAGTTTTACCATACATATAATTAAAGTACTGCATATAACATTATCGATAAATATCTACTTTCATACATGCAATATAAAGAAACGGAACATGTTACGCTAATTCTTGTAAAAAAATATCTGAGTCAATGTTGTTGACCCGAGGATAGTTGATGGATGTTGATGTTAAATTATTATAAATATCTACTTCCTTACTTCCGATGGCCAAAAAGCACTTGCAGGACCTTTGCCTCCGAAACAATAGATCTCCAAGCCTTTCTATCTTGAGCAATGGAATGCCAGTCGTCTTAAGTATTTAGCTCCTCTAGATTTCGGTTGATGTTATCTAAAGTAGCATTCACATTGCTTCACTTTGGATGATCATCCAGAGTGTCAGGGTCAAACCTTTTCATCGAAAGTAAACACGTCTGTTCACACTTGTTCATCCTATACTTTCACTGCCATGTCAACACTCTCAGTCATGTTGTATGTAGTTTGACGTATTTTCGTACAAAAATAATAATTAAACAAATTCAAAAATGAAAAATAAAACTTAAAATAAATTAATATAGTTCTCGACTGCATAATAATTTTGTACATGATTCTGACATTCGATACAAATTCATAGAGAATGAAACAAATAATAAGATAAAATTTGTTTATGGTCGTTTCAATGAAAGGACCTTTCATCAAAATTATGACGAGTGGTAAGCTCTTTCCTCCGTCATCGCTAGTGATCACTATTGATGAAACGCCCGTTCACACCTGTTCATCTTGGAGGATCATCCGGAGTGATCACTGAAAGTGAACAGATGTGAACGACCCTTTAGCTGAGCGTAGGGGTCTACTTGAAGGTGTTTTAAGAACATGTGGACACCGAAAGTGATCACTTAAGCCAGCCTAGAGTCAATTCGTAAGCGTTGGGACACCTTTCTCACTTCTTCCGATTAGATTTTGCACAATGTTACATTGTGTAAACATGGTTCTCCAATAGAGATGTCTGATTGGTTTATTTTTACGCGGCGGCAGAATTGCCATCCACACTTCTCAGCATTATACAACCAGATAAGTCTCCATATGATCAGTCATGGTCACACAAAAACTTAACAGTCTAATGCCGGGAAAAATTCACCTATCCAGATATACAGGATATCAAAGGATTAGGCTCAGAACGCGGGTTCAAAATACCAGCATTGTGCCTGAAATATCTGTGTTCAAAAACTTTTTTACAATATTACAAGTGTTTATTTTAATAGATTTTTGAATTTTAATGTACAAATTAACCGGTAAATCTAATTTTTGTAAATTATTTATTAAAGATTTCGGAGTTACCCCTGTAGCTGACATGACTAAAGGTATTATATAAACGGACCTAGAATGCCAAATATTTTTTATTTATCCTGCTAGTTTTACGTATTTTTTCTCTTTATATGTTATTTATTATAGATAGGTAGATATTATTAATAGTATTCTTGAATATAATGTGTTGTATATCTATAGGTATAATAATACGCAATAATAAATAATAATTACACAATATTATAATATTACAGTAATAATGAAGTGATGTTGTGATAATACACATAACATCATTCCGTCAAAGTATCGCAAGAAAATGACAACACTTTGTTACAGAAAACTTTCTTATTGTGTCTATACACCCTATACAGAATATGCAAGTAATTATAAAACCTATAGTTACATTGTGACGATTTGCGGATCTACGTACCTGAACAGCAGGGCTACTCTTGACACAATCTAAATACGATTTTTATCTTAAACTCTATTATGCTTGAAGTGGCTATAGTCAAAAATACGTGCATGCCAATCCCGCGGTATTGAAGATAGTCGTTTTCAGTACGCCGTCTCCCAAGTGGGGTAGATAGTAAATGGGGTGTTCACATTTGGCGAATATCGCCAGGCGAATTTCAAAATATAACGCCAGGCGAAAAAACAAAATTCGCCGTACGCCCATTGATCGTCACACCTGTTCACACAGTCCACCGATTTAGAAACGATCTGTCAGATGCGCTTTGATTTTGACACTGTTTTCAAAATGGCGTCGAGATGGAGATCGCGACGTGTTTATTTTTAGTCGAAAATGTTATAGTAGAGGTTAAAAGGCGCCTTTTTATTAAGGAAACAAACGCCACAAACCAACAACAAAGATAACAGCTGTCACGAAGCGGGAAACATTTATAAAATTTATAGGTTATAAAGTTTTTACCATAGATATGAACGCCGCGTACATCTGTGCATGCGCGAATCGTTCAATCGGCCGAAAACGTTGGAAGGTGGACAACTCGAGACGATACCGTTTCTACTGGTTTTTATCGTTTCAGACTAGCTGTCATTTTGTTCACACGGTTCAAATGGCTGGCGATATTTTGGTGCCTGGCGATATTCGCCAAAGTGAAAACACCACATAAGAACGGGAAGCGATATAGATCTATTTTTATATACCTCTTTCGCTTCTTCTACATTCATACAATTTCTCTCACTTGACACACAGGTGTCCTTGACAATTTTAATCACTTCATCAAGCTACGTGGTTCTCGGACGCCTGCGCTTCCTTACACCCCTTCTTTCAGATAGGTATATCCTCTTTGTCAACCTTTGATCATCATCCATTTCTTCCACATGTCCAAATCATCGTAACTTTAAGAAAAATCTCTACATAAATCAAAATGAAAGAAAAAATCTAGAATCCATACACCTAACACTCCAAAAGGACTGCAAACTGAAAGAAAAGAAAAAAATCTAGAATCCCCACACCTAACACTCCAAAGGGACTGCAAACACTCCAAAGGGAAGGGGTTAGGGGACGGACGCTGAGTTAGAAGACAATAAACATTAAATTTCTTGACTGTGTATTTAAATCCATCAAAAGACTGAGATATTCTATGAAAAGAAGGGAGATTATTCCAGCAACGAGCACCACATACTGAGAATTATTGAGAATAGAAATTGGTGATATGTGTAAAAATTGCCAGAAGACGCTCATAAATTCAAATATCATTAAAAAAAATACCCATGGAAGGTTTCAAGGACTCAACGACAATAAATCGTCCCTTTTCTGACTAACTGTCTTATCTGTCATTTTTGGTGAAATCGAGTTATGATCACCAATAATGTGTATTTATAATGTGCCCTACATGTTCTCACTGAAGATTACACCTGTAACTGTTACCGTTATCCTGGAATAGCTTTCTGATTTGTTGGTGTATTTAAGAATTATTCTAAATAAAATGTATTGTATCTACTAATTCTTCAAAATTTCATCACAAAAATGATTCTGAGATATATAAAATAGGTACTAATAAAATAGTGTAATATATTTAAACTGCATCGTTTGACTAAGGGAGACGAAAATATACAAGGCAAAACACAAAAAAGCTGTCATGAACAATTTACATTTAGACAGATACGACTGTTAGTCAGAAGAGGGACGAAATAAGTATTGCATTATTTATACAAATATGTATCGGCCCTGATAAATAAGTACACATCATTAGATATAATATTACATCGTAAGATCAAGGGTATATATACCTACTATGTATAGCATCGGTACTAAACTACGTTCCGAGTGTAATGGGGTGTTCACATTTGGCGAATATCGCCAGGCGAATTTCAAAATATATCGCCAGGCGAAAAAACAAAAATCGCCGGACATCCATTGATCGTCACACCTGTTCACACAGTCCACCGATATAGAAACGATCTGTCAGATGCGCTTTGATTTTGACACTGTTTTCAAAATGGCGTCGAGATGGAGATCGCGAAGTGTTTATTTTTAGTCGAAAATGTTTTAGTAGAGGTTAAAAGGCGCCTTTTTATTAAGGAAACAAACGCCACAAACCAACAACAAAGATAACAGCTGTCACGAAGCGGGAAACATTTATAAAATTTATAGGTTATAAAGTTTTTACCATAGATACGATCACCGCGCACATCAGCGCATGCGCAAATCGTTCAATCGTCCGAAAAAGTTGGAAGGTGGTCAACTCGAGACGATATCGTTTCTACTGGTTTTTATCGTTTCAGACTAGCTGTCATTTTGTTCACACGGTTCAAATGGCTGGCGATATTTTGGAGCCCTGGCGATATTCGCCAAAGTGAGAACACCACATAAGCTGTGAGATCATCGGTGTTGCCGCAATGAAAGTGAAAACATTATACAGTTTATAGCTAGCTAGTACACTTACATACTTACCATTACACAAATACATAATAATACTATATTATATACTATTGCAGTCATGTAACAATGTCGTGGGCTCAATACTATACAACTAGACATCTCAAAATCAATAGATTTGATATAATGGATAAATACTTACTATACTATACTATACCCTCACGCCATGTCCCAGGAGGGGTAGGCAGAGAGAACGGAACGCCATATAGATCTATCCTTAAATACTTCGTTCGCTTCCTTTACATTCATCCAGTTTCTCATACATGCACGCCGATTTCTCTTACTCAACACGCGTCCGTCCTTAAGAATTTGATCCACGTGATCAAGCCACGTGGTTCTTGGACGTCCGCGCTTCCTCACACCCCTCCTTTCAGATAAATACATCCTCTTCGTCATCCTTTCATCTTGCATTCATTCAACATGTCCAAACCATCTCAACTTGTTTACACGCATTCTGTCCACAACCTCCTCTCACATCCGCTCATTCTCCTGATATCCTCATTCTTCACTCTATCTCGCAAAGTTTTACCAACCATTCTTCTCAGTGAACGCATCTCCACAGCATTTATTCCACTTTCGTCCTTTTTCAGCCACGTCCAAGTTTCGCTTGCATACAATAATGGATAAATCATGACATTAATACACTCAGAATATTAGTGATTAATTATATGTTATATAATTATTATTGAAATACTTTGATTACAGTACAAGGAAGCCTCCTAACTCATAATTATTAGAGACCTTAATTTTCCGGTGCTATTTTTTTTTGAAAATTGGTGTTATTTTTTAGAAAATGGTAATTAATTTTTTGTAGAAAATTGGTGATATTTCAAGAAATCGGCGTATTTTTTAACTATTTCACTTATTTTAGAAGCATTAACAATGTAACAATTTCTAGACATTTTTAAAACATATTTAAACTTGAATTACTATGTTTATTTGTTACAATAATTTAAAATACGCTATTGCGATTTTAAATTAATGAATTCAAGTCTTGAAAAGCTTGTCAATAGTGCAAGTGCACTGAAATCGCGATAGCGTATTTTAAATTAATGTAACAAATAAACATAGTAATTCAAGTTTAAGTCTTTTTTTTCTAATAAAATAATGTTATTTCAAAGAAATGTACGTTTTTTTTTCAAAAAAGTATAAATTAAAAGAAATCAACATTAAATTTAAAATGGCTAGTTACATTTGCACTGTATACGATAATATTATACTTAAAAAATATTTTAGAAAACAAACATTCAAAATTGTTTGTAAATTTACATGCAAATGGAACAATCTCATCCTAATAAGCGCCAATATTATAAAATTACAAGCAAATAGACCAATCTCATCCTAATAAGCGCCAATATTATAAAATTACAAGCAAATAGACCAATCTCATCCTAATAAGCGCCAATATTATAAAATTATAACCAAATAGACCAATCTCATCCTAATAAGCGCCAATATTATAAAATTACAAGCAAATAGACCAATCTCATCCTAATAAGCGCCAATATTATAAAATTATAATTAAATAGACCAATCTCATCCTAATAAGCGCCAATATTATAAAATTACAAGCAAATAGACCAATCTCATCATAATAAGCGCCAATATTATAAAATTATAACCAAATAGACCAATCTCATCCTAATAAGCGCCAATATTATAAAATTACAAGCAAATAGACCAATCTCATCCTAATAAGCGCCAATATTATAAAAGTCCGTGGTAGTTAAAGTTATTACAAATTGGTCCAAAATTTGATAGAACTACTCGTTTTTCAGTCTTATAAACATCCTAAATCTTTGATAATTGAGTTAAATAAATTTTAGAAAAGCAATCCACCCGATCATTACCAATTTATTCAAAATTTTCGACTTGCTGAGTTACGGAACTAGACAGTCGTTATGAAGATATTAAAATTTTATGCAAGAGATTGCAAAATTCGAATCTACACAATTTTTCCTCATTTCACTAATATCCATAATGAATATAGAAATGAATCATATCTACTACTACTTTACCATCACAACATATCCCACAAGTTTAGTAGGGTAACCCGCGGACTAACTGTAGGTAATAAACATGCAAATTGTCCCTGCCATTAAAAAAAATAAAACACTCTAGATATGAAGAAATAACCCTAGAATATTTCAAAGCAAGAGCTTTGCTCAATTTTGAGGGTAAAATAGCTTGGTATAACATACATACATACCATCACGCCGCTTCCCTGGCGGGGTAGGCAGAAAGGATAGAGCGACACTTCCTTCTATCCTTGCATACATCTTTCGCTTCCGTCACTGTCAGACAATTCCTCATGCAGGCTGCTCTCCTGTTCAATGTGCTCAACACATGACCGTCCTGTAGGATTTGATTTAAATGATCTTGCCATTTAATCCTCGGACGTCCACGTCTCCGAGCACCATTCCTCTCAGCCAAATATATCTTCTTAGGCATTCTGTCCTCATTCATTCTTTCCACGTGCCCAAACCATCTTAACTTATTTACATTCATCCTTGTTATTACAATAACTTTCATTCCACATTCCTTTCGTATATCACTGTTACGCACACGATCTCTCAGACTTTTACCACACATCCTTCTCAGTGATCTCATTTCAACTGGATTTATGCCACATTCATCCTTCTTTAACCATGTCCACGTCTCACTTGCATACATAAGTGTTGGCACTAAGATAGCAGAGTGCACCAACTTTTTAGCTGTGGTGGATATGTTTCTATTTGCAATTATTGGTCGGATTGCACCATTTACCTTATTGCCAGCAACTTTTCTCCTTTCAATATCGCTTTCACACTTCCCATCTCTCGTGAACAGAGCTTGGTATAATAATTCATTGTATAATTGGCACGGAGAGGACTGTTTGCATGTTTCTTACATGCAGCTGATCTGCTGGCTACCTCACTTGTGGGATATGCCGTGATGGTATAGTATAGTATAGTATAGTATAAATAAACATTGTTTAATTGTGTTTTTTTTATAAAATAATTTATTATACTTTTCTACCTAACGCCGTAAAATAGCCAATAAAGAAAAGGTCACCCAATCTTTTCAGTAAGACATCGATTTTTTTTTATTGTAGTAGTCCTTTTATGTCTTTGTCACATAAAAGGACATGCTATATAGGTACATAATATAGGATGTATAAAACTTAAGTATTAGTAGAAAAGGGACCATTAGCATCCTAATTCTATGTAGTGAAACAACATTATATTATTATTGTTATCTTTAGTTTTAAAAAAATAATCACTTTTTACTGATCTATCCCATATGCCTAGATTATTATTATTGGACAACATTAAAGTGTCATTGACGTGCCAAAACACCTCAAGGACACTTTACAATTCATCAATTCTAGGACATTACATCCACGTCATATTATAAAATATTTTATTTATTTATTCTATTCTTCACTGTACATTGGTTACAATATTACATAATGAAATAGTGTCATAAAAATAACAATTATAAATTCAATGTACAGAGGGCGAGTTTATCGCTAAAATGCGATGTCTTCCAACTAACCCGGTAACTAAAATTAAAATAAAATAAAAAAAAACACATGCATACATAATATATTCACCCTTACATATCAACAGTCATAAAAGAAATAAAAATACAACACAAAGTAAACAAAAGAAAAGAAAAAGAACACATGCAAGCAACGATGTACCTACTTACGGACACATAATAATAAAAGTATTATATTAAATAGTATATTAAATTGCAGCGTGCACATGCATAGGGAAAGGGAAAAGGATTTAGGAGTCAGATGCTAAGTTCAATGAGAGAAAATGATTTTTGACAGCTTGTCTGAAAGAATTAAAGGTTGTTATCATCCTGATTTTCGAAGGAAGATTGTTCCAATAGCGAGCATATAGATAAATAAATAGATTAAATGAGAATCTCGGATACATAAAGGTATTCACGCCAGAAGTTAGATTCGTATCTATTATAATTATTGTATTACATTGAATACAATATGTATCCATGTCAAGAATGTAAAACAGAATCCAAAATTTTGTGGGGCTGATTAAGGCCCAAATCAAAGGTTATGAACACTTTTTTCCATGTAAGTACCTGCAATTTTTTTTAAACTTAAATATGGGCGGGCATGTGGGGTGTCAACCATCAAGATTTTTTATCAGTTGTTAGCACTTTTTTCTATGTATGTACTTAACATTTTTTTTGTTTCCATAATTAATTGTAGCTATATTGGTGATAAATTGTCTCAACATTTGTACATTGTTATTGATTGATTGAATAAAGTGTTTATTATTATTATACTGTTAAATAAAAAATAAAAAAAAATCTCGGAAAATTCTCTACTTCGAGAAATTTACCGAGAAATTTCTCGGTAAATTTCTCGAATAATTATTTCTTGAGAATTCCACAACACTAGTTGTCTGTATGAAAATTACGTACCTATTCAGTGGTAATGTTGTCATGTTTTTTATTCTTTGTATATTAATTTTGTGCAATAAAGATTATTATTATTATTATTATATTGAACTGTGAAAATAATGATGACTTTGTTAATTGTGTCGGTGCACACATAGTAGAATTCTATAATTATGTAAATTGAAACAAGTGCTTCTTTCTACTATGGATTATTGATCTCGAGAGAGACGTCTTTCTATGTTATGACAATAAGAACTATTCCGGGTTTAACTGCTAGTAGACCATCTATACAATACATACGTGCAATGTATCTATATAATAAAACTGTAAGTTTATAGTTTCTTTTTATTTGAATATTTCATTTTCACTTTTGTTGCGTTCCATCACATTAAACTATAATATGATCACGTCATAATCTCGTTACTCAATCTCGTTATAAGAGTTTTATTTAAAAAAGAAAATTCACCAACAAAATCTTATTATTTGACAGTAGGTAATAAAAACCGTTTTACCAAGTGTGAAATCAAAATCATTCCCGTGGATTGAAGTAATTCCCGATAAATTGTAGGTTTCTTAATCTTTTCCGAAAGGTTTCGAGTGTCCTTTAAAAGAAAGGTGCAGTGGCGTAGCTAGGGTCATCTGCGCCCGGGGATAAAGTCTGCGCCCCTTCTCAGAGTCCCCAAGAAATTTTTGAAATTTTACGGTTTATATGGTTCAATTTCGAAGCATGAAGCATTATGAAGAATAATATTTGAACCCGAACTGATCTTTGTTAAAAAAAAAATGTCATCAGCAATCCTGCTTTGTGGATGTGTCATTTTGTTTATGAGTAGAATGGCGCCCCTTAATGCTCAATTAACGTCAAAATCGTGTTTGCCAACTGGTTTGAAATGAAGATATTTGTGGAGCTCCAAAATTTAATCTTGTAAACGTATTTGGGATACATTAGCTTAGATCAAAATAAAATTAATAAAATAGTTTTAATACTCATTTTAGCGCCCCCTAATGTGGCACCCAGGGACATATGTCCCCCCCTGCCCCCCTCCCTAGCTACGCCACTGGAAAAGTGTTAGTGAAACATCAAGGTTTAAGACATTTAGGTAACATCTTCAATTGAGAGATGAATTATGCCAGCCATCCTGCAGGGTTCCTCATGACACGATCTAAAGACGATCTTAATCTTGTCTTGATCTTAAATTCTACGACGCGCTAAGGCCTAAGTGACTTTTGTCAAAAATACGTGCATGCCAATCCCGCAGTAGCTGAGAATAATCGTTTTCAACGTTTACATGAGTATTATGGTTGTATTATGTAATATAACCACAAGAGTATACCAAACATTGGTGTATACATTAATACAGTTGTGATATTTATCATATAAGAAATATATTGCCAAATACAAAGTCATTTGATTTTTTGCATGAACTAAAGAAGGTCGCATAGGATAGGACCCAACGGAAAAAAAGATGCAAGACCTTGATGCAAACCACATTTCAATCACAGGATTAAGACAGAGAATAGAGAGAAAGTACTAGTTTTCTTAGCTGCTGCCCCCTCCCCCCTTTCTGGAAAAAATCTTGGCTATGCCGAAGGGAGAAGATGTTTCAACTTACACATGACAAGGAGGCCTACTAGGCAAATGTTCGAAAAACTTAACGTGGCACTCAAACACGAAGAAGTTGTCTTGTTAATTTTATGGTAATTGCAGAATATCAGCGAATACGGGGGAATGTCATACGAAAACTGTTATAGTTTGACATTCCCCCTTATTCGATGATAGCCTTCAAGTTTATCTATAGATATTCAATTAATTGAAAAGAAAGTGCGTGGGATATTGCAATCGTTTTGCTCAAATATAATCGCATATATTGGCAATGATTTTACCAATAATTTCAAAT
Organism: Athripsodes cinereus; assembly: GCA_947579605.1. NCBI lineage: Eukaryota > Metazoa > Arthropoda > Insecta > Trichoptera > Leptoceridae > Athripsodes > Athripsodes cinereus. Next base: position 31,992,058 of record OX388308.1, on the reverse strand, counting down.
AGGTATGCATATTATACTTATTATTTTGTCTCATTTCGTCAACATGACGAATCATTTAATTCAATATTGTTAACATTAATATTGTTAATTGACGAGTTAATGAACTTTTGTTAAATGTGTTAACTTTTAAGTCCAACACATTTTTTTCAATTGTAATGTTAATTCCGATTTAAGAATCTTCCGTTAATTTTTTGAGGGACCATTATTAAAGATCTTGTAGCCTCACTCCTAACACTTCTATTATCTTATCACATCACGAAATATTCCACAAGTGGGGTAGCCAGCAGACCAGCTGCAAACAATAATATGCAAGCTGTCTTCTTGATGCCAACAAAAATTTAAGAGATTCAGGAAAGATGACAAACCTCATCTTAGCCTGATGTCTTATGTATGTAATCTTATATAATAACCCTATGTTATTGGTTTTTTACTAAGACAAAGGTAAAATTTACAAAAAAAAAATATTTTATACACAATTCGAATTACACTCTCATAAAAATATGACTCATCAAGTATCAAACTTAATCCATCGTTAACTGATTTGCAAGTAACAAAGATAATTCATCATAAACAGATTAACAATAAATAAAGATAATTCATCATTAACAGATAAACAAGAAACAATATTTAAATCTATTAATAACGTATTAACAAGTAACAAAGATAATTCATCATTAACAGATAAACAAGAAACAATATTTAAATCTATTAATAACGTATTAACGAGTAACAAAGTTAATCCGTAATTAACTGATTATCGATTAACTTCGTTAACTTTATGATTAACGATATTCAGATATCTTTATTACGAAATTATGCAAGTTTTTCAATAATTAAAAGATAAAACCAATATGTATACCTATATCTAATTTATTAATATTATGCCGATGATGTATATATTTTTTATGGCCAACACTTTCATCAATTATACCCTATACCTAATGTTTTGTAACACTTCACCCCATCACGTTATTCACTTTTAAATAGATAATATATTTTGACGAGTGACATAAAAAGTTGATATTATCAACCGACGGTACTTGGTGGAAAATCATGTGGAATTAATTATAAATAAAACACTTCTTTATAGTATTTCCACTGTAAATTTTAATTAGACGCGAGCCGGCTTTCAAGAGCTTCCTCTCTCATCATCAGGCTAGCGAAAACACTGTCATTCAATCGATATAAGTATGAATAGGGACATGAACTGTGGCACATACGTAGAGCTGAAAAGACTGGCTGAGAATAGAGGGGAATGGAGAAGAAAGTCCAAACTCGTTGCAGACCAATTCAATGGATTGCAACTCATTATATATAAATTTGTTTAGTCGCTCAGTTAGTATTTTTCGTCACTTGTTTAGTATTTTCAGTCACTCTAGTAGTAAAACTGTGGCCCATTTTTCGCAGTTCGGTTACAAAAAAATACTACTCAATATTGTAATGTTATATTTTGTGTACATCACTCGACACAAAGGTGAAAACTGTAAAGTTATGCGGTGTCATTTTTAGGCAATAAATAACTTTAATAATAATTAGTCGCCAACTTAGAATTTTGTTGCGCAAAAAATATTAGAGTCATTTTGTCGTTAGTCGCTCATTTGATATTTCGTCGTCGTCCGTTTAAATATTATTTCCCTTTTAAAAACTCTCGAATAAGTCTTCTTCGTTGCAAAGTAATTTAAATGATCGAATTTACAATCTTTGGCACACATCCTCTTATTATGTTTGTGATTAACATTCGCATGGAAAGTGACAGATGTGTAGGTAATAAGCCCACCCGCTTTCGACGTACCACGCCATTTCTTCCAATCGCTACTACTACCTACTCATGTAGATGGTGACATTAAATATTATTTTATCTGTTACTTAGATTAACACCGGCATTGCTCGGAGTATAATAATATTAATTCATTGATTTAACATAACATAACATGTTTATTTATTTATTTATTTAACTTCTTTATACGGCAAAGCCTTTTACATGTTGAAAAATAAAATAATAACAATTAAAACAATTTGACAGACGAAGACATTATACAGTTACAGTTTCATGCAAATAAATTAATGAAAAAAAAGATATATATATATAATCTAAAACAAACTTCACATGCAAGTACAAAAGATTAATTGAATTTAAAATGATTAAAATTATTAGACAAACAAAAAAAAAATATACCTATATATATATACAACAAATGAGTGTGATTTATCAATAAAAATCAAAATATGTATACCTAGGACTAAAAATAAATTGTCAAAAGAAAATATTGTCAATTATAGTTTCAGAATCAAGAAATAAAATAGTCAATTTCGAAAAAAGTATGGTCAAAATAGAAACACAAAATCTTGAATTAAATTAAACTGAAATTATACTAAATAATTCGGAAAAAAAAAACAAAAATGCGATCGATAAATTATGAAGAGACGAATAAAAAAACAAATTTCAATATCAATATTTGAATTATTTAAAATTAAGGATATTTATATGTAAGCAAAAACAAATTCTGGAATATTTCAAGGTCAACACAATATATGCAATCAAACAATAATGATGTAAATAAATTTTATAAATACGAGTACCTACATACAATTATACAAAAACAACCACATAGCATCATACTAATGATTCGCGACTTGCCCATTGTCAGTTAACATTTGAATGTATAAATACTTAGACGATTAACACAGATCGAGGTAGTCCCAAACTAAGATATTATGAATCTTGTATTACGAGTACCTACTAAAGCGACGATACACATTTATATACAATGCACTAAACATATATACGTGAACACCCAGACCCAGGATAATTTGAAAAAGGTCTTTCTTCAATCTGTCCTGGCCGGGAATCGAACCCGGGACCTCGTGACTCAAAGGCAAGAGCGTTACCTCCGCGCCGCACCGACCGCCAAGATCCAATATAAAAAACATGCCTTGTAGATACGAGATATTTTACGAATATTTAGTTCAGGACACGCAAAAATTATCTGTTTAATTTTTGTCTTCTCTAATTTATGTCCTCCCATTATACTGAGTTCTATTTATGGCAATTTAAAATTAAACTAAAAGTGAAAAAAAAAACTGTTTTTTATAGTTAAATGTAGGTGTATAGCAATAATAATAATGCTCTTATCTCGTTGCCGAGTATTGTATTAAAATGAGTCGTTTCGATTCTGTGCCATTTGAGTTAATTGGAAGAGATCGCGCCTCTGAGATAAACTCGTCCTCTGTATATTCTAATATCTTATTTGAATGCATTTTTCTATAAAATTGTATATATTGAAAGATACTGAAAGAATTAATAAATAAAAATTTAGAAAGCTGTATAGTCTAATCCTTGACAGGCATATTTTGTCACATTTAGGACAAGGCTGTTCCATATTTACAATGAACCTACGGTGTCGTGAACAATGTTCCTCCAACTCTTCCGGTCCGCACTCGTGCCCTCCCAACTGTCCTGGATATTTATTCTCTTCAGGTTTTCATGTACCTATCTTTAGACGACAGATAAAGAAACATATTTACGGACGTACCTACTAAAATATTTATGTATGTGTGGATTCATCTAATATTAATATGATTGATTGGTTGAAATTTGATAATATAATGCTAATTAAATGACTTGGACGTGATGGATTTTGTGCATATCAGAAGTTACTACTTATAAATTATGTATGTATCTTAAATAAACGATTATCGAAAGTTATAACCAAAAGACGATCGGTGTAACGCTCTTGCATTTGAGTGACAAGGTCCCGAGTTTGATTCCCAGCAAGGGCAAATGAAGGATGAAGTTTGCATAATTGTCTTATATCTTTTTTTTCTTCTTCTTCATCTTTTATTGGATCCAAAGGTCTGTTAATGCAGTGAGATGACCTTTGCATAATTGTCCTGGACCTTTTTTTCTTATTCTTCTTAATCTTTTATTATACCCAAAAGTCTGTTCATGCAGGAAGGTCATCTTACGATGTGGAGGCCCAGCTGTCCTTCCATCGTTTTGGAGGTCTTCCTAGTGGGCGTCATCCTCAGGTAGTCCACATAGGACAATATTTGGGAATCTGATATTATTTATCTACTGGACCTGCCTTTTTTTGATTTATTTTTATGCTGGCAGTGTTTGCTCCTTTCGAATAGAGGGGCATCGAAGGAGTGTAGTCATGGTGGTTTGGTGGTTTTTGGCCAGTCAGCCCTTCAGGCTGTCCAATATGGACAATTGTGTGGACAAGATTTGTTAAGGGCCCCGTTTAGCAAAAACGGTAAAATATTCTATTTTCAACAAATTTGATAGAAAAACGGCCAAAACTTGTTGGCCCTTGCGAACATATTAATTTGATAAAATAAAAAAAAAACAAATATTTATTACCAATATTAGTTTTTTACTAAAAAATAAATAAATCGCAAACTGACGAGATTTATTTAGGTACTCTTTGTTATATCAAAATTCAAATTATTTGTTAAATATATTTATTTTTTATTCATCCTATCAAGCAAATAAATATTATAGATTTCAGCAAACTTTTTTTAGTGTACAAAAAATCGAGTTCATGCGCTGATTTTTGGTTTCAAAATATGAGAAATTTTATCAAAAAAAAAGTCGGTCAATATCCATGAAAAAAAAAACAAAAAAAATAGTTTTTTTTTGTTCTATAATTGTAATAACTATCTAAATATTCTCAATATTAAAATAAATATACGAAAATTTGTAGGATTCTCGTGCATCTATGTACCAAACTCACCCCCGAATTCGAATTTTAGAAATATGCTTTTTTATAAACGAATACTATGAAGCTAAAATCGAGTTTATTTTTAAAGTTAAAGTTTTATATTGGTAATTAACATTTGTTTTCATATTTTATCAAATCAAAATGTTCGTAGGGTCAACAAGTTTTGAGAGTTTATGTACTAAACTTGTTGAAAATTTAATGTTTTATCGTTTTTGCTAAAGGGGCCCTTTAAGTGTAGAATTCGGATAAATGGAAGTCCCCAGACTTCTGCGCTATCCGAGTTGTCGGTGGGTCTCCTTCAATTGATGAAGGTACTTACGTAAACATAATATTTATTAGTATTGCGTGGATTCCCACTACTCTTTTTTTGTAAATTTGCGAGTCTCCTGTAACGTACATATATCTTCATAACGTATCACGTGTAAAACATGTTACTTGAATTATTTCATTAACACGTAAAAGGCTCACTATAAATAAAATAAGAATAATTACCAATTACCATGAAACCATGGCATAAAACCCATTTGACCATAGAATAATGTTGATTATTTAGGTACCGTAAAAGCGTATTACTTGAGACACTTTTCATATATAAATGCACATAACATTTTTGTTTATAATCTGATTCAAATAGTTAATGTTTTGTTTTATAGGTGGTACTAAATACTTAATGATTTTTGCAACAAAAATTAAAAATTTGCATATATATATATTTTTTATACATATATATTGATTGTCTCAAGTTACCCTCACTGGTGTAATACTTGAGACAAGGCTTGTTTTTGTATGAAAATGAAAGTATTCCTATGACGTTTCAATCTTGAGACAAAATATAATGAATTTTCTATCGTTTTTATTTTTTATGTACTTGTCGTTTTAATGAAACATGAGTATTTTATATAAAAAAAAAACAAATAACATTTTTCAAAGACAGGAATATTCGAGATTGTGTTTATTAAAAATATAAAATAAATAATTCAAGAAATACGTAAAAAAGAGTTATTATAAGCAATAGAAGACATTAATTATACAATAAAATAAAAATAGAGACATAAAAAAAAACAATTAAAAAGTTAACATATTTCATACGGGAAGAAATATCGGCCCCGTTTCACCGAAAGTCCTGCAAGGCAAGGCTTCTGCTAAAATATCTTCATCCTTACTGCTTAATGTTGTTGGTCTTCCTACATTTGCTAGATGATTTCCTTTGATCTTTCGCTGAATTGTGCAGCGAGACACACCATATTTTTCTGCCGCTTTCCTCGTCATAGTCTTTATATTTTCTTTTACCTAACTGATGCTTGTAATGTTTCCCAGCCATCATGAATCAAATCTGAAATCGAAATACATAACTTGATCATAGAATGAGTATAACATGAGACAAACGTTTAACTTCAGACATGTCTCAAGTTACACACATTCCGATGAAATTTTATTAAAATTTTTTTTTTTTAATTTCTTACATGGCAATATTTATTCTGCCTATGGTTTCAACATCTCAAAAGGATAGGTTAGGTCATCAAACGTATAAGAGTTGTCACAAAAATCTAGAAGAACTAATGAACAGCAAAGTTATATTGAAATAATTTTTGGTAATTTTTTTCATTTAAATTTATGTAAATAATCCAGTAACTTACCTGCAAATAATCCTTCACCGCGTATTTTAAAAGGAATCACACACTCGATAATTGACATCCAGGATAAAAATAATCAGTGCCACCCCCATCATAATGTTGCCAGAGCACAAAAACAAAAATTACTCTTTTTGTCTCAAGTTAGCATACTGTCTCAAGTAATACGATTTTACGGTACAAATTATCAAGTAGGGTTTGGCGAACTTGCTCATTAACGCGAGCAATCAGTAATAATATAATTTGTGGAAGCGGTCAGTTGGAACAAATCATCGATCCAAAACAATACTACTTATTGACTTTCCAAAGAAATGTTAAAAATTTCAAACGGAATTAGGTTGCTATAGTTCACTGTACAATCGACAATAATAATTATTATTTTTATTGTATGGTTTAGGTCGGAAGTGGATAAATCCTAAAACGTTTTTTAACCAAGTCCAAATATTATTTATTGAAATAATTATACAGTTGGTATGGTTTAATCGCTAATATACAACACTTGCAGAGATTGATAAATGAGAGAAGCATAAGAGAGACGGGTGGAATTGGTGAACCTTGCCATGGTATAAAGCGCTTGAGCCAGCCTAAGCCGATTCGTAAGCGTCGGAACACCTAATACCTACTCTTTTCTCTACCACCCTGCAAGTGGATTATGGACATGCAAGTATTTCTCCTTTACGTGGCAATAAAAAAAAGACATTTAAGATGGTTATAGCATAATAATATTATGTCATGTCTTTAAACCCAACATAATTAAAATTTATTATTAATTTCTGTAAATTTCCCAGAAAACAATAGGTTTCCCACACAATATTTTTTTTCCTGTGGGAAAAGGTGAGTATTCGTAAAACATCATTTAAAGGATAGACATTGCACTGAAACCATAACAGCTTTTGGCCAAGGCGATCCCAGCAAGAAAAACAACAAAGACTATGTGATGGTGTAGATAAAAAGATAGAAAAAATTTAATGGCTGAATTGGAAACGTAAAATATAAATATCTTATAATTAAACTGTGTACCGAAAGTTTGCCTTTCAAGCAATTAATTTCCCATTGATTTACCGAAAATTGATTAATTAAGGAAGAAAAAAATAACAAACTAAAAATTTGCTTATGGTACTATCGGAATAATAAAAACCCATACAGTTTAAAATAAAGATTGTTATATGAAACTTACCTATAGTTAAAGCAAAATCGCATTTCCTTTTGTAATCCATAATATCCTTATTTTCAAAAAAATATATTTGGTTTTTAAACGTAGGTATTATTGGTATATTCAATTGCACGAAACACAACACATGTTTTATAGAATAAATAAACAAAATATAAAAAAAAACACTAGTTATATAAAACAAATCACAAAACAATTAATAAATATTTGTTTTCTTCGCGTTCATCACTAAAAAATATAACTATAATAATGAATTTGACATTTGTAAAAATATAATGTACTTATTCGAAATTCGAAACTTTTTTATCTTGTTTTATTTTCCGCGGCAAAGTGAAACGAATGTTGCCAGTGTGATGGACGCGCGCTTTCTGATGCTAGTGCTTGTGAGTTGTTGTGAGTACAGTTGTGAGTAAGTCAGTACCTTGCTAGTTCTGTTGTAAGTAAAGTTGTACCCAGTAGCTCGTAGGTAGATAGTTACAGAACATGATAAATTTTAGCCTTTATAGATATGTGAATGATTATATCACTTACTTATAGGCTCATTATACACTCTTAAATAACATAACTTCGTAGACAAGTTCTATACTTAGTCAAGGCGAGAGAAAAATAACTCAATTTTCATCACATTTTTAACCACTCTAGATTAATCACTCCAGTTGATTTCACTCACCAATTATAGTCAACCTATTTTAATAGGCACAGAGCAATTGGGTTATTTCTAAGAAACGCCGATTCTCGAAAAAAAAATACACCGAAAGTTATTACATTATTATTAGTTACAGGTCTCTACTTATTACTTATCAATTATGCATTATACTCACCGTATCACTGCATTGTATAAGTATATTGGGTACAGTTTGAGAAAGGCACAAACATGTTAAAATTTATATACTTGTAGCTATATAATAAACTCGATTATTGTTGAATATAATTGAATTATTGCATAATAAAGCAAGATATATTATATCCGAAGAGAACTTTCATTGAATAACCATTAAAATATGCAACAAGAACATAATAAATTCACCGCGCACAATAACCATTTTATTACTAATAATTTACTTTTCTGTCATTTTTAATGATTTGATGATGACAAGATATGTAAATATTCAGAACTGTGTTTATATAATGTGATATTGCGCTAAATTCAATCAAAAGAAGTGGGAATAGTGTTCCAACGCTTACGAATTGACTCTAGGCTGGCTTAAATATTAATTTTGGTGTCTATGACTAACGTTTACCAATTTCGGTCCTCCAATATGAGATATCTGCTTAGTTTATTTAGTTGAAAAAACGGTAGTATTTTTTTGGGTAGCCAGCAGTTCAGCTGCATGTAATAAACATGCAAGCTGTCATCTCCGTGTCAAAAAATAAGACATTCAGGACGGGTGGCAGACCTCATCGCTGAATTTAAGATGTCTTTATTTTTTTTAAACACCTTTGCCTTTTACATGAAAACTTACGGAAAAGAGTGGGAGATCAATTCTTTGCCAAGTACTGGAGATGTAAAATGACGAAATCCTTTATACGATAATTTCACTCTTCACATATTTCTTGTGTGATACGTGCGTTGATCTTTTGCATGAAATGTAGAATTTTCTTATTTAATATTGCCAAGTCTCGGCATTAAGAGGCCCCTTTAGCAAAAACGATAAAACATTCAATTTTCAACAAGTTTGGTACACAAACTCTCAAAACTTGTTGACCCTACGAACATTTTGATTTGATAAAATATGAAAACAAATATTAATTACCAACATCAAACTTTTATAACAAACATCAAAAATAAAGCTTAATTTTAGCTTCATAGTATTTGTTTATAAAAAAGCATATTTCTAAAAATCGAATTCGGGGGTGTGTTTGGTACATAAATGCACAAGAATCCTACTAATTTTCACATATATTTTTTTAATATTAAGAATACTTAGATAGTTATTATAATTATAGAACAAATAAATTCTATTTTTTTTTCATGGATATTGACCGATTTAAAAAATAGTTTTGATAAAACTTCTCATATTTTGAAACCAAAAATCAGCGCATGAACTCGATTTTTTGTACACTAAAAAAAGTTTGCTGAAATCTATAATATTTATTTGCTTGATAGGATGAATAAAATATATGTATATATATTTTACAAATAATAATTTGTATTTTGATATAACAAAGAGTAGGTACCTAAATAAATCTCGTCAGTCTGCGATTTATTTATTTTTTAGTAAAAAACTAATATTGGTAATAAATATTTGATTTTTTATTTTATTTTATCAAATCAATATGTTCGCAAGGGTCAAGCAGTTTTGGCACTTTTTCTATCAAATTTGTTGAAAATTAAATATTTATCGTTTTTGTTAAACGGGGCCCTTAAATAACTGGTAAGTAGGTAGGTATATAAAGAAAATAATACCATCTGAAAGACGTTACTCTTGTCATAATCTAAATAATAGATCTTAATCTTGTCTTAATCGTGTAAACCTACTATACGCCAAAAATACGTGCGTGGAATTTTTTTTATATTGATCATTATTACATATTATTTATCTCCGAGCAATACCGGGTATTGAATATTACAAATAAACCGGATCTTTTGGCTCTATGGGTTTTTCGATGATCTTGTTGTAAAGATCACTATGTAACTATTACGAAATGTCACACTCACAGTAGGTACCTATACACTTAAATATTTAATTATCTTTTACATAATACTCAATAGAACGAAGGTAAAAGTGACTCGGAACAGAGTGCTCTCTGATATATACAGTGTGTCTACCAAATAGCACAGAATAATGAAAAAATTACTAAGGGCTAAAAATCCTTTTCCATTATTGTTCTATTACCATAAGTTCATATATTACAATACTATATTCTTGATAAATTAACTAACTTATTATTGAAATTCTATAACCGACACTAATTCTTCTTCTTCTTCTTATTTTGTTTGGCTTTTCACCCATTTAGAGTGTTTTCGCCAGGAAACAGTATGAACTCTTCACATAGAGTAACCCAAAACTCCATTTGCAAATATATATTATCTAGAGAAACCAGTTAATCATAGTTTAATCTCATTCAGCTCCAAAAACCTCGTGAGCAGCTTGAATATAGGTCTGCAATTCAGGGCCAGAAGATATGGGACGCTTACAGGTAGCTGAACCCCCAACCCACGGAGGTCCTTGAGAAAGTCTGGATATCGGTCATTGATTGGACACTGCAAAAAAACATGATCTAGGTCTTCCTCCGCCCATTCACAGTCGCATAACGGGCTTTCCACCACATTGATTTTAAATAGGTGTGCTCTCAAACAGACATGTCCAATACGCATACGGCAAATGGACGAGGTCTCAAATTTGTTCAGTTTAATACTGGAGAACCAAGGCTTTTTGAATATTTGGGGCTGGATTGCAGCATAAAATCTGCCTTTAGACCTAGAAGAGGTCTCCCACAGCAGCTGCCATTCCTGATACAATCCCTCCTGAGCAAGTGGCAACAAATCGTTAACCGGGATGGTCGAATGGACTTTGCTTCCCGACTCCAAGGCCATCTTTGCAAACCTATCTGCTAATTCGTTTCCAGGTATGCCACAATGGCTCGGAATCCAAGCCATTGTGACATCAACTCCTCTATCCCTACACCTGACCAAACGTTCCCTAATTTGTAGGCATATGGTGTCATCAGGGTGATTAAATGGTGAGGACTTGAGACTCTCCAGGGCGCTCTGACTATCACTCAGAATTAAGATCCTCGAGGAAGGAGCATGGGTCTCCAATATAAAACCAAGCGCCTCTAATATAGCGATACATTCGGCTGTGAAGACTGATACTTCTCTCGGCAACTGGAATAGTCTGAATATCTTTTCAGAATCTGAGTAAAAAGCCGCACCAACGTGCGGGTAATCAGGATGTTTAGAACCGTCAGTGAAAATCAAGTGATAACCCCTCCAGCGACTCTCAATTGCCGAACAAAACTCCATCGGGGCAAAAGGGCCATTCTCAACTCCCAAAGACAAGAGAATATTTGGTCGCAGTGAAAGGACCTGATGGTCGGCCAAATATATGGGTAACTTATTGTGGCTGGGAGTCCTTGCGACCAAAGAGTGGTACGAGCGGGCACTCACGACAAGGTGTGGGGGATGTTTATTCCTCCAGAAGACCGAAGACTCACACAGCGCATCCAACTTTTGTAATTTTGGAATGAGTGGATGATTGTGAGTCCTCCAGTGACCCAGGTAGAATTTATCTGCGAGAAGCTTTCTACGTAGAGGCAAGGGTGGCTCCCCCGCCTCCACTTGCAGAGCATTTACAGGGGAGGATCTCATCGCACCCAAAATAATTCTAAGTCCCTGTGACTGTACACGCTCCAGCTTCAGAAGATTATTTTTGGAGGTCGGTTCGATAAGAAAGCTAGCTAAGTCTAACTGACTTCTAACATAAGCATTGTAAAACAGCCTTTGGACCGAAGGGTGGCACCCCCACCAAACGCGTGACACAGCTCTCATAGCGTTGAGACCAATCAAGCTTCTACTGCAAATGTGATCAACATACAAATTCCAAGAGAGTTTAGCGTCCAATATTACCCCCAGTACTCTTGACAGAATTCTTTGTAGGGATGGAATTTCCACCACATCGGATATCGATTCTAGGGACCACCTTTTTTTTTGAGAATATGACAACCTCACACTTATGGACGGAGATTTCCAATCCATTATTATCAAACCAAGTAGAGAGACGGTCTATATTAGGATTAAGGATTCCCTCCGAATCCAAAACGTCCCTACATTCCATATATATGAAGAAATCGTCAGCATACTGCAATACCCTGCAAGGATCCCCAACAGCACGGTCTAGATCATAGGTGTAAAGATTGTATAGGATAGGGCTGATAACAGACCCCTGTGGAAGACCCGCATGTACCTGACGTGATTCAGTCTCTACAAGAATGTTCCTATCGAGCAGAAGGTTGGTAATAAAGCTACAAAACCTAAGCGGAACCCCCGTTTCGAGCAGCTTTCTCTCCAAAATATCAATTCTAACGTTGTCATATGCCGACTTGACATCCATGAAGACCGCAACCAGAGAGTTTCTCGCAGAGAATGCAATGTTAACATCGGTAACAAATATCGACAATACGTCCAATGTACCCCTCTTCTTCCGGAACCCAAACTGTGACCCCGAGAGGATGTCATTGTGCTCCAGGAACCACTCCAGTCGCCTCTTAATAAGGTGTTCTACCACCTTAATTATAGAGGTAGAAACTGCGATCGGCCTGTAAGAAGAAGCACAATTAACCACACAATTTTTTTTTAATATAGGTACTACAATTTGGGACTTCCAATTTGGGGGAATTTCTCCTCCTTCAAATGCTACATTAATTATGGATAATAAATATTCCTTCGATTCCGTATCACTTTTCCCCAAAAAACTATATGGGATATTGTCTACCCCAGGCGTCTTATCCTGGACTGAGGCCAGGACCCACTCTAGTTCGTCCATATTGAATGGCATGTCCATCCAACTCCGTACGCTGAACGTGTATCTAAAGGGAATCTCGTTTATGTTGGGTGCAGAAGGAGGCGCCAGTTTGTTTACAAATTCGAGTTTCCATTCCCCTGATACAGTTTTTCTGCGGCCGGAGTACTTAGGATTGTGGAATTGTTTAATAGTCCTCCAGACAATGGATGGAGGTACGTCTGGGGACAGGGATGAACAGAATTTCTTCCAGCCAGCCCGTTTCTTGTTTTTTAAGGTACGCCTGGCGATAGCCGCGGAGTTTTGATATATTAGATAATTCTCCATACTCATGTTATTAATGTATGCTTTGCAGGATGCCTTTCGTTTGTTTACCACCTCTTGGCAATCTTTGTCCCACCAAGGGGGCATAGCCAATAGCTTCTTGGATTTTCCGGGTCTAACAATAGGCACGCACCTTTTTCCCGCCTCAACCATGGCCTCCGAAAACTCGGTGTTACATAGGGCTAGGTTACCCTGAGAAGGAGTAGGAAGCGACCCAACACGCCGCTCCAGATCGTCGGAGAACCTCCTCCAATCAGCAGCAGTTGTGTTAAAACGGATACGCTTGTGTCGATCTATTGGGTTACGGGTTGACCTTTGGTCCTCTGTATAGGATTCAAGGTGGCCAGATATGTGAATGGGGAGGTGGTCACTACCACATGAAAAGTCCATGACTTGCCAGTCGAATCCTGCGGCTATATCCGCGGAGGCTAGGCTGAGATCCACTGAGCTCTGTCTGTGATTGGGCGTGTCGACCCTTGTAGGGGAGCCATCGTTCAGAACACACACATTAAACTCCTCCAGGATTTCGGCTAGGTCCCTACCTCTGCGATCATTGCTTTCGGAGCCCCAGAGGGTATGGTGTGCATTAAAATCTCCCAACACCAAGAAGGGAGGAGTCAGTGCTGAAAACAAGGATCTGAATGTAGAGTAACCTACTCTGCTGTTGGGCGGGATGTATATGGAGAGGATTGAGATTTTACCAATCATAACACCAATCACGTTCAACTCCTCACATGCACCCAGCGATAAAGGAACAGATGGCAGCGACGAGTTGACCAGCAGGGCCACTCCGCCTCTACCATCCGGCCTGTCCTCCCGGAAACATGAATACCCCCCCACTCCAAAGTGGAATTCAGGGACCATCCACGTCTCCGAGAGGGCCACTATGCATGTACGGAACTTATTGATTAGGTATAAGACGTCCGTTTTTTTGGACAAAAGACTACGACAGTTCCACTGCAGGATTGAGCGCAGTGGATACATCCTGAATTGATTATATTAGAAGTGATATAGCTGTGGCGACGTTGGACGGTATATTTGGGAGCAGGGACAAGATAGACACTAAGAGGGTTGATATATTTGTTACAATTGGGTCAACAGGGCCGGCCAGGGCTCGTGACTCCGTTGAGGCCTCGTCCCTTTTAAGGGCACAGCCATTTTGAGGTTGGGTAGCTTGGCCATTAGGATATGACAGAAGAGAGTTAATCTCTGTCCTATCCCAAGATGTTGTGGGTCTAGGTTTGTGGGCTTTGGGGACTATAGGACGCGATACTCTAATTGATTGAGTCGGTTGGCTGATAGAAGGGTGAGATGAGGATGTTGCTTCTGCAAACGATTTGTGTGCCACGAGAGGTGTCTTTTTTGTGGCCTCAAAATAAGAAATATTGTCTCTAGCCATGGTCCATTTAATTTCTTTTTCACGACTCAGGATTGGGCAGGATGGACTCGTTGCGATGTGAGGGCCTGAGCAATTAACGCAAGCGAATGGCTCCACTGCTTCGCATTGCGAGCCCATGTGGTCTTTTCCACATTTATAGCATCTGGGCAGGGAACGACAATCCTTCATTAGGTGACCAAATCTGCAGCATTTGTGGCATAGAGTGGTAGGATATGTGTAAAGTTCGGTGACCAGGGAATTATGGAAAAGGTATATATTTTTAGGTAGAATTTGTCCCTCAAACGAGAGGACAACGGTTTGAGATGGTACCCATGTCACAAGGCCCTGATTGACCACCTTTCTATTAAGCCTTCTGGCTTTGACAATTTTTCCACACCCATCCGGAATTTCGGCAAACTTAATAATTTCCTCCTCTGTTACGTCAACTTCGATGCCTCTAACGAGTCCCATCTTGATCGTTTTAAAAGTGGGAATATAGGCTTTTATGTTGGACTGAGAGACAAAATTACTTTCTAGAAACGCATTTGCTGCATTTCCAGAGGAGAATGTGAGCTGAATTCTGTTCCTACCTAACTTCATTACTCCGCCCATGACTAAATTTTGTATTTTGTGATTGCTCATCTTCTTTCCAAAATTAATTGGGTGTAATGGAGTGTTATCAATGTTTGATACGAGAACAATGAATGGAGCCAACGAATGCTCCGTATACCGGGCTGCTGGGACTCCATTGACGGGTGGGGTTACTTTGGGAGGAGGGGGCATCTCGATTATGGTTGCAGATGGAGGAGGTATTGTATGGGGGGAGGGAGAAGATATTTTATCTTCATCATCGCTAGATGTATGAGTCTCCTTCTTCCTCTTTGACCTGCGAGATACTTTGGATTTTACCGTCACAAACTGTGACGGTGAGGTGGGCATGTCCACATCTGGGACTGAAATCAATGATCCGTCCGTCTCCGAGCCATCCGGTGGCCACGGGTCTGGAGACACTCCCTCCGACATTGCGTTATTGCGTACGAATTCGAGGCCACCTAGTGTCCGCTGTCACTTAAGCAATCGAATATGTCAAACTTACTAATATTACAAGAATGCGCACTTATTGACTAAATTCAAGCTAATATTTAAGCACTATCAACTTTTAATATGATTATATCACACCGCTATCACTGTCACCCAACTCAAACTTCAACCGACACTAATATTTTCAATTGTTTTCTATAAAATCATTACTGGCAACTAAAATTTCTCCGAAATAAGACATATTTGTGCAATGGGCCACTTGCAGTCGTGGGGGATTTTAATAAAAATGATCGAATTAAGTAAATTTGAGGTCGGAAAACACAAATATGTCATATTTAATAATTTATAAATAATCAAAACACTTATATTTTCACTAGGTATATTTATTTAAATTATATATGAATTTTCATAGTGTGAACCCAGACACCCTTCAACAACAAATATGTCAGTTAAATTTTTTAAAATATCTAAATTATGGAGAATTTCCAAAAATAAAACCCAAAATTTTTGACGTTTGGCAAAACACTATAAATGGTTTTTGACAGCTGATGACGTCACGGAGTCTCGTGAATCATAGTAACTTTCGCACCACAGATTATAATATCATACACACATGGGACTCCTTGACGTCACAGTAAATCTATACATCACAACATTATGTTACAGTGAAACTGAAAACTATAATACTAATATGCTAATTTATAATTTGAATATGTACCTATATAATGCTACAAGATGGTGTGATTATTGTGAAATCATCGACATAGGAAGACAAACTAAAGTAAACATTTCTGAGTTGATCCTTTATAATATGCAAGTTACTAAAAAAACGAAGAGGAACTTAATTGCTCTACATACTCAACCTGAAACAACATCTGCCGGATCGACGACATGGATTAATGGAATTAACAATGAAGACCAGATATCAAATGCGAATGTTTTTATCAAATTTTGACAAAACGAATGATACTATCATAGTTGCTCACCAAAATGTTCAGGGATTGCGGAATAAACTACATGAACTGTGTACCTCGATTGAACTAAAAAATATTGATGTACTCTGCCTCACAGAGACTTGGTTAGAATCATGTGAAATTTGTAATTATAATGCATCTAGTCATAGTATCATAAGTAACTACAGTAGAGTAAATACAACCAGAGGAGGATCAGCTATATATGTTAAAAATACACTTAAAGTAAAGAATCGATTAGATATTGTTAAATTGTCCCAAGAAAAAATATGTGAAATGAGTTGTGTAGAAATTGATAACCTTATTATTTTGTCGGTATATAGACCTCCTACTGGAAACTTTGACATGTTTGTTAATTCGTTGGAAAACACTCTCTTTAAGGTTTCTCAGAGAAATAATAAAAAACTAATTATATGCGGCGACTTCAATGTAAATTTAAATGAAACGTGTAAAGAGAGTTGTAAACTTATAGATTTAATGCAATGCTATTTATTGACGCGTAGCATATTCAATGCTACAAGAATAACAAAAACATCATCTACTTGTATTGACAATATATTTACTGACCTCGAATTTGACTATACTAAAACTGTAAACTTTGTAAAATCTGATCACAGTGGACAATTAATTAGTGCGAGGATAGATCGTAAAAAGTGCGAAAGCATGGTGAAAGATGAATTCAAATATAAAAGGTTTTACAATGAACAAAATATAAATGATTTACTAGAATCTATGAAAGAATATAAATATAATTTAAATAATGTAACCGCGAATGCGGCGTTTGTGACTTTTTTTCAGATGTTATGACGAATTTGAACAGTCATGCACCAATTAAAAGAGTAAAATGTAAAAGTGATGTATCATGTTCTTGGATAACTCCTGGTATTTTAACTTCAAGAAAAAAACTTTTTGATTTATATAAATTAAAAGAGCGTGACAATTCACAAAAGATGAAACTGCACGTTTCTAGATATAGTAAGGTATTTAAAAGGGTGTGTGGTGAGGCAAAAAGATTATTTCATAGTAAAAAAATAAAAACATCTGAAAATATTATTAAAACTACTTGGAATATTATAAAGCAAGAAACTGGTAAAGAAAATAAATTCAGTAGTGACAGGTCAGATTGCGACAATAATGCTCAAACTGCTGACTACTTCAATGACTATTTTGTAAATGTATCTATGTCTCTTACGAATGGGTTAAGCGCCTCAGTGGAGAGGGCTAGAAGTTATTTGGAAAATGTGAATACTTGCAAAAATGTTTTTTCATTCAATTTGGTGTCAGAGAGTGATATTGTTAATGCGTGTAAACAAATTAAAGCAAAAGACTCTGTGGATTTATGGGGTATCTCAACAAAATTATTGAAATGTATTATTAATGGACTAGCTTCTAATATTGCAGATATAGTAAATTTATGTCTAAAACAGGGGATTTTCCCAGATTTATTAAAATTGGCAAGGGTCATACCCATACATAAAAATGGTGATAAAAAAAATCCAGGTAACTTCAGGCCTATCTCGATACTTCCTGTGCTTAGTAAATTATTTGAAAAGATTGTTGCTAACCAGGTTCTCCACTTTTTTGAACGAAACAATTTGTTCCATCCACAACAATTTGGCTTCCAAAAGAACAAAAGCACAGCTGATGGAATAGCATGTTTAATCCATACAATACTAGAATCACTTGATGAAAAGCATGACACATATGGTATCTTTTGTGACTTATCGAAAGCCTTTGATTGTGTTGACCATGAGATCCTGATTTGTAAGTTAGAATATTATGGAATCACAAATATTGAAAGAGACTTTTTTAAATCATATCTTAATGAAAGAAAACAACTAACAGAATTGGATAATATAAAGTCTTCTTATAAGAACATAAACTATGGTGTTCCTCAAGGATCAATTCTTGGTCCATTATTATTTCTTATATATATAAATGATTTGCCACTTTCCTTAATTCGAGATGAAAAGATTATTATGTTTGCAGATGATACATCGTTATTAATAAAGGACAGCAAGGACAAAAATGACACAAAAATAAACACTATTGATGCTTTAAATAAGGTGGAGGGCTGGTTTTGCGACAACAATCTTATCTTGAATACGACGAAAACTGGTGCGATTCGCTTTTCTCTGAAACGATCAGTGCAAGACGACCCGGTCACTTCCATTTTGAGTGATAGAAATATTGCGATTAAAGATGAATGTAAATTTCTAGGTGTCACTGTCGACAAAACGTTGCAATGGAGCTCACACATTAAAAATCTCGCTCCAAAACTTTGTGCTATTAAAAAGATAAGAGAGACCTGCGGTGTGGAAGCTGCAAGACTAGTGTATTTTTCATATTTTCATAGCATAATGTCATATGGTATACTGTTCTGGGGAAATGCCTCTGAATCACAAAGAATTTTTGTTTTGCAAAAGAGAGCAATTAGAACTCTTCTCTGCATGAAATATAGGGAATCTTGCAGAAGTGTATTCAGAGAGCAAGAAATCCTAACAGTGCCATCACTTTTCATTTATGAATGTATATGTTATGCAAAGAAAAATTTAGATAACACACCACTTAATGAAAACTTTCATAACTATAATACGCGATTAAAACGTAAAATCAGACCAATAGAACACAGGCTCTCTAAGTTGGATCGTAGCTTTTTGTGTCTAAGTGTAAGACTTTACAACAAGCTTCCAGATACAATCAAGTGCGATGATGTATTGATCTTCCGGAGAAGGGTGAAATCGTATCTGGTTGATAAATCGTTTTATTCCATTGACGAAATGATGAATGAATAGTATTTCATAAGTTTTCATTTATATAATTTGAATTATTTATTTTAACATTTGACGTTGTGGATCCGGACTCTTTACATCCGTGACTACAAAAATAATATAATTTGATGTTTTGTTTTACTTTGATTGTTCTTTCATTGATTGTGTTTGAAATTGTAATGAATTTTGTGAATGTATGTATGACGAGTCCAAGTGCCTGCATAACAGAGGCCTAGGGACAATTGGTAAACTATAAACTATAAACAGTGCCGTCATATCGTTTTTGATCATTCCGGGAAAATCCAATTTTTAAAAGCTAATATCTAAGAAAATAGTGCAAGAGAATTAAAATAAATTGTGGTTGTGTTTCTTTTATACTAATTTACAATTTCAAGTAATAAAAAAAAATCTGCAAGTGAACCGTTGTTTATATTGTTGATTGGTTTGTAATTTTAGAACGTTTATTGTCTTGTTTTTTTTAATTGCATTTTTTTTTTCTATTTTTGTGTCTGTCGTCCATTTGAAAACATGCAAAAGGCTAACGCCGTTTATTGTAATAAAATAAATTAAAATAATATTATGTAGAACCCACCACCCACCTATTTGACCTATTTATACAAATAAAAAATATATGAAGCATTTTTTTCTTTGAAAAATAAACATGTATCACGTTAACGAATCTACAAGAATCGCAGATCATATTTAAATAAATTTTATTACGTTTGCGATAGTCTTTTAGAGTGGATACACACTGTATAACTACTACGTGATTTATTGTTACATTGGTATGTTATGTTAAAATAGTTTACCGTTATTCAGAACGACGTTTATATTAGATAAGTTGACATTATTATTATGCCTTTCATGTTGAATTCATTTAGTAAAAGTGATTTATTTATTTGCATTTCGATTGAAAATAATTATACATATTTTATTTTATTTCAACAGATTTTCCTACGATATTCAATTGTTCACGTAATAATGTGAGCAATTATGCAATTGGGTGTTTTACACTTACTACCTATTTATGTTGTGGCGTCACAACTTAGAATAGTTTCAAATTTCGAATATTATCACCAGTGATTTAATGACTTACTCACTTTCATAACACCGAATGTTATATCGACACTTATAATGTATTAAATTTATTTATTTATTTATCACACCTGGAAGCAGCTAGGACGCTACTGATCGTGCCAAGTGGAGAAAATAAACTTATAATTACAACCCAAAAGACAGGAGACACCAAGGCCCACCTGCGGGAGAACATCCTTGTCCCAAATGCAACAGAGTGTGCTTGTCTCAGTTTGGCCTATTTAGTCATCTGAGATGGCATGGCAGAGTGGATGCAGCACAGTCGGATCCACCTTGAAACTTCAGCGCTCACGATACTCGCCTTATCGAGTCATTGGCATATATTTATTTACTAACTAACACAACCAACAGATCAAGAGTCACGTGGTCTTTTATATAAAGCTGTCAAATATTTGAAGGGCATACAACTTAATATAAATATTGTGTTCCAATGTTTTAACAACTGACCGAATTTTGAAAAATAAATAAAAATAGTTATGCGTCATAAGCTAAGTAAATATTTCAAAACGCCGTTTAACGAATTTTACAAATTTATTTTTTAAATTTAGCGGTAAAATTCAATTCCTAATTTTATGCAACGTTTCAAACGTCACTTTTTAGCATGAAATGAATTTGTTTTCTAACCAAACCAACCAATAGCCAAATGCTATCTTAGAAATTAGTTATGTGGTCAAAAATAATGCACAAATAAAGTGATGAAGATGGTAAATTTTTTATATACTTTTAGTTGAACATATTTATGCTACAGATCAAAATGAATCACAAAGAATTTCATGTTGACTGAAATTATTTAATAATGGCAATACTTTCTATACATATGACAACATCGCTTCGTGAAATGTCAGAATTTATCTAGTTGTCACTTTTGCGGTTATTTGCATTGTTTTGACGTTAAAAATTGAAAAAAATTGAATAAAATCACATATTAATACGTCATTTATTCCAGAAATTTTCGAAATAAATCATTAATAATTTCAGACATGTTTTAAAATAATTTTAAAAGGGATTATTGAAGTTTTATTGTATATAAATAAATGTAAGTTAACGTTGAATATTTTGTCATTTTCTCCAAGTTTTATTAAGATTTTGCGCAAATATTCTTCCTTTTCGATATTTTACATATGATAACTATATTCAACACAAGAAAAATTATCAATTTTAATTGATTTCGATTAGTTATTGTTATGAATGGGCTGTAAACTTTCTCCGAAAACCTGAGTAAATATTTTGAATTCTATTGCTTTTTAAACATGAGAAACACTATCGAGATATTCACAGGATTTTTCCACGTATAAGGTCCTGAAATAGAGCAAGACATTCGTATGTTCTTACAGATTACTTTTCTGCAATATGAAATGGCAGTATTTGAAAAAATTAAGACATTTTACATCATCATAACATAATCATAACATAATCATAAGATGTAAAATATCGAAATTTTTTGGAACACAGGTGTCTGCCTTTTACAGGACACTGGAAAACGTATGGAGAAGAGCAGGAGACCTATTCTTTACCGGGTGCTCCATGGGATACGTACAAAAATAATAAAACATTTTATTGTAAAAATAAATTTGTACAAAAGGCGTACATATTACCATATAATCAATTAACTAACTATTAGAGGACAATGGTTTAAAAATCAGCAGGAAAAAGACTGAATATTTGCACCTACTATTTGAAAACCCAAATGCGACAACCCCTACAATAAGATGGGGAAACATTAGTGAACTGCGACTCATTTAAGTATCTGGGTTCACTTATCCACAAGGATGCAGGGTGTGCAGCAGATGTGGATCATAGAATAGGTATAGGGTGGTTGAAATTTAGAGCAGTATCGGGAATTTTATGTGATCCTAAAATGCCAGTAAAACTTAAAGGTAAAATATACCAGACTTTTGTCAGGCTCGCGATAATGTATGGCTCGGAATGCTGGACTCTTTATAATACTTTCAACAGGCAACTTGAGACAGCAGAGATGCGAATGCTCAGGTGGTCAGCAGGCTTATCATTAAAAGATAAAATAAGAAGTTCACAAATTCGTGGTAGCATGGGTGTGACTGACATAAATAACAAACTAGAAGAGAGGCAACTAAGATGGTATGGGCACATAAGACGGAGACCACCGGAACACACTGTAAACAAAGCCACATCAATAAATCTCCCTCGACATCCATCAAGAGGGAGACCAAAGAATACCTGGATGACACAATGCAATAGAATCCTGCGGAGAAATGGCCTGGATGAAGAGGATATAGGAAACAGAAGAGTGTTCAACCTCAGAACGAGAAGAGCCGACCCCAACAGCCTTCAGCGGCAATAAGTTGGGACAGTGCCAGGAAGAAGAAGATTACCATATAATCAATTAAATAAAATATATGCGCGCCCTTGCGGTGATTTTTCACAAAACAGCGCAATACCAAGTTGTCTAGAACAGTGGTTCCCAAAGTTGACTGGGCTTCGACCCATCTAATGAAAAATTTCAATCTTGAGACTCACCCTTTAGCTGTCTTAGAGAAAAGAGGGCATAAATATTGGTAATTCTCAGATTCCCTAGAAGCGAGTCATAGAATTACTTAATGTTCAGGGCCCACTCAATATTCGCTCTCAAACTATGAGTCGCGACCCACCAGTGGGTCGTTACTCATAGTTTGGAAAACACTGGTCTAGAATATTATTATTATTAATGAGGTTTGAGTTCGTCGGTAGCCTGGAGGTAGAGTCTCGGCCTTATGAACATGAGGTCCGGGGTTCGATCCCAGGTGCCGGCAAACTCCCCTTTCACGACACAAGCTTTTAGCTTACTGTGAAAGGTGTATTAGGTTGTATTTGGGTTTATAACAAAACCCAGATATATCTTTTAAAAAAAAAAATAAAAAAAAATGTTTTCTAGAAAACCTAAGTTAATGATGGCTACATTTTTTTCTACCGTAGATATGCTGGTGTGTAATATCTATAAATTGGTGTATGCAATCCATTTTGTGAAAATATTAACCTTGCTTATTTTTTCTGTAGGTACCTACTGTTCACAGAATTTATGTTCTGCGACAACTGAATGATTACAATACTTTTCAAATATGTGATATTTTTATCTTTCAGTTACTCATATTATAATTCCAAAATGAAGTATGCCACGTCTCCTCCCCCTACCGTTGTACGTAGTACCTCACCTCTTCCCGCCCCTGCTAACTATCAGCCCAACTGTCAGACGGCCGCACACAAACGATACAAATATCTAAGAAGAATATTTAAATTTAAGCAAATGGACTTTGAGTATGGACTGTGGCAGATGTTGTATTTGTTTGTCG
This sequence comes from Athripsodes cinereus, assembly GCA_947579605.1. Classification (NCBI taxonomy): domain Eukaryota; kingdom Metazoa; phylum Arthropoda; class Insecta; order Trichoptera; family Leptoceridae; genus Athripsodes; species Athripsodes cinereus. The sequence goes on along the minus strand of OX388308.1, from coordinate 31,968,185 downwards.
CTCCACAAAAGGTTTATAGGAATTTCCAATATAGAAAACGTAAGTAAACTTGTCTCTTCTAATTTATTTATATCGGTAGCCTGGAGGTAGAATCTCAGCCTCGTGAACATGGGGTCCGTTGTTCGATACCAGATGCCGGCAAACTCCCCTTTCACGACACAAGCTTTTAGTAGCTTACTGTGAAAGGTGTATAAGGTTGTATTTGGGTTTATAACAAAAACCCAGATATATCTTTTAGAATAAAATATATTCATTCTTTGTATTATTTTAAAAAATATTTATCAATCTTTACTTAAAGTTTGTAAATGAGTAACACCCTATGTAATCATTTATAGATTCAGTAAACTTACTCGTTTATTTTTAAAAAATTAAGAACATAATATTTAATAAGGAATTAAAATGAAATCAAATATTCAGTATTGCCACTGGTGATATTATTATTTTATTAATTGTGTCGGTGCACACGTAGCAGAATTCCATAATTATGTAATTTGAAATAAGTGTTTCTTTCTACTACAAATTATTGACCACGAGAGAGACATCTTTCCACTTATCAGGTTGTTATCAATATTATGTTTCTTTTGATTATACTTCAAAAGAATAATAAATTATTGGTACTAAGTTACATATTATAAATCCTTTATTTTAGATATAAATAATTTTCAATTTTTTAAGCCATTATCTTCAGTTTATTGTTTATTTTAATGTTTCAGAAACAAAGCATCAGTTTGCGCGAGATGATCCTGCATTCTTAGTCCTTTTGAGTATTTGGTTATGTAGTAAGTACTGCTTTTTCATTTATACTGATAACTCTCTTTTCAAATACAATCAGAAGCAAAACTGATCTCTAAGTTTTCCAATCCCAATACATATTTAGCACCTCCAAGTCCCGAAACTTAAACACAAAATAGAATCAAAGTTATTATTGAGAGATATAATCTGTCATCAGAGATAATATTACAATAAGATCATAGTATTTATTTCTTTATTTAATTTAATAAGGTATACAACAGATCAAAAACATGTAAAATACAAATACGTAAGCGATAATAACATTTCAACAGTCTTACATCCAAACAGTGCACACAGAAAACTCACAATCTCGCACACACAATACAACCCAATCATACAAATATATTCACATTTCCTACTGTCCTAGTTGGTTTGTGGGCCCATTGCGCCTAGGTACCTCCTCCAAAGATCCCTGTCCACCGCTGCTTCCAGGACCTCTGGCCACTCCAAACCAAGCCGCGTTTACCTTGACAATCATTGTCGCATTGACCTTGACGGCAGTAGGTTCTCCGTCTTGCAGTTGCATTCTCTCGTCGCGGTAGAAATAATTACCTCGCAGTTTACTTGCCACAAACTAGGGTGCAATGTAACCGAGGGCACAAAAGAAAGATCGCTCAAAGCGCACACTTCCTAAATGTATATAATTACTAGACAAAAAAATTTAAAAACAAGAAAACTAAAAAATACATTACTGAAAACTGCTTATTACCAAATATGTATATATTATTTATTCTATTATTATTATTATAATAAACTATATCATAATATGTATTATAAGAAAATATAGTTTACATTTTTATATCATATACATCCATCCTGAATGTCTCATCTGGGTCATTCCGTGTCAATTCAACACAATTTTGAGATATTTTCAGACTTGATGTCTCAGATTTTCATGATTTTTTTTATGCAGCAATATATCATAGACTTATGAAAAAATACCAAATTTCAGTTATGTAGCAAAATTATTTTTGAAGTTATTAATTTTTAAAAATCACAATTTTTTATGAAAAAATCTCATGTCTTGGCACCTTTGGATGCCTATAGACTGGCAACCAGTGATGATATAAATCTGGGAGAGGTCTCGTTTTAAAGCTGTTGAATGGGGCTTTAATCTGATGTGCCACAGGATAGGGGTCCCGGTTTGAAAAAAAAATTAAATATTTAAAATTAAATTTTAAAAATTAAATTTTTCAAAAAGTGACAATTTTAAAAATTCCAAAAAATTGTCAAAAATAGTTTGTAATGTATTAATACATATACCAAAATTCTATTATGGGATCTCAATGGGATCAGGAGATACAGGGCTTCAGAAATGCATGCATCGTAAAATACACGCAAAATTTTTTTTTCCAAACCGTGACTCCTATCCTGTGGCACATCAGATTAAAGCCCCATTCAACAGCTTTAAAACGAGACCTGTCCCAGGTTTATATCATCACTGGTTGCCAGTCTATAGGCATCCAAAGGTGCCAAGACATGAGATTTTTTCATAAAAATTGTGATTTTTAAAAATTAATAACTTCAAAAATAATTTTGCTGCATAACTGAAATTTGGTATTTTTTCATAAGTCTATGATATATTGCTGCATAAAAAAATCATGAAAATCTGAGACATCAAGTCTGAATCAGTGTGATGATTTGACACGGAATAACCCATCTTCGTGTGGCACGAAGAGGATAATCTATATGTGCATTGCATGTGCAGTTAGTTCATAGGCTACCTCTCTTGTGGGAAATGGCGCATTAGTATGAACGAATTAAAGTGAATCTTATTTTCTTCTTTTCCAGTTTCCTCAATTGGTTTTGCGACCGTGTTGAGTTTATCCATAACACAATTCTTTTTGTTCCTGATTTATGTTATATTTGTGGACTTCATCGGAGCTGGAATGGTGGTGGCCACAGTGTTTTGGTGAGTTGGATGAGTAACTTACTGCCCTTTTGATTATTTTAGCTATTTATCATTCTTAACAGAAATTTCGTATTAACAAATATACAATAACTATCGTAAAAACTTCGCAAGACTGGACTGAGTAATAATAATATTCTTTACTGTACATTGATTAAAAGCAAATTAAAAACATAATAAAAAAAATGAGTTTACCCTTTCAGGACTTAGATTACTACATCCATATCTGTTCGATGTCATAATGGAGGAATTATATCTAAAAAATACAATGAAATTATATAAATTATTATGGTTTAGGAGTAAATGTTTCCAAAAATATTTACTTTGGTTCTTAAAAGGACACATAACACAACAAAATATTAATATTATTTTATTAACAATATAGCAAGATGTACAATATTAGTTAAAAATGCTAAGTTAAACAATATTCTGGTGTTTTAAAAATGTAAATAAAACAAAAATAATTCTTATATCGAAAAAAAATTCCGTTTCACCATTTCAAACAAATATTTTAATATTTTGGTACAGTAAGGATGATCAGCAGGGCTACTCTCGACACAATCTAAATACGATCTAAATCTAGTCTTTATCTTAATCATACAATGCGCGATGGTACTATGGTCAAAAATACCACACTACCGCGAGATTGGTATGCGGTCTTTTGACTGATAGTCACTTCGTGCATCGTATGATTTAGATTAAGAATGTATTTAGATTTTGTCAAGAGTAACCCTTCAGATTATAAAAAATCCTCAAAAATTAACATTTTATTTATTGATTTGGGTTGGTTGGAAGAGATGGCGCCTTCACGATAAACCCGCCGTCAATCCCAGGTCTCGGCAAACTCCCCTTTCACGACACAAGCTTTTAGCTTAGTGTGAAAGGTGTATAAGGTTGTATTTGGGTTTATAACAAAAACCCAGATATAACTTTTTTTAAAAAAAAAAATATTATATTGATTTTATCTAATTTGATTCTTCTATGAAATTGTTTGTAATCAATGTACAGTAAAGAAGGAATAATTAAATATTTCTAATTATGTACTCACAATAAATTACCAGAACAAAACTTTATTACAGCCCACAATAGTACACACTACTTTTGCACAAAGACATTACATTCACTTAGCACCACGAATATACAATAAAATAATCCCAGACTATTACCAAATAACAATAACCTAAATAAATTACTCACGAGGTGGTTGATGGACAGGGGCAGAGAGTTGTGTGACCCGTTGCGTCTCATGGATGGGTAGCAGGGGCGATTATTCGGGTATTTCATCGGAGAGTATAGTCATATTTTTAATTTGTGTTATTTTTACTTAATTATTGAATTGTCTTATTTTTCTTGTTAATTAATTGTGCTGTTTAATTGTAGGTATTAATTTTTTTAGTATTTTCTTAGTATTGCCCCAGAACAGATTTCAATCTAGTGGGGCATTATATTCCATTATGATGTTTTCATGTTATTTAAGTATGTAATATTTTGGAAATAAATAAATAAATAAAAAAAAATATCTTTGGAAAGTATACTAATGTATTGTAATGTTTATATCATTGTTTATATTTCTGATTTTAGGTTTGTAAGCAATAAATATTTCCGTAAGGACACTCACAGCAATGATGTAGAGTGGGGATATGCTTTTGACGTCCATCTCAACGCTTTCTTTCCACCGCTGACAATATTACATTGCTTTCAACTCTTTTTCTTTCATCGTAAGTGTAAAATCGTATTATTATTTATTTATTTATTATGTATAACTAACAATGAGTGACACGACAGTTGTTACCTTTGCGTCACTCAAAGTTCACAACACACAAAACATGTAAATACATGTAAACAAACGAAAATTATCAAACAAAACATTCCAACATTTAATTCTTAAAGGCCCCGTTTAGCAAAAACTGTAAAATTTTCAATTTTCAACAAATTTGATAGAAAAAGTGCCAAAACTTGTTGACCCTTGCGAACGTATTGATTTGTTGAAATAAAAAAATAAATATTTATTACCAATATTAGTTTTTTACTAAAAAAATAAATAAATCGCAGACTGACGAGATATATTTAGGTACTCTTTGTAATATCAAAATACAAATTATTTGTAAAATATGTATATTTTTTATTCATCCTATCAAGCATATAAATACTATAGATTCTAGCAATATTTTTTTAGTGTACAAAAAATCGAGTTCATGTGGTGATTTCTGGTTCCAAAATATGAGAAATTTTATCAGAAAAAGATTTTTTAAATCGGTCAATAAACATGAAAAAAAAATGTAATTTATTTGTTCTATAATTGTAATAACTATCTAAGTATTCGTAATATCAAAAAAAAATATATGAAAATTTGTGGGATTCCACATTTATGTACCAAACACACCCCCAAATTCGATTTTTAGAAATTTGTTTTTTAATAAACGAATACTATGAAGCTAAAATCAAGTTTTTTTGTTAAGTTAAAGTTTGATAATGGTAATTGATATTTGTTTTCATATTTTATCAAATCAAAATGTTCGTAGGGTCAACAAGTTTTGAGAGTTTGTGTACCAAACTTGTTGAAAATTGAATGTTTTGTCGTTTTTGCTAAAGGGGCCCTTTAAATCTATTAAATTAATCAATGAACAAACTTCTTTTAAATTTGTACAACATAAGAATGGTCGAGTTCTGTCATACATACATATGTACACGAGCAAAATACAAATGTAGCTACATTCAGACAATAACAAAAAAATTTGCTTATTATTAGTCCGTCCCATTCGCACCACCTATCCACCGGTCGTCGTAGAATGAGAGAACATTATATTGCAGATATTCACATAATATTTGATATTCAAAATCGATACCACAAAATTATGAAGTTCCAATATTCATCAATACCTGTGAGACAATCTTAAAATTATTATATGTTGTGTTAAATATATTAGATACAGTGAAACCTCTATCTATCGTTTTTGAAGGGACCTATTGAAATAAACTATGGATGCGGGAAAACAATGAATGCGGGAGTATAGAAAAAATCATATTAGTATGTATTTTAATGTTTAATATGTAGGTACACACGAGTATATAGGTTTTATAAAAATGATACATGTTTCAAAAGTTATAAATCAATTTGTTGAAATAAAAAATATACCTAGTAACAAAATAAAAAAGAAAGCTGCATGGAGAGCAAAATCATACTTTACACTGTATGTAATCTTTCATCGTCATTTGCTTTTTTATTGTAGGTACCTACTGATGTACTATCAAAAAAGACAGCAGACATAATCAACAAAATGTTCTTTCTTTCTCGCTCGTTCTCCAATGTTTTTATACATATATACGATTTTTTTGTGTAATTTAAACGGTCAATGCGATAAAATCATATAGAGAAACGATGGATGCGATATATTTTTACGTGTTTTGTATTAAACTAATTCGGAACTGTAAAAAATAACGACAAATACGGGAAAACAATTATTCGAGGAACGATAGATAGAGGTTTCAATGTACATGTCTCGAAACTGTTACATAGTTAATACATCAAAAATAGATAATATTGATATTTACTGTATTATTGATGGATGTAATGATAGATTTCTTTTCAGATTTCCTGAACAACGGAGGCTACATATCCATCACGCTGGGCAACTTCTTCTGGTTGGCATCTCTAATTTACTACGTCTATATCACTTTCCTAGGATACAGTTGTGAGTATCGAGGACTGTCTTCCACACCCACTAGATGTGTGAAATCTTGATTAACAATTTTGTGGCTCTGTGTGCATGTGTGCGGTGACTGTTTCTCTTTTCTTTTTAACATTGTTTCTATGCACATTTTAAGAAATAGCATGTGAAATCTTATTCCGATCAAAGATTGAAAATAAAAATTTTCAAACTTAATCCAAGCGAGGAAGTTACGACGAAGTGACAAATGTGGCTTTTTTCAAACATTTAGTTATTTGTTTCACATGTGCTGATTCTTGCATGACATTTAAAATCTCGCTTGTTTGGTTTCATAATCGCATATACGTTTCATTCTATGAATTACCGTTGTATCTGTAAGTTTTTTGTACAAATACTAAATTGTAATTTGGTTGGCGTGCACGCTGCTTTTTCTTACTATCTTTATCCTTTCACCGGGAGAAGGGAAGGCTATATTAGCCTATCGTTACATACTTCTTTCGTTTTTAAATTCGTGCAATTTCTCATACATGTACTCTCATTTTTTTGCTCACCATCCTTAATCCTTAGGAGTTTAATTTTGTTGAAGGTTTTTTTTTTTATTTATTTATTCTTTTCGTTATACAACAAGGTCAACAAATAATGTGCGATATAAAATATTGCAACAATATGCAGTGGCTAGATTATTTATTTATTTATTCTTTTTGCACATCATCATTATATAACAGTGTTTTATCACTACAAAGTGGTTCGGTTAGATGGAAGAAATCTCACCTCTGCGATGAACTCACCTTCTATATATTAATTGTATTTAATATTGTCATGTTTCTGCGTAAAATTAGTGTGATTAGAGTAAAGAATAAATAAATTAATAATTTTTAGATTTTTAAGATTTACAGACACTTCGTTTAAAATTCTAAAACCACTGATCAAAGCAACACTGTAAATAAGATAACAGTATCGTTCTCCGGCATCATCTAGTGTTTCGGGTTGACAATCAACGATAGATTGTCAACAGCCTCAAACACAATCATAAAAATGGTTGCGGTTAGTTGACATGTATGCTCAACAGATGTCGAACATAGTAGTTTGAAACAGGAATTGGTGGGATTGGTGAATGTACCATGGGTAAAGTGCACTTAAACCAGCCTTAGCCAATGTGTAAGCATCAAAACACCTTTACTGTTTCATACTTAAAGGAGTTTGCACAGTCTGCGCTGGTTGTGCAGACGAGGTGTCTGTTGAGAAAAACTTCTTTTAACATTAAGAATTTTAATATTTGTTTTGTATATTTTTGCAGGTTTGCCAAATCTTCAGAATACTCGATGGCTTCTTATACCATTACCCATATTATTCATATCCTATTTCGTCTCTCTCGGAATTAATTGGAACTTCAGTGAGGCGCTAATGGCGTACTATAAATATAGAGTACTATAATACATTTATTCCGTCGTAAAAACAGTTTGTTAACAATATATTATTCTGTTTATGGAAGGTAGACTACACTATAATGTGATTGATAACTAACTGTATATCGACTGACCAGTTTCAAAAGTCAAAAAGTTTTCAATTTTGATTTAATTGTTAATACACACAATCAAAATCACTCTTTTAATTCCACAAATGAATTACTATAAAAATTCACAGTTCATTAAATATTGAGGTTAGAAAAAAATATTATTGTACGTATTTTCATTTATTTTTTTAAAAGATATATGTGGGTTTTGTTATAAACCCAAATACAACCTTATACAACTTTCACACTAAGCTAAAAGCTTGTGTCGTGAAAGGGGAGTTTGCCGGCACCTGGGATCGAACCACGGACCCCTTGAAATTGCACAAATAAATAAATTGAATTAGTTAACTATTGAACTGAATAAAGACAATATATGTCTTTGATTTCGTCGGTAGCCTGGCAGTAGAGTCTCGGCCTCATGTGCATGACGTTGGCGGTTCAAAAAATTGTTTGAAGTTTTACTGTGATATATTTATTAAAATAGTAACCAGATTTCGACTTATGAGGTCATTGTTTCCGCGCCCTTGAGATGGATACTTCATTAAACGGCGCCGAATAAATCATCCAATATAATAATAATAATAATTGTTTGACAATATCACAGTAAAACTTTGGTTTTCATTATATCAAATCTACAAGCTATTAGTTTCTTCCAGTTTAACATTTTAATTATTCGGCAGAACTCCAATGGACAAAAAAACCAACAATGGACTTAATATTTGGTATTCGGCTGAATAGTAAAAAGGTTGCCGAATAGACAGAATACCGAATAGTTGCCTAATATTTGTTGCATCTCTACCATATACATCTTGTTTGGTATGAGTTATAACCTTTAGACTTCAAAGACGTCGTACTAATACAAGACTGCGCACTTCCTTGAAAAGAGTACGCCACCTGAAATACATAGATATTTTACGATATAATGTAGTTTACCTCTGGGCAACAGAATTCAGCATAGAATACAAGGTGGACTGTTTCAATTAAAACATTCATTAATTTTTTTTTTATTATTATTAATTAATCATTTCATTTATTTATTTATTCTTAATAATTTTAGTTCTTAATCTAATTTAATTTTGTTAAGTATGTGTATTTTAAGTTAAATAATTAATTATAATAACTGTTATTCTTTTGAGTTTATTTTCTATTATTTGAAGTAAATTTGGTGTGTTAATTTGGAACTGTTAAATTTTTCTAAACTGCTGCCCCGTGCCCTAAAACAATTGTCTGAATACACACCCTCGTATCTTCATTTAATCTTCTTACGGCCGCTCAAAACAAGGCCTCTATTTCTAATTTCGCAGCCACTGGATTGCATCGTTCTTAAGAGCATGTAAGCCCTGAAATTCTCCGTGAAATGCGCGTGGGCCACTCTTTATCATTTTTAATATTAGTTACTATGTACTAAACCTCTTAAATTTGAACATCAAAAAAGACAATAAACAATAAAATCAAGCAAATAGTTGATTTGTGTCATTCCACATGACGCGCTGGTAAAAAAACTTGTATTGGTAAAATTTGTTTTTTTATTTTAAAAAATCAAAATGTTCCCAAGGGTCAACAAGTTTTGAGAATTTTTCTACCATATTTGTTGAAAATTGGATGTTTTACCATTTTTTATTAAATCAACACAAAACTTTAATAATCTCTCAAGATTATTAAGATTATCAATATAAAATAATCTTTTTAATATATCATCTTATTGGAATGGAAACAGGGGGCCTAAAATGGCCACATTGAGCAATCCATCTACAGATGTTTCATTTCCCGAATTGCCAGCAGATCCGTAGCAATTCCTCTAATTTTCGTAAAATGGTCACAATTGTATGCGATTCACCCGCAGTTCATTTCATCAAATGATTCATATTTGGTGAAATGTTGCCGTTGAATGGTTTTACAATGCCTAATATGATTCGAAGGGCTTGGAGCAGTAGGATGATAAGCCACATTTTTTACCAAAATGAGTTATGGATGAGACTATATGCATTTGCCTATGGACTATCCATTAAATATTTCAAAATATTAAATACTCTCATATTGATCACGCTGCTCATGAAAACATTCTATTGCTCAGAGATTTTTTTATGTTTTTTTGTTAATAACGTGACAAGCCATTGTCAAACATGGCTGACAAAGATGACAGTTCGTTGCAGTTGCGCAAAATAGCTTAAAATGAATGCGAAATTACAAATATTTTGAATGATTCTTCCAAATCATCTTATGACAATAGCTCAAAAGATGACAATTATGTGCCGTCAAGTGATGAATCTTCGGATCTTGATGAGGTACGTCAAAATTTATTAATTTGTGGCTTGTCATACTTTTGTCGTCAAATTTTGAAGTCAATCACTGTAGCAAAAAAAAAATGCATTTAATTAAGATGACAAGCCACAAAAATTTGCGACAGTGTAGTAAAAAAATGCTTAAATTTAGTGTAATTGTTTATATTGTTCTATTTATGGCCATTAATTAAGATACATAACACATTTAACTTTCAACCTTTGGTGACAAAAATGAAAAATTACTTAAAATAATATTTATAGAATTATTTGAAATCTTAATTTTGTTCCCCTGTAAAATTTATGTTTTGTGGCTTGTCATACTACTGTACCGAGCCCTTCATTCATATAAAGTGGCCTTTTTAGCCCCCCAGACTTGGTTTATTGGAATAAAACATTTTATGTCAATAATTCTCCACTTGTGTAATAAATAAATAACTTATTTGATAGAAATTAAATGTGAAAGGACAAATTTTTCTCTGGGTAATTATGTAACATATAAAATAAAATGTTTATTAAATATAAAGTTATGTATGTTATTAGAATAATTATTTAGTACTGTGAATAAATAAAAATATGATATTAAACCTAAGTTTGTTTTGTAATAAACAATTTTAATGATTTAAATGATTTTTATTTATGCCATTAATTATCATTGTAATTATTTGCCATCAAGCAGACAGTTTGAAGCAGTGATTGTCACTGTCCTGATAGTGTAGTAGTAGTAGGGGCATTTCATTTCAAATCACCAAGAAAAAGTGCAAAAAGTAACCCATCACTTCCGATTTTTATGATTTTTTATTTACAAGTTGCTATGACCAAGTTATGAAACCATGCCAAATTTTTTTGGTCTAGGTCAAATACTTTCCATTTTATCGGGGTTCAAAGTTTACCGGCGAGGTCCGTTTTTGTCAACATCGACGTTGTGCCGCTGAAGAGAAAAAAAATCATAGCTCAGTTAATCCTAAATATTTTCTTGTGATATTTTTACCATTTATTCTGTGATATGTACTGATGATAGAAAAAAATATTTCGATGTGATATGTTGTTTTGAAAAAATTTAAATAAATATTATTCGCAAATTTTGAGGTTAGAAAACATGACTTTTTCAAAGTTAAATATGAAGGAGAGGCAGTATGGTTACCAAATTGTTTTTTTCTTTATAAGTGTACCTTAAAGATCAATCTAACAGGTTATGAAAGAAAATTTGTGGTTTTTTGCTTGCCTGAGGCCGCAGTTCGCCT